>BPTQ01000002.1:10332837-10661709 GCA_019973895.1 Chrysanthemum seticuspe | reverse complement strand
GCGGAAAAGTGCGGAATAGAGTGCAGAAAAGTGTGCTGCGGATCTTGAGCGCGGAACCAAGTAAAGGACCGCGGCTCCGGTGCGGTACTGCGCGGAAAAGCCACGGTACTGCGAGGAAAATCTTGTGACATATGTCCAGTACGGGCTCAAAGCTGTTTTTATATAAATAATTTGAATAATACAAAAACAAAACTGATTGCTATTTTATCAATTAAGTATTGAAGGTTTGTGACTGGAAAGATCTATTTTTATATAAATGCGAATGTAAAAATCATAGCGATAAAATTGATTATTATTACATGTTTTATACATATGAATATACATGTAATGTAATACATATAGAAACAGTTCTTATAATGTGCCAGGCAATTGCAGGTTACAATACGCATTTATAAAAAGGCACGTGGCAGAAAGCCAACAGTAGTTTGGTTTTTGAGTAAGCAGAAACAATAAGAAGGATACTATACGAGTACGTGAAGGTTCTCAGTTATGAACGCTTGTAAAGCTTTTGGTAAAGTTTTGAATTGCGACGGTGTGTTTGTTGTAATTTAATTAGTAAAGTTTTGAAAATTTGCATAAATGTGAAGGGACTCAGAATTTGATCTCATTACTTGATTTAAACGGGATAAATGAATCCAGCGCACAGCCACGCCAATGCGTTATGAGAAACTGAAAGTGATAGCCTGACGATAAACAACTCCACTCAAAGTATCGGGGATGAAAATGAACAAAAAGTTTTGACGAAACCCCCTATTATGTACGAACAAAAATGAATTTGATTCACTACTAAAATGGACTTGTTCACTTAACAAATGATTTTAATACAACTTACTGACTTACATAATGCACAATTGAACGGTTGATGAACTAATGAAAGTTTACGCAAGTTCACATTTCAATAACGAACGAAAATATATACCTGTGTTCATGAACTTTGACAATACGGACGTACTGGCTCACTTGACCAGTATACTGGCTAACTTATTTAAGTACAATCCCTTAATAACTGGACTTTTTCACACCGAACAGTGTAGTTGGTATACAATGGATGTTTTTTAAAGGTGACAGAAAACTCACTATTTAGCTAACTATTTCTTAGGTTTCATTCGTGTGTGTAACCGTAGTATACTCGTGTTACGATTTACACATAAGATTACTCTGTAGTATCAACCCCAGCTCGAACTTCGTTATGATTTCGAAAGAAGTGTAGTCCGTTTTCTCCTTTTATAACTTCGATTCCTGACTTACACCTATATACCTATACCAAGAATCACAACTACCACAGTTACACAACAGCACCACCGAGGTCTCACTCATGCACCTGTATATATCTCTTGACTTATTCTCCACCTAAGTAATTGGTTTGTAACAAACGGTCATTTTCCCATATTAGACAATGTACTGATTGGATTTCGATATATATAGTGTCAAGTTTAGATGATTCTTCCAAGTGTAAATACGTTTAAAAGTTTTGAAATGATTAATTTAATGTTGTTTGTGTGGCAGCGTTAAGTTTTGAAATGGTTTTCGAAATGTTCGCAAGTATTGACTCTTGGAAGTGCATGAGCATATCATAGGAAGAATAACAAAGACGAATGAGTTTTTGGTTTGATGACAACCGAAAGACGGTGCACGGAAAAATATTTACGCATAACATTGGACGTTAACGGACCGTGTAATATTCTTGACAAAGATATACATAATGTAATGTACATATAAGTATACATATTTTGTACATTATTATTAGTTAAAATAGCGATACTAAAAATGTAAGCGTAAATATATTTTTATCTAGAAAGGTCAGTGTTTGGAAGTTATGAATTAACTATTTTATCGTTAGTCAAAACAAAAACATAATAAGTTTAATAAATATATTTTTGTCGAAACTCGGGCATGACCTGTATACAGTGTTCTAAAAGGAGCGTCATGGCACCGAAAAGGCGCGTCATGGCGTGGCCTCGGCGCCAGGAAATGAACCAAGGCGCGAGTTCTAGGCGTCGTGTGAAAAGACGTGAGATAAGGCGTGAAAAGGCGCGCCTTTTGGTAAGGCGTGGCGCTATTTTTAGAAGAATTTAAGGGATTTACGGATTTGGGCATGAATTTCTAGTATTTGGGCTATTTCCTTTTTGGGCCTCGTTATTTCAAAACTTAATTCCTATTTTGGCATGATATTTGGGCCTGGTTATTTAGGATTTAGGGCTTCAGTTATTAAAATTGCTCTTAAAAAATGATACAAAATTATAAATACATAAATTTATAAATATTTTTTTGCCGCCTTAAGCACGCCTTATTAAACGCAAAGGCTTGTAAAGCTTGAGGCGTGGTTATGCCGCCATGCCACGCCTCACGCCTTTTAGAACATTGCCTGTATAAAAGTTTCCATCTGTCCGAGGTGAGTAACGTCAAAGTCTCACAATAAGTTTTGTTGACTTTAATAAAATATAAGTAAACCTAAAAATTTATATTTTTAATGCTTGGTTTATGAATATAAAGATGTTTAACTTTCCCTTAAAAAGATATCCATTTATGGTTTAAATAATAATGAACATTCTATTTGGAAATTTATGTTTTCTTAATTTGTTTTGTGACTTGAGTTTTTAGTAGTGTTGTCGGTATGGAGTAACAACGCACAATGCGTCGAGAACATATAAGGTGGACAAGTCGAGAATCGTGTTGCGAGACGAACCGAGTACGAGACACATCATCACACAAGAGACTACTAACATTTTTGCTTTCATTTTGACCTTTAATGCTTGTGGAAAATTTTATAAATTCTGATTTTCCTTGCCATTAAACAAACGCACCCTTATCTTGAGTGATGGGCTGCGGCCCATTGGGGTTTTGGCATTACAAATGGGCTTCAGCCCATAGACCAAACAAGCCATTACTTTTCTTTTTGCTTTGGATTGGGCTGTGGCCCAGCGACATACAATATGTGACACCAGATTCTCATTTTGTATACATTTGGACGCAAGAATCTATACTTTCCGAAAGCGAGTTTTAGATCTTTCGATCAAATGGATCACGTGAATTGTTGAGCTCATACGGCCACCCTTGTGGTCTCTGGTTATAATAAGTAACAATACCCTTCATGGGTATCCTTGTGACTTAAAACAACCACACGACACAAGCACCATGCTCAACTTTCTAGCATGACTTTCCTATTTGTGTGGACGATGGTCGTTTAACCAGACCAAACGTAAGATGAACCATTAAACCAAAACTCAGGAGTAAACCGTGCAAGCTATATTCTAACGCGCCTATGTGAACTTACAAGGCAACGAGGTACACCCCACTGCTGGGTTTCGAACTAGTAGGTCTCGACACCAGACTCGTTTGACACATAACTTTCTCTACGGTCTGAGTTGGGTACTTGAAGCATAACCAGAACATGAAGACAAACTATCTTAATTCATTCGAGTAACTAGTTTTGGATTATGGTGATAAGTGTCTTAAAATAAAAACTTAAACTAACAACCAACTAGACCACGAGTGGACTTGGGAGGAAAGGGGCAACTGGAGACATAGATCAAAAGTAACCCAATGGGTTTCGATTGTAGCCAAACAATAATCGACAAATCGATTAGGCCATACAACACGAGCACTTCCCAATCGAGCCTAAGGTTTTAGTTTTTTGTTCATTCATTTTCTTTTTCTTTGCATCGATCTTGAGGAGGGACAAACATAGCAAAACTCCCTATCAATTTACTCCTTCAAAGTAGTCATGTGATCTAAAGGAGATGGTGATGGATCTGAGACTCGTTGTAAATGGCGAGGCGTTGGGGAGGCGCTGGAGAGAGGAGGGGAGCATGATACCATATTGTGATTTTCACTTTAGTCAATTTGACCTAGGAGATAGGATAAAGCCTATAAAGGTGTTCTTGTGTTCTGATTTGCGTGTGTAGACGAGAAAGACGAAAAAGAGAAATTGAAAAGTCCAAGAGGGGTGGGGTGAAGAACCCCCTCTTTACCACCGCCGACTCAGCGTCACATCAGCATAACAAACTTTTACAATTAACCATAATACACCCCGCTCTCATAACAAACCTCAACATCTTCATTTGAAGCCCACAACTACCACTTTATTTTTTTATTCAAATTTCCAAATAAACTAAATTCATTTCATTAAAAATAAAAATACAATACAACATAATAAAAAAACATACGAAACGTAAAATAAAGATACGGTAAAAAAACATACGCAAGTTAAGAAATACATCAAATTATAACGAAACTAATTATTTGGATTCTGTTGTTGAAATTGTTCCCATTGAAGTTGTTTCCAAACATGCTCGACGACACACCCACACCGGGTGCTCTTAGTATTATTAAATGTCTTATGTACTCCGTGTTTCGCTGAGTAAGATTGTAATTTTAGTGTTACTGTTTAGTAAGACTACGAGGAAAATGTTTCTGGACATGTTTTTTTTAGGATAGTATAAGGAAAAGACTTTCAACTCCAGGAAATAAATTATAAATTTCGCTTGTCGCTATAGTGGTGTCGGTACGCGTGCGTTAACGGATTCTGAAGAGTAACGAGATAACCTCTAGTTATAAATTTTTAAATCATCAATAATTGTCAGGAAATAATAACTTTGAAATTCTTAATCAAATTATGAAATGCAAATGAGTCATTGTAGGCTACAGTGTGCGGGTTAGCTACCCCAATCAGTTATGTAAGCTCGTGTATGCTTAATTTAATATGCTTAGCAATAATAACATATCATTTATTATTTAATAATAGATGGAAAATTACCGTGTGTCACACAGTTGTTACACGTTTACGACGTTTATGCATGCAATAACCAACCCAACTCACCACCTTTACATTATATACATATATACACATTATATCTTTTAAAAGTTTACTTTCCCTCCCCCCCCCCCCCCCTTTCTCTTAGAAAACTGACCATGCCTTAAAGAGGGTGTTCCAACATGTATTTTCCTACCTTGAATCATCAAGTTACCTAAATCATGTCTTCCTTGGTCCCTTTCATGCACATGGCTCAAAGAGCCCTCAAACACACCAACACATGCTTCTTTCGCTTATTGGCCTAGCACCATCTTGTGACACTAAAGATGCCATTTAACCTTACCATCATTGTGCCTATTTAAGAGAACTAACTAACTCATTCTTTTTCACACACAAAGCACACAAACTTTGCCCTTTCTCTCTTTAATTTTTGGTAGATGTAAGATCAAAAAGGGGTCTCAAAATTTTGTTCATTAGCTTATCCAAGTGCTTATTGATAACTAATTTGGTTAAGGGTTAATAAGAAGGTTCATAATTGGGTTATAACTAGTGTTCTTGGGTTTTCTTGCTCATCTTTTGCACAAATCTTGCACCACCTTTATTGTAAGCTTCAATTACCCTTTTTCATACCTATAAGTACTTGTTTATGCATGCCATGGTTAGTTTAGCACCTGATTATACTTGTAAGTGTTGCAAAACTTTGAATTAAGCTAGTTGTTTTTCCCAACTTTTTGTCAAAAATTAATTTAGTAAATAAATCGACATAGAAACACTATCTAGACTGCACTATATACAAGTCTTAAGTTGATCTCTGCCAAATTTCATGGTCATTGGAGTTGATTTGATATTTTAAAAATCACACGAGAAAGTTACTTAAAACCGACAAGAAAAAGAGTAACCAGTAAGTTTGTGTACAAATACTTATCTTATGAGCCTTTTGGGTTGTCGTGCTAGTTGGAACATTTGTAGAGAACTCTCATACCTTTCTATGGACTATAAATTTGAGTTCTAAGGATAAATATCGAAGGAGCTAAGGCCCCGAGACCGTAGGTATAGTTTTCTAAAATTACAACAGCTTTGGTACCTTGTTACATTTTTGACTTTATAAGATAACTGGTGAATAACCAAGCCGAGAGGATTTCATATTTGGAAACTAGACTCGAAAACGAATGACTAAGACTTTTGAAACAAGGTATTTCATTAGAAATCAAGAGAGAAACGAACTGTTTTAGACAAAAGTTTTCTGAAATATACCAACAGTAGCTCACTCTTTTGTTTTAGTGAAAACCGACACTTGAAACTCATTTTCTCGAACCAGAACTTTGAAATAATGAAAACAGACATGTTGTAGATTATTGGATTTCACATACACATCACAACATTAACCCAATGAGCACATAGATGGTTTTAGAGAGAGAAAGAGTGGGATATTCTAGTAAGAGAAACTTGTTGAATATTAGATTACTAAAGAACATCCAACCCTCTACCTTGCAAGGTAGAGGGTATTTATAGGTTACAAACTAAACGACCTCCTGACGGCCTGTGGATCAGGGATACAGTGGGTAAAGACCCGACCTTCCTCTACGGTGTTGCACTAAACTATTTTAAGCTACTAACTAACTAATTAACTACATAAAAACGTAACAAATGACAAGTCTACGATCTAACTTGTGCTAGATAATACTTGGGGTGACCGACTCTTCAATACTGGAATTATCTAATTCCTAACAATCTCCCCCTAAGGGAGGTCACCCCATGTTTTACATTACAGAACCTAACATTCTATTCATGACTTGGTTCTTGAGCTCGTAGACTTTCATACATCAACATCGTAAACTTTGTGCATAAGTAGTGCAACTTCAAAGTCTGCATAGATTTGTACTTTAAATTGGAGGTCCATTTCTGATCCACGTGATAGTAAATATGAACCAGCTTTTGAGATCATCAGCTATCAAGAATCTCAGACACATCCTTTGTGGTGTTGGTATTATATAAATTTGTGACATTCGGACCGACATGCTTACATTCTGGATCATGATATCTTCTCATCAGAGTAGCGGAAGCTTTAGTTGATTCATGAAATTGGCATCAGCGTAGCAGAAGCATGGAGTGAAAATATCAGAGTCATTGATGCACTAATCATGATTTCTTTCGAGATGAATGTGATAAGTGAGCATGCGGCTATGGATTGACCGCTTCATTCTGATCAGCTGCAAACGTCGGGCGTACCTGCATACAACAGTTAGCAATAAATCGCACGAAAGTGTCTTTGATCACTTTCGTTGAATTGAGGTACACGGCCCACGGTTCCCCGTTGATCAGTACATGTACTGCCTGTGATCAGGTATAATTTCGAAGAATTTCCTTGACAGGGTTTCGCAGCTGCTCTAGCTGTTCTCAAACCGGAACGTCTCAAAGAAGACAACACGGAGTGAGTGAACCAACGAATTTTAAGTCCACTGATTGATGAAAATAGATTTGAAAAACAATCGTGTATTGCTCAATAGAAATTGTTTTTGCAATACAATGAAGGTTTTATTGAAAATCAATTATCAATCATAAAAACACCTTTTGGTTTGAATAATGAGTACACGGTCGATGTGCTGAAGAAAAGAGTTGTTAAGCACAAAGACCGGTTTTCAAAGGTATCCGTCAATCCCTAACCTGAACCAGGATTGATTCAAGAGATTGAATCGCCCCATTGTTTCTATTCAGTTGTCACATGGTTGATCCATATAATAGATCTCACATGCCACCTACCAGGAGCTTGTTTGATGTTGGCTCCAGAAGGCTTTCCATCTTCATTGTGAATATGTAAACACATCACTCAGATGTTCTGGCAATATCACAAGGATAATGCGTAGGACTCAAGATATAATCTCTCTTTCCACATTGTGTGAAACAGAGAGTCTTCATTGAAAGTGTCCTAATGAGAATTATTGATGATCTCGTAGCTCTAGACTCAATTTGTGCATATTTGGATCCTGTGCCGGAGACTAGGGAGAGGGTCTCCTTCTTCAATATCAACAATCTCTAAGAGAAAGTCGATAGATAATGTCGGTTCCCCGAGAGAATGAAACAAGTCCTTTTAAGAGGAACTTGAGTGGTTTGGAAAGTTGAAGTGCAGTGCGTCACTGGGTCCATGACGTCTTTGTCTTCAATACCGATGTTACCATCAGTAGCATATGAAGTGAACCCGGTTTCTGCCCTAAGGTTGAATAAATGGAGGGCTATTTGTTTTCACCCTTTTCTCATTCAATTCTTTTTAATTCTTCAACCCCTTCAGTGCTTACCGAGACTTCATAGCTAGAACCTTGTTGGGTTTATTCTAGTACTAGCTCAGTCTCAGTCTGCACTCTTCCCATATCTCACTTTTATCCTTTTATCATCATACCTAAGGACTTCTACACTAACTAGTGGATTGTCCCTGGGTAGATCCCTCCGGTTCTGGCGGATCATGGGAACCAATACCTAACCTTATCATCCTTATATCACCGTACATATAGTAAAGTTGGTCGGCCTATTTGGTATTGTTCATCTGCCATTGGATCCAATTGAAAACCATTTGAAAATCAATTCAGATACTTGTGATATATTATCAAAGCATTTTGTACCTGAATTGTTTTTGATATTTTTAGAACGAGAACTCCCCCTCAACATGTGCATCAAGTATTTGAAAATTTTTTTTGCACACGGAGGCAAGGGAAAGAATTAACTTCTTTGATTACCATTTTTCTAAAAGATATCAACATCACTTCCCACATCACATCAAGTAGATATAGCATTTCCGGGAAGGATGAGGTTTCCATAAATTTTCTCCCCCTCAATATGTGCCTCGAGGTTTGAAAAGAGTTTTGCACATACTAGAGGGAACTCTTTAAGAGGTGCATGCATGATCACCAAAGAATTAGAAGCCATACGATCACGGTACCTTAGAAATGTTTAAAGTTGTGTACCCTGATGACTTGAATTTGCAAAGAGAATTCTCCCCCTTAATATATGCTTCAAGATACGAAAATTGTTTAGCACATATTAGAGAGAAGTATGCACAAGAAATTGGTCATCTTATCTTTTAACATCTTTCATATTTATATCACATTTTCTCCCCCGATCAAAAATCTTAAATCCTTTGAGATTTTGGATCTCAAGTGATTTAAATATGTATGAGGTAAAATATTTGTAGGAGAAAAAAATGTGTCCGGTTTTATATGATCAAAAGTGGACAACACAGATGTTTCCCTTTTTACAAGGGGAAACCACAGTACAAATCCTAGCACTATTACATGTATTACAGTTGTTCACATTAAGTACACCGCATATTACACAAAAAAACAACATAAACTGCATTCCGAAGATATCTTCATTCAGTCCTCTGAAGAAGTTTGTAGTGACCATCACGAAGCCTTCCACCAACAAAACTTTCAAGGCTGCGGAAGATCCTTCGTGTCTTGAGTCTTCGTCTGATTGCAGCAATGAAATGTTCACATCTCTTCACGTCATCATCAATCCAAAAAATAGTTTTAACCCAAGATTTCATATCAAGTTTGGCTTCTTTCACTCTGGTGTCAAGTTCTTCTTCGACCAATTTGAGCGTACCATCACTAAACTTGTAGAGTTCACAAAGACGCATAAGCATACGAGATCCATATCTGTCGGTGAAGATGACAGCTCTAGGGGTGTCAAGAACTTTGTATTCTCGATGAAATTCATGCCCAGTTGCATTCCATTGAGGATTTGTAAGGTTGATCCTGGTTTGGTAGCTTTCAATGCCAAGCTGAAAGTCCTCAACTCGTTTTCGAATGACAAGGCCCTTAATCCAAAGAGTGACAGCTGCAGAGAGGGCCTTTTTCTCACGGACAGGTAAATGCTCAAGGTGTCCTTGAAGATTTAAGAGATAGAGATCTTCGAAATCATTTGGCAGGAGATGTTTGAAGTCGTTCTCTTCAATAGTGTACTCTTTGAGGTCTGCTCTTTTAAGTACTATCTTCTTCAAGTACTCATATCCATAGATAGGGAAGATCTCTACTCGAACAACACTTAAGATTTGCAGCTTTGATCTGACATCATTGCGTCTTTTATCAGCACCATGTCTTTCGATGTAAAACTTCTTCTTTTTGAACCACCAGTGAGAAATACCATAAGAAGCTGCAATATCATACTTTTGTTCTTCATTCGCCCAGAATTGATCAGGAACCATCTGCTCAAGCCCCTGATCAGAGTAGGTTGCAGCTTTCATCTTTGATATTGATAGAGCAGGTCTTCTTTCAGCAGAGCGAGCACACAGATAGTCCAAGTCGGGATTGAAGAAGAATTCTGCCTGAATGGTCATCTGACCAGGTTCACCACCAAGAGGAAGAGATTTGTTGACATTGAAGCGACTGATTTGATCATTGACTTGGTCATTTAGCATCTTATGGCATTCTTCCATCTGATATTGAAGATGATTTGCATCTGAGTGGAAGACTTTGACAATTTCGTAAGCTTGACCTTCAAGATCTCTTGGTGTTATGGATGAGATGCTCTTCCGTTCACAAAACCATCTAATGAAACTTCCCATATCACCAGTATAGTGTAGAAGAGAGTCTTCAGCTGGAATTTCGTAATTATTGGTGATAACTGATGCCCAATTGTTGTCAGGAATCATAGAGTCAGACTCTGGGATGGTCCATGTGGGTTCTGGAGAAGGAGGTCTATCTTCCACAATGCAGCTTTGAATTGTGTCTCTTGAAGGTGCAACTCTGGATGTACTAGTGCGATTCCCAGCCATGTAAGTATCAAACCAGTCTTCTGAGGGCTTAGGAATATGCTTTGTAGATGCATCATCTTCATCTGGTTCTGAGTCCGCCATGACATGCGACTCTTCGTTAACCATTTGATCATCAGGAATAGAGGTGGATGTGGATGTGAACCTTGAATCAATCGTCGTCCAGGCAACAGATTTCTTCTGAGTACTCTGTTTATTTGTAGAGTCTGATTGATTGGAAGGTTTTGGCGGTGATGATGATGGTTGTGATGGAGGTGAATTGTTGGTTGTTGAAGAAGGATTACCAGCTCCAGAAGTTCCAGCGCCTCCCGTTGGTGGTGGGGGTGGAGGAGGATCTTTGCGATCCTTCATCAATGCTTCCATCACAATTGTTCTCCTTTTCCTTTTAGCTTCTTTTTCCCCGACGTCAATCTTAAACTGCTCATAATTGTCGAACTTAATTGATTCTTCAAGTGCCTCATAGAGTTTACTGTGAACCTCATGCTTGTCCTCTTCAGCCTCATACATCCTTTCACACAGAGCTGCTCTCATATCGGTGATGGGGAGGTCCTTGAATCGTCTAAGAAGTGGAGCCTCCATAGCCCATTCCACAGCATCCTTGACTTCTCCTTCAATAGCGGCAGTAACCCCTTCATTGAAGTTGAGGTGCTCCAATCTATAGACACGATCCACTAGAGAATCAACAGATTTAGGAAGTTGCCTTTCCAGAGCTTCTATCCTTTTAATGGCTTTATCCAGTAGTTGATCAGAGGTGAGAATCTGTGGAGGGGAAGCTGGTGGAGCCACTTCATCTGCAATTGTAATGACGGGTTCAGGGGTTGGTGACGTTGTTGGTGGTGTTTGTACAGTTGATTGAGTAGGTAAGGGAGGTGGAAGTGCAGTTGATAGTGAAGATGCAGTCATTGGAGGAATAGTTGACGTATCTTGCTGAATGCTGACAGTATACATGGATTGTGCAGTATCTAAGGATTTGTCATTAATGAATTGATCACCAAAAGAGAAATCTTCATCAAGATTCTTAAGTGAGGATAGAGAGTTAGTAGACAGATTTGGTTCATCCATCTTCAAGGTCTCATCAGATCTTGTCTCAAGATTCTCCTGTGAGCCTTTTTGTAACAGTGTGTCAACATTCAAGCCAGATTGAGTCTCACTAAGTGTAGGAGTTTCCTTAAACGTTTCAGGCACTTTGACCACTCCAGATTGTTCTTTTGCATAAGATGATTCTGTTCTTCTCTTCAGCTCATATTGATTTGTGGTGCTTGATGGAGATGATGAGATAGTTAAAAGCATGTGAGCAGCTTTTTCAGTTTCAACACTTGCCACCCCTTTACCCTTGTCATGTGTAATTGGGGTTGTTTGTCGAGGTAGTTGAGGGGGTTCTCTTAACACAATTCCACCTACTGGAGCTTTCACATTCTGACTTTCTAGGCTTCGCTGAATTCCAAGTTGCAGATCAGCATCATCTTCATCAGTTAACCTGGTAACATTCCTTGGTATCTCAGTGTTCTCACCAATTTCCTTTTCCACTTTCTTCCTTTTTACTTTTTGCTTCTTGGATGCGGTGTCAGACTGTTATGACCTTTCAAGTCTCTTTTTAGGAAGAGAGGCATAGGATGCTTGTGAGGCTGACTTGGTCATGGGAGCATTTGGTTGTAGAGGAGAGGGTGTGACATCAGCAGAGAGTTTGGTTGCTCTTTTCTTGTATTGCTTGAAGTAGTCCTTCTTCTTGATATCTTCTGTGAGAAGACAATCAGGAATTGGCAATCCAAATACTTCTTTATCCGTACCTCTAGGAACATATTTCAGGTTTCCTAAAACAAATTCATCTTCTGCTTTGTGTAAAGTTGATTCAGACCTAGGAGTGAAGTTGTGATTTTGTTGCAAATACTGGATAACAAGCTTAGAAAATCTGATGCTGGGAATTACAAGCTTGTTCTGTTTCTTTCGACCTTGAGCATTGTTCTGGAAATAGGTTCTATCAGATATGAATGTGTTCATTGATAAAGAGAATTCTTCCCAAATACGATCTGAGACATTCACATCAACCCTATTAACGATTCCCCATAGGATTTGCAAGATAGGAATTCTCACTTTATCGAACCCTGAAGTTTTCCCAGATAAGCATAAGTTCAGAATGGTTGTAATAGCTCTCCAGGGTTGATACATGTGTCCGATGATGATGTCAGATGCTCTTGAAATACTGTTCTGATAACCCAACCCAATTAGAAAGACAATCAGATCGTCAGCACCAGGTGGAGATTCAGAACGAAAGTCAGGGTTACATGGGGTGATTCCAAGAGCCTTGCTCAGAATATCAGAATCAATTGTGAACTCCCTATTATCCAGTTTGCAAGAGTATTGTGCTGTGATTTTGTTCCATTGAACAGTGTTCCAGAATTGTTGAATGTAAATGGTAGGAATTGAGCATTGCTTGGAAATAGCTCCGAAGAAGTTTGTGTTTTTGAGGATGTCAATAGAAACTTTGAGTATCGGATTTTGTTGGAGCCTTTGTAGGTCCACATAACAGTTGCTTTTTCCAATAGCAGCCCATTGACTTCTGGGAAGAATTTCTTCGTCTGAGAGAACTTTGGATGATGCCGAAGGGGTAACGCTCTTTTCTGGGATTGAACTTGCCATTGATGGTCTGAGTAATCATACAATCAACAGTAATGATTGGGAACAGGTTAGATAAATGATAAATGAGACAATATTGAGAGCACCCTTATGACATAGACACATAGAAGTAGTAACTCAGAAGGAGTCCCCAAAACACATACAGAGAAAGATTGAGTGGCATAGGTTTCAAATATATGACAACATTTATAAGTGAGATATATCAATGAAGTAATCTTACAGACAAATAAGCACATGACGAGCTGATAAGGGATTAAAAGGCAAAAGAGTGCATTGCAAAGGGATCATGACATGAGCCAGGATACAAATGTAGAAGTGATATAATAAATATGCATGAGGAAAAGGAAACATTTGGTTGTCGTGAGAGAAACCAAGTACCTTTTGCCCAAACAGACATGTCATAGCAGATTACATGGAGTATGTTGACTCAAGAAGTTGAATAAGGAGATCCTAAGTGTTGTGAGAATGAGATCACCTTTAGCAATAAACCCTTGAACATTTTAATAACCCTCTACCCTAAGACTAAGTCTCAACATGAAAGTGAGCAATGTTGTTAACATGTACAGATAAGTCGCCATCACAGTAACCAAGCCAATTCGCTACCAAACAGTTAACTAAGTCGCTAAGGTCATAATTCGCTATCTTGTGAAGACAAGTCGCCATGAACAGTAACACTACCAAGTCGCTACACATTTGTTAACTAAGTCGCTAAGGTTACTAATTCGCTAACTTGTGAAGACAAGTCGCCATGAACAGTAACACAACCAAGTCGCTACAAATTTGTTAAGTCGCTAATGTTACTAATTCGCTAACTTGTAAAGACAAGTCGCTGACAACTCACTCGCTACCTAAGTCGCCAGAATAAGATATGCTAATTCGCTATGAAGAACATTCAAACTAAGTCGCTACCAAGAACAAGTTAAATCGCCAGCAAGAACACTCCTAACATAAACCCAACAGTCCAATCCTCTTAACCATACATCAATGTATTCCAAACAATATATTCCAAACAATATATTCCAAACACTTTGAACCCGTTCAATCATTATACTAGCAACAAACACACGATTACATGATAAATCGAACCTAAGCGAGAGACAAATAGTCACAAATCACGATCTCGAAAGGATCTGGATATAAAGACAAGTTAGTAACTTAACCCAAACGCTTAAGAGAACAAAGATGAGAGGGATTAGATGCAAACCTCTTGCTAAGTCTCTAAGATGAGCAATATGACGAGGAAGAGAAAAACGAGAGAGAAAAAAAACTTTTTGAGAAAAAGAAATGGTAACTCGCTAAGTGGTAATTCGCTAGGGGTATACCAGCTATCTTTGACAGTATGACACAATTGGTCCTTGTGGTTTTAACATGAGGTGAGGTAAGTCGCTATTGCAACATAACTTTCACTATATGGCAAGTTTGGTCCCTATGGTATTGATGAACGAGTGGTAAGTTGCTAACACGGATTATAGACTAAGCCTCTAGCATAGATTATCACACTGATCACCATGAATCAATTAAACATTTAGACACATAAGCATTTAAATCTAAGCTAGGCACTTAATACGTAGTTACACAATGATAATCACATGAGCAAGATACGACCACAACCTACAAAAACCATAACCAGATAGTTACAAAGGCAAAACACGACCTCAACTTACAAACGAGCAAGCATTATAACCAGCACAGAAGCCAATGGCATAGGTAGTCAAGAAAAACATATACACAATCTCCCCCTCAATCAAGGTCATCAACGAACATTGATTGACATAAGTTTACCCCGATATAAAGAAACAAGAATATTTCAATTGTTCGAACTTCATCTATGATCCCGTGCCATTATTGAATGACATTTCTAGGACCGTAGATGTTATCGATAACAGTGAAAATATTCTTTATTAGATAGAAAAAACATGATAAAATTGTAAATTTAAAAGAAATTTTTTTTATTTATTTTTTTATTTTTTTATTTATATATATTTTTTTTAGAGAATCTTGATTTATACAAAGATATGGAAGAACGAGTCCTGATTCAAGATGAATAGGAGTCAAAGTAAGTAGTGCATCAACTGTTGCACGCTATAGCTCCTGAATGAGCTATGTTCATTTCTGATGGGAACCAAGTCATGAAGTTCCTGATTGAGTTGAGCATTGTACCTGAAAAAGACTGAGAGCACATTGTACTGGAAGCACATGTAGATTTGTACATAGAAGAGTTAGTGACATGATTAGTCTCACATTTGGATGCATCACAGTATAATATAGACTTATCATTAATGGAGATCCTATTAGGTTCTACATTCTTGAAAAGTTTACCTGTGGGAATCCATTTGAGGCATGATCTAGGAATGTAAGTTCGTTTAAGTCCTGTAAACTTAAATAATCTGCCAGTGGGAATCCATTTGAAGCCACAGTTAGTTGAACTAAATGAGTGCACAGCCTTGTTTTGACTATTTGTCCTTTTGTGATCAGAGAATTTCTTAGGGGATTGATCTGTCAGACGATGTTTTGCATGAGACCTAGTTAAGCTTATTGCATTTCTGATCTGTGGGTGATGACCATTAGTCCTATGCTTGGGATTCATCATATCTGAACTAGGCAATGAAGTGACTGGTTTTGACAAAACAGACTTATTATCAACTTGGGATGTAAGCTTAGATTTCAATGGTTTAGCTCTTTCAGACCTAAAGGCATTAGGTTGTTTAATAACTGTTCGTTTCAGGTGGTTCTGAACATTTGACTTTCCCAAAGTTGAAGGTTTTGCAAACTTAGTGTTCATCCTATTTCCAACATACTTCCTGAGCTCATTTTTTAGGGCAACAATATTGAAGCTCTTATCCTGAATTTGTGCTTTGAGATCATCAATATCTTTTATCAAGAGGTTAGATTGATTGACTAACTTAGAGTTTGTTTCCTCAAGGTTCTTTCTTAAATGCTCATTTTCTCTTAGAAGGTTGGACACACATAGAGCTAGTTCAGAATTTCTAGAATCTAGTGTATCACTCATCTCATGACAGTCATATTTCTGGGCTTCTGAAAGAAGTGATTTCAGATTTCTTATGGTCGAATCTTTGTCCTGAATCTGGGATTTTAACTGATTAATTTCAAAAAATTCTCTAAATTCTGGAAGTTCCAGATTACTACACTGTTTTTTTGCATAAAACATTTCATTCTTATGTTGTATTTCAATTTGCAAAGAGATACAGTGTTTTTCAAGAATTGAAAATTTGTTTGAAAGCTCATCATATACCCTTTTTTCAATCATGTTACTTGCATTAGATTCAGACAAAACAAAGATTGATTCCACATTGTTATGTTCAGGGTAAGAGTCATGTACCTTTTTGTGAGAATTTGTGTGATCAGATAAGTGTACCTTATTGATTGATACCTTTTCTGACTCTGAGAATTTGAGATCAGAGCTGTTCTCTTCATCCTTTTTCATTTCAACTAAGATTCTGCAATCAGTGTCATCTGCTGGTTCAGCTGGAATGTAGCATGTCATGTCTCCATTGCTCCGTGGAATCTCTTGGCACTCATTCAATTCGTTCAGCTTGTTATTCTCTTTAGCAGCTTCCTTGATGTATGTTTCCATATTACACATAAGTTGAATAAATGAGTTTCTGAACTCATGAATTTCCATTCCCGTGTGTTTCTTGAAAGACATTCCAGTCATGATATTATCAAAATCTGAGGAGTATTCTTCCCGGGTAAGTGGCTGAAATTGGTTGAAGATGGTTTGGAGAGCAGCACGAGAATCATCCGTTGAGAGCTTTTCTTTGGTAATTTGAAACCTCAGTCGTTCTAAGTTAAGCAAAACAGTTCTTGTTAAAGTGGGAAAATCCTGACGAAGGATGGCACAACTTGTTTGATCCATGGTTGTAGATAAGAGTAATTTGAGAAGCTGACTGAGATGTTGAAACGGCTCACACGTGCATTCCATATTCTTAGCATCATTTGCAGACATTAAGAGTGACTTATTTGAGTTGTTCTGATTAATCGATACTGAATCATTAAGTGCATGGCATTCAGATAAGCATCCTGTTTTACTATTCTGTGCTGTGTCATAGAGAGCAAGTACTTTGGTGATTAAAGGATCCGTGATGACTGACATTGTGTTATTATGAATTACTCCCCAAGTCTCTAGAGATTTAGAACCAACTCGCTACCAACTAAATAGCAATAATCCCAAGTCGCTAGAAGATACTGCACCAAGTCGCCAACACTTAATTCGCCACACCACTAAGTCGCTAGAGTTCCAAGTCGCTAGCCAGATGTAAGTCGCTAAGTAGTAACTCGCTAAAACTCAAGTCGCTAGCAATATTTTGGCAGCAATTCGCTACTCAAGTCGCTAAAGATGCAAGTCGCTAAAGAGCAACTCGCTACAGACCAAGTCGCTACCACCAAGTCGCTACCCGTAGTGGAGAGTCCACTACTTGTACTGTAAACCGCTAGATCTAAGTCGCTAGGTCTAAAACTGTAACTCGCTACAAATTTGTAAAGCAAGTCGCTATGAAGAATGTAATCCGTGAGTTAACTCGCTAGCTAGAAAAACCACATAAACATCACTTTTCAATCCAAAAACAACCCAACCAAGATGATTCAAGCTTACCAAATGAAAACCTAAACACTTGTGATGATTCTAAATATAAAAGTACTAACAAAATCCAAACTTTAACCCAAGAAATCAACCAAATGATGCAAAAACCACTAAACTTTTTCAAACTCAAAAACCACCTAAAAACCACTAGAAATCCAAAGATGTGCAAGATATGATCTAACCTTGGCTCTTGATACCAATTGTAGATTATTGGATTTCACATACACATCACAACATTAACCCAATGAGCACATAGATTGTTTTAGAGAGAGAAAGAGTGGGATATTCTAGTAAGAGAAACTTGTTGAATATTAGATTACTAAAGAACATCCAACCCTCTACCTTGCAAGGTAGAGGGTATTTATAGGTTACAAACTAAACGACCTCCTGACAGCCTGTGGATCAGGGATACAGTGGGTAAAGACCCGACCTTCCTCCACGGTGTTGCACTAAACTATTTTAAGCTACTAACTAACTAATTAACTACATAAAAACGTAACAAATGACAAGTCTACGATCTAACTTGTGCTAGATAATACTTGGGGTGACCGACTCTTCAATACTAGAATTATCTAATTCCTAACACATGTTTATATGAGTTTAGAGAGTTTAACGAGGAAAAAAGGACTTAGAACGAATTAGATAGACGCTTTCCAAGACGGGTTAAACATAACTCATATAAGTTGAAATTTCTAGGGTTTCTAAGTAACTAAAACGTGTTTCGAAATATATTTCTTAAAAGACCGACTTGCGTAACTTGTTAAAACCTTGATACAAGTATATAAAGGTGCTAAACTTCATAACACACATATGCATATAGTACATGTTGCATACTTCCTAAAAAGAATTATATTCTAGGTCGCGGTTAGGGTTTCACGGTTGTTGTTCTACATTACTCATTTCCAAACATATTCAATACTTGAGTTGAGTTTCATAGCCCGATTTTACATTATTTGTACTTATTTCGAAATACTCTGAGTAAGAATACATTGCTTTTTTTTATGTTTGAACACAAGTACATTTACCCGTTTACGTACTGGCTTAAGTTGTTTGTTAACCCGCATTATATTTTTGCATCATGAACCGTTAATTACATTGTAAGCACAAATGTTGTGAATAGATCTATTGGGATTGACACTCCCTGTTCGGGTTGACTCGTACACTTCAAACGGGTGCATCTTCATTTGAGTAACAAAACGGGTGTTTGGGGTTAGACACATGCATTGGGCACTCTCATTTACATTATTGTTAATGCTTCGGCATCATGAGCTTAGGTAGTAGTAAACGCATTTTTGTATATTTGGTTTATGATGGTCACGCACGCTAAAATCTTGTGGTTCATTACTACATTTTTGTTAAACCTATGAACTCACCAACATATTTGTTGACCATTTTAGCATGTATTTCTCAGGTAACTGATCATTGATTTGACATGGCATGAAGCATGAGCATCCGGGTCGCATAATTTGAAAGACTTATGAATATATTTTATGTTCGATAACATTTGAAAACTTCTTTATCTTGTTATATAAACTTTTGCATTGTGTGACTTCAAAATTTTGTTTAAAACTTATCGAACATCTACTTTTAAAACGACTCATATAGAGGTCGTTCTCTTATATCTTGTGTTCTTATATTATGACGTAACGCCTTCAGATTGCATTCCGTTGTGGGAATTTGGGGGTGTTACAATCGATTACATTCCTATCTTTACTTCTTTAGATATTAATATAATGTGTAAAAAAAAATCATTTCTTGTTTAATAGCTTTGTTTCTCCATTAACTCTAACCTACCGCCATGATTCGTTTAGCAAAAGTTAAAATCTAAAACATGGATATTAAGAACCTTAAAAGTTAAAACTCCTGCTAAAAACATCAATGACCTCCTAAAATAAGCAAAGCAACAACAAATACATGATTACACAGTGCACAATGAACACATACTTGTACTCTAAGCAGTATATACTAGGGGTGTCCATCGGTTCGGTTATCGGTTGTTCGGTTTATTCGGTTCGGTTAGTTCAGTTAAACTTTTTTTCTGGGTATAACGAGAACCGAACCGAATTAAAATTGATTAAACCGAACCGAAAACCGAATCAAATAAACAAAAACCGAACTCCTATAACCGAATAACCCGAATTACATAATTTTATTTATTTCTTCATTTTTTATATTAATTTTTAGCCAAAAAAAATTCAAACTTAAAAAATGTTATATTTATAGTATGAAAGAGTTTTAATATCTTTTTTTATATGTAAATATATTAAAAAATTTATATTTATTTGAGTTCGGTTTTCGGTTTATATTGCTAGAACCATAACAGAACCGAGAACCGAATATTTAATTCGATTCGGTTCGATTAGGTACAAGTTCAATTCGGTTATTTTCGGTTCGATTTGATTTCATTTTTGGTTTATTTAAGTATTACCCAAACCATGAACACCCCTGGTATATACACGGTTTTTCATTCTCCAACTTCATCTTTATTCTCAATTTTATATTATATTAGACTTTTACTAAACATAGTTTTTATTAATTTCTTAATTCTCAATTTTATATTATATTAGACTTTTACTAAACAAAGTTTTTCTTAATTTCTTGTAATAAAACATTTTTCATTCTCCAACTTCATTTTCATTCTCAATTTTATATTAGACTTTTAATAAAAGGAAAATTGCATATATATCCCTTCAAACACTAAAAATTACATATATATCCAACAAAAACAAATAATTACATATATATTCTTCCAAAACACTAAATATAACGTATATATCCAAAAAATAAATTTCTGGTTATTAAAAGCCTAATAATAGAATATTATAATCATTTCATTTTAAATTGTCTTTTATACCCTCACTCTCCTCTCAACATATCTCTATCTACAATTCTGGGTACCTGGTACTTTTATGTTTTGTAGATAGGCCAAAATTTATAGAAATTTTGTTGTTGTGTGGTCAACAAGATCTCTCACCATCACACCTCGTTGTTCCCAACTACCAAGGCACCGATGCCACCATCGGTCACGACGTGTCGGTCCTTTCATCTCGTATACGACAGGCGGCCACCATCTACAACATCTATCTATGGTAAAGCAAGAATGACCACATTGTCTACATTTATCTTCTCAAAGTAAAGGCTTTTGAAAAGAAAACTTGAAAACATAAGATACAAGGATTAACCTTTAATTGATTTGGGTGGCAATTGATAAGAAACTAGCTCTTGTGGGTTTTGTGAAAAGTAATTTCATAATGATTGGTCAAAAGAATGTGTTTGTCAATAACCAGGGTTTAGGATACGAAAAACTGAAAAGGAAGTACACCTGGTTGTGTTTCTCGTATGGTGGAGAACAAATGTGGGGCTAAAATTGTCAATTTTGAGCAAAGAGACATCTATAATTTATACTTGGGGTTTAATTAATTAGAAATTATTGTTTGGATATATATGTTATATTTAGTGTTTAGGGAGGATATATATGCAATTATTTGTTTTGGTTGGATAAATATGTAATTTTTAATGTTTGGAAGGATATATATATGCAATTCCCCCTTTAATAAATAAACGATTATAAACTGGGAAGGTGACTACTTCTAGTACCTTCTTGAGTTCAAAACGTTGAAGATAGACAAGGAAAGAAAACTTATATCTATACTATTTATAAAGCATTTAGCATCTTTCATCCTATTAATTTTTTAGAACTTTTTAAAATAGATTTTTAAGCAAATACAAGTAAAAAAGTATAATATACAACTATTTGTAGCACAAATAAAACTAAAAAAAATATTATTCAACACATACAATTAATACACTATTGAAGTCACCCCTTAACTAAAATATATAACCTCACAAAGCTATAGGTACAATCATCATAAACAAAAAATTTGTACATCAAATAGTAATCAATGTGGTAAATAAAAACAATTATTAGAGTTATTAAAACACCATCTACATAAGAAATACAAATTATCAAGTATATTATACAAGTAACTTAAATAAAATTACTAAATTTGCCATGTTTGACCAAGCTAAGGGTATATCTATAACCTCAGTCCATGAAACTTCAGACCATCTGTTCTTTGTCTTCCTTGGTCAACAAACAAACTATAACATCAACTAATCAAATCATTTCCACCATAACCAACAATTTAAACACGAATCTGTCCCATTCCATTTCACATCAATCGTCACAACCACAATACCATCACAATCACTCCTCAACTCTCATTTCCAACACATGCAAGACAAAATACACAAAGGAAAAGTCTAGATCTCGGATTATCTCTATGAATAAACAAGGTTTCGTTCTTTAAAACAAAACTATAAGAGATAAATCCTCATCAATCTGTGAGAAGCAAGACTTCTTCTATATATCCGAAAACTTTAATATAGAACAAAAACAAATTTTTTTCATTCTTTCTTTATTTCGTAAGAACAACCAAACAAAATACAACCTTACCAGAGACCCATAAAGGATCTTGAAGCATAAATTTTTAGGTCATTCGTTAGATTCAAATAATAAAAAGAGTTTTTGTTTGTGTTCGGTTTATTAGTAGAAAGGAGTGCGTTTGTTATTCGAATATCAATAGAAGAAGAGACGAACTATTTTGATATGAGAAGAAGTGCGTTTGGTGGTGATTGAAAGAGATAATAATTTTGTGGCTGCGAGTGGTAAGGAGAAACCAGGGTAAGGTGTGTGATAAAAATTAGGGTGGTGATTGCAAGATATACATGTAAGTTTTAGGTTTAGTTTATAGAAAAGGCTATTGGGCTTCAAGAATTTAGACCTCCAACTGATAATTTTCAATTATTAGTACTCTCGTGGAGTTTTGTTAGCTTTCATGTTTATATACACTATGTCAAGACATATTAAAAAATAATATAATAATTTACACAGCTGCCCCCAAAGTATGCAACTACTTACACAAAAAAACCGACCCCGTATTTCTTGATATTTACCAACTTTTTATACAATGAACATTATTCATCAAATATTTAACAAATACCTAATGAATAATAAAAAATATATCGATGCGAAAAGCTCTAGATTACAAACAAAATGAGACAATTATTGATATGCTTTTGTACATTTATTGTTAGAAAAACATGTAACCGAATAACATTTGCTCGTCACAAAATATATTCACATGATATCCGCCGCCGCATTCCACAGGTACCTGCTATTAATTTATAATTGTTGCTTTACTTTTTTTTAAACATTATGTAATTAAATATTAAACATATGCTGTTTAGTTTAACAGAGTTGATCCATATTGATCTGCATGTTTTTTCTACTTTTTTCAAAGTTGCTTTATTGGATTCTTCTTCTGATGTTCTTAATACCACTTTAATAATTTTTAAAGGAACACTTTATTATTATTTGTAAATGATAATTACTACTTAAGGCATCCACTACAAAAGGTTCATGAAAAGGTTTAAAAATTTTGAAGAGATTTATAAATTGAGTCATCATATTGAGGTGAAGTTTATGATGACATGGAATGAAATAGGTCTAAATTCATAGACCTTTTCATTTTAACTAAATATATGTAATTCATTTAATACCTCATTAAATTATAAAGTTTTAACAAGTTTAAGCATAGTGATAATAGGTTTATAAAATGAGAAATTTAAGAGCATGTGACATGAAAATTATATAAACCTTTTCAAAAGGTTTACCATAGGAGATGCTCTTATATACATTTATAAGGATTGCTAACGCCAGATTTGCTGCTTCCACACCCAATGGGGGTGGAAATGAACAGAAAATTAACGACCGTTATCTATTAACGGTCGCTACCTAACGGCTGTTATATTTTTTTAATACATAAAAAGTAATTAACAAGCGTTAGTTAACGGTCGTTATCTACTAATGGTCGTTACGTAGCAACCGTTATCTTATTCTTAATATTTTTAAATAAAACCCAAACACACATTTTACGTAATTGGTCTTTAAGTTTTTTTTTTTTTTTTTTTTTTTTTTTTTTTTTTTTTTTTTTTTTTTGAACGGCAACTTTATTAGAAACTAGCAATGAGCTAGAACAATTACAAAGAAATTAAATAAGGATGTTGTAACCAACTATCCCAATTAAAAGTTCTACTACATCTAGAATGACAAAAGGTGAACGAACGAGAAACAATGTCATCAAAAATAACATCCTTACGAGGGGTTTGTGCCGAGAATAGCAATTGGTTATGAAATATCCAAACACTCCACCACGAGACATAAAACACTCCCTCCAGTAAACCTTTAGCAAAAGAATTGAGCCTGATAGAATTAAACCAAGAAAGCCACTTGGAGTACGAACAAAGGGGAGACTAAGTCACGTTCCACCAACAACAAACAAGTCTAACAACATCTTAAATGAAGCAGCAGCTAAAAAAGAGATGCGACGATGTTTCGTGAACAGAAGCACAAACCGAGCAAGAGGAATCTCGAATATGACCACCATGAAGCAATAAATTGGAGCGGGTAGGGAGAAGGTCCAGATAGAGCTTCCAAGCAAAAATATTTATTTTGATCGGAACGAACTTGACCCATCTAGTAGCAGTGGCAACTTTCGGCAGAAAATGATCATCAAGAAGATTCCGCACGTCATTGACTCGAAAGTCTCTGTCACTATTTGTTGATACAAAAGTTGGGCGTTCCTTGTTTGGGCTCCGGCTCTCGTACCAATTGATGATCGTTGCTTGAGACTTGCGCACTAAGAAGACAGAAAACACCGTTAGGCTTATCGTGGGATTGTCTCCCACGATTATCCTCCGGAGTGAGAGTAAGTAATCGGTTTAGGGTTAAAGGAGAGTTAGGGTTTGTAGATCGTACCTTTTACGAGGGATAGGGTTCCCTTTATATACACACGGAATCCTTGTTGGTTCCGTGTTCCCCAACCTTCGGCGTATCCCGCCTAAGTCGATTGGTAAGCAATTATCTCCAAACATAGGAGATATCCGATATCTATTTCGTAAATAGCTTTGGGCTTGGGCCTTCATGGGCCCAAACACTTATCGGCGTAGCCCAGTACGTGCTGGGCTTATTAGTATTGGGCTTTGGTCGGGTTCGTGACCCGACTATAGATTATACGTCATCATGTCCCCCCAGTCTAGTATGCGCAGTGACTGACTACGGATGCTAGACTAATAATCTGCAGCCTATGAAAAACTGCGAAGCGTAGTGAAGAAGTCAAAAAAGATACCCGCCGGTACATTGTATCTAGACGTAGTATTAAAAAATGGAAGCCTCGTAAATCGGGGGAAAGTAACTGCAGCAATGTCACATCGAGTGATCTGATCCACAAGTTGGCAATAGTGGGATCCACGTGTCGCTCATCGCGTGGATGAGGAAACTTATATAACCATCCGCCTCATTTTAACTGTGTTTTTCACAGTGAAAAAACTTCAATCCGCCATTGTTTAAGAAACCTTTCATTTGCAAAAAAAAAAAAAAAAAAAAAAAAAAAAAAAAAAAAAAAAAAAAAAAAAAAAACTGTCTATTCCCAAGTTAACCGCGCGTGCGCCTTGAAAAGAAAAAGAATACCATGGTCAAACAGCTATCTGATTTTACCTCCGATATAACTGAGGGTGAACTTTTAGAGTTCACCTCGGATTATTTTATACCGCTAGACGTGCATCTGGTTATTCCAGATGCGCGAGCATCAATTGCAGATTTCCCCGAAGGGAAAATAGGGGTATACACAAGGTTTTTCGAGTTTGCAAATCAACTTGTGCCCATATCCCTATTTCTGTACGACGTATTAAACTATTACAATCTGCATCTATCCCAGCTGCACTGCATCGGTGCAGCGAAGATTACCAACTTCGAGGTTAATTGCCGATTACTGGCGGTTAACCCGACTATCCATCTATTCCGTGCGTTCTACCACACAACGTGGGCGCACGGCTGGGTCTCATTTGCTAAACGCCCTGGGCGCCTCCAGTGTTATACAGACAAACTGGATGCGCTCAGGAACTGGAGAGAGAGTTTCTTCTGGGTAAATGACGCGTGCTTCCCACCGCATTTTGAATTTTATACCCAGGGAACATTGCCGAGGGATGAGCGCCCCCTGCCTGGATCATATGTCGCGGAGGATGCGGAATTGATAAACGCCAACCGCATCCCCATTAGTTCCTATCCGGAGGAATTTTTGGTACATATGGGCATTAGCTGCAATTACTTTGGTACCAGATGAGATGCCAATCTTCTTAGGCGCTAATGGCCAGGGTGGGTGCTCGTTCCTCCGCATTTCCTAGTTTAATTAATGTAAGAACTTTCTGTTCCTTTTTTCTTATTATATAACCTGTGTACCTGTTGTTTTTCTGTTGCGCAGAGATGGATTTGTTCACAGTTGTTCAACTAGCGAAGCCCATTCAGGTGAAGACAGGGATACGGCCATTGAAAGAAGGAGAAGAGCCGATACTGGATGCCACCGCAGGGCGTACCCTGGAGATGAATTTAGGAGAGACAGGAACCATCTCTTCGGTTGCAGTGGAAGAGACGCTGCTGCAAAACGTACCAAGTCCCAGGCTGCCATCCCCCGTGGCGCATCTACCACCCGTAGCAGTGGCGCAGCCAATGGAAGAAGAAGAAGAAGAAGAGCAGGAATCCGGGCTAAAGCGCAAAAGATCGCTTGGAGAGGATGGCGCGAGCTCATCAAGGAAAAAGCGCCCGGTGGTCTTCACTGTGGAGTCATCCTCCAGTGATGATGCGTCATCGCACCCCTCTGCTAATATCTCCGGCCCACAGTAAGTAATGTCGTCAATAAATATATTTTTTTTCTTTTGTGCGCGCCAACTGTTTATATGATAAACTGAAAATTCTCTGTCTGTGTATGCAGGTTTGAACAGGGTGCGGAGTCGCCCCCCCCCCCCCCCATGATAGTCCTGCGCAGTCTGAGTCTTCTGGGCCACACAACCAAAAAGGTGAAGATGTGTCTGTTGGGGATGCTCCAATGGAACAACTGGTTGAAGAGTTGGTGCAGGTGTCTGCGCATCAAGCTTCGCTAGTTGAGAAGCTAAAGGCCCAAATTTCTGGTGAAAGCAGCCAAGGTGCCCAAAAGGATCAGAAGATTTCTTTGCTGGAGTCGCAGTTGGCCAGTGCCAAGGCTGAGGCAGAAGCGGCAAATGCGTACTCGAGGAAGCTTGCAGGGGAGAAAATGGCATTACTTTCCCAAATAAACCAGGAGCGTACTGAGGCAGTAAAGTACAAGGCATCGTGTAACTAGTCCCTTAAATATCTGGAACAGGGTAAGGGAGAGTTGCTCACACAGTTAGGAGATTTTGGCTCTACTGTAAAAAGTGCATTGGAGGTGCAAGAGGCTAAATTACACAAACTCAGCCTTGAGTACGACGAGGAGTTGTATCCCCAACTCCTGTCTACTATTGCTGAGCGCAGGTGGCTCGTAGGCCATGGTCTTCGTCTTGCCGCCCTCAGTACCTTGGAGTTACAAGAAGTGGTTGATGCCTTCGGTGGGGTAGTTTAGTGCCCTCTGGAGCGCGGCAAAGCAGAAGCAGTGGAGAAGATGCATGAGGCGGATCTTCTAAAGGTGCCTATTGAAAAGGTGTCAGGATATAATGCTAAGGCATATGATGATCTGGTTGCAGCCATGGAGAAGATGAAGGTATTGGAACTGCCTTTGATTGCTGAATTAGAGCGCGACCAAGATGACCCTATAGGGGTAATAATGGAGGGGCTAACATTGGCTAGGCATCGGTCTGAAGATGCAGAGACGCAACAGGACTATTTTTTGAAACCCAACGAGTCACAGCTGCAGGTACCTGTATTTGTTCACCCTCATGATATATTGAATCTGTTTGCTCTGGAGAAGGAAATTCCACTGAAACAAGTCTTAGAAGCTCACGCCACAAGGCTTGCCAAGAAAGAGGGTATCAAGGGCAAGGCCATTTTGTACTGCATTGGTGCAGCTCACCTTCCCCGATCTGACGGGGTACCGGTTAGTGTCGCTACAGTATCTCGGCAAGACTCCGACTTGTTGAAGAAGCTAAGCGAAGCTAAGGATGCAGCGAGTCACGTTGGTAGCTCTTCCATTAAACGTTGTAATAGCTGGTAGTTTGTAATTTGTAAAGTCAACGTTAGTTTTGTAAGCACGCTTGGTACCTAATGAAATGTTACTTATGTTGACTGATGTTGTAATTTATAATATTTGCGCTTAGTTACTTGTCTTCCCATAGAAAACGTGTGTATGATCTAAGAAGCAAACTTTTTATAGAACCGTAGATAAGATGTGAAGTTCATAATCATGTATGAGGTTCATGGTATACTTAAGAAATAATTTCTAAGTATTTTTTATAGCATAATCATGTATGTTGAGATATGCAGCGTACTGTAAGTATCACGTCAAGGAATCAAGTGTCTTGGTTCCTAAGTTGTTAAACGTGCACCATATGCATTGTTGCGCATCCGTCGTGGGGTGCGCACAGAACTTATTCCAACGTCTTGCGAACAAGGTGTTTAACAAGGATACATGATCCAATGTTGATGGGTTTGCAACCCTCTTACTCAACGAGTTGTTTGGTAGGTGAACTCATCCTTTTACCATCGTGGGTTTATTTAGTGCATGCACGCCATGTAGGAAAGAAATAAAAAATTGTTAAGACATACAGTATATAGAAATAACAAATTAAAATGTGTCGCGGAGTTAGCTAGAAACCACGACGCTTTATTGATACTTGCAAGTTTTTATGAGAAATAAATGAGACATTATACTAAGGAAAACAAAAAGTAAATACATAGATGTTTATTGGGCACTGCAGTAAAGTGCAGGAGCATCTACGCGCTGGGCCGTAGCCATTCCTATAGGTAGCACCTCTTAAGGTTGTAGATATTCCATGTGCGTGGCAGTTCACGACCATCCAGGCCTCGTAGCTTGTACGCGCCTGTTCCTAATGCTTCAGTAACATCATAGGGTCCTTCCCACTTTGGTCCAAGCTTACCTGTGTCTTCTGCATGGCTCGCATCATTGGCGGGGTAAACGAAGTCACCTGGTCTGAATGAAACACGACGCACTTTAGCGTCATAGTATCCCTTCATCCTTGACTTTGATTTTTCCTCCGGGATAGCTGCGCGTTCGCGCCTTTCTTCTAGCAGGTCTAAGTTGATACGTCTCTCGTCATCATTGGTTGCCAAATTGATTTCAGCGGTGCGAATAGTTGGCATTCCGATTTCGGCTGGTATGACAGCTTCTGTCCCATAGACTAGAGAGAAGGGGGTGTCTCCTGTGCTAGTTTTTATTGAAGTGCGGTGTGCCCATAGAACATGCAATAGTTCTTCCACCCATCTTCCTTTGTACTTGTCCAAGCGTGCCTTAATTCCTTCACCCATGCTTTGATTCGCACGTTCAACTAAGCCGTTGGTTTGTGGGTGTTTTACTGACGCGAAGTGCTGTGTGATGTTTAGCTTCTCGCACCAGTCCTTGAAAGGGTTGTCGTAGAATTATTTCCCGTTGTCCGAGATGATCTCCCCAGGTAGACCGAAGCGGCATACAATGTTTTCCCAGACGAAGCGCTTCACCTGGTTGCCAGTGATTGTTACCACTGCCTTTGCTTCGATCTACTTGGTGAAGTAGTCTATGGCGACTATGAGGAACTTTAAACCTCCTGCTGTAACAGGAAAAGGACCTGCAATGTCAATACCCCACTTGTGGAATGGCCATGGTGCCGTAATTGGTGTTAGCTCCTGTTGTGGTTGGCGAGGAATGGGTCTGTGAACTTGGCAGTCGCTGCACTTTCTTATCAAATCCCGCGCATCGCGGTGCATGGTGGGCCAATAATATCCTGACCGTAAAGCGCGCGCCACCACCGACCGTGGTCCTGAATGCATGCTGCATGAACCTTCGTGGATTTCTCGCAGTACATAGTTTGCTTGTAGGGGACCAACACAGCGGAGCCATGGTTGCAAGAAAGAGCGTCGATATAGTATGTTGTCCCGAAGTTCAAACCTTTGCGCTGTGCGCCGTATCCTTCGGGCTTCCTTCTGCTCTTGGGGTAATACTCCCTTGCTTATGAATTCTACTATCGGTGTCATCCATGTAGGCCCGTCTTCCTCTATTACCGTGCGGTTTCCACCAACACCTGTTTGGATAGGTACGCAAAGCTTGTGGATGCGATTTTGCTTAGTGCATCCGCCTTGCGGTTTTCCCCTCTTGGAACCTGTTTGATGGTAAACCTGTCAAAGCTTTGAATTAATGCCTTGGTTTTGTCATGGTACTGAATCATGTTTTCCTCCTTGGCTACGTACTCGCCCAACACGTGGTTGGCTACTAGTCTGGAGTCTACATTCGCTTCCAGGTTGCGTACACCCATTCGCGATGCAATGCGTAGTCCAGCTATTAGGGCTTCATACTCTGCCTCATTATTTGTTGCTGTGAATTCGAAACGCAGTGCGTAAGTGAATTCTATTCCTTCTGGGTTTGTGAGGATGATGCCTGCTCCTGACCCATCCACGCATGAGGATCCGTCGGTGAACAAGATCTATGGATCTCGTAGTTCCTTCATACTTTGTACGGGTGCATCATCAGTGTCTGGTTTTTCAATGATGAAGTCTGCAAGTATCTGCCCTTTTACCGCAATACGTGGTCTGTAGGTGATGTTGTGCTCACCGAGCAACACACTCCATTTTTGCAGTCGTCCTGATGCATCAGGCTTGGAGATGATTTGCTTGATCGGTTTGTCTGTGATTACTACTATCGGGTGCGCTTGGAAGTACGTACGTAGCCGTTTAGCAGCAAACACCAATGCCAGAACTAATTTTTCCATGGCGCTATTGTTCATCTCCGTCTTCTTGAGCGCCTTGCTTACAAAATAGACAGGGGTTTGTACTGAATCCCTGTCTGTTAGTAACACTGCGCTAACTGCTTCATCAGTTGCGGATAAATACATAATCAGCTCTTCCCCTGGTAGGGGTGCGACAAGTGTGGGTAGCGTTGCCAGGTGTTGTTTAATCTGTGTGAAGGCCTCTTCTGCCTCCGTAGTCCACCAAAAGTCTCCCTTTTTTATACACTTCTTGAGTGTTTTGAAAAGGGGTAATGATTTTTCTGCTGACTTGGATAGGAATCTGTTTAGACCGGCCAGCTTTCCATTGAGAGATTGGACTTCCTTCAACGTGCGCGGTGAAAGAAGTTCGATGACAGCCTTAGTGTTTTCTGGACACGGTTTTATACCGTCAGGTTATCCAAGGAACATGCCTTTAGTAGCGCCGAAGGTACATTTTTTGGGATTTAGCTTCATATTGATCTCTCGTAGAGTTTTGAACATTTCCTCAATATCGCGCACTAACTCATCTTCAGTATGGCTCTTTATGACCAGGTCATCCACATAGACCTCTAGGTTACGGCCTACCTGCTTTTCGAATGCATTATCTACTAACCGCTGATAGGTAGCGCCTGCATTCTTCAAGCCAAAGGGCATTTTTGTGTAACAGTAGACGCCTTGGCTTGTGTGAAAGGCCGTTTTTTCCTCGTCCTCCTTAGCCATCTGGATTTGATGATATCCTTTGTACGTATCCAGAAAGCACTTTAATGGATATCCGCACAAAGACTCTATTTTCCAGTCTATCTCTGGCAGTGGGTAGCAGTCTTGTGGACATGCTTTATTGAGGTCTGTGAAGTCCACGCACATTCGCCAGCTACCGTCGCTCTTCTTGACCATTACTGGGTTAGAAAGCCAGTCATGGTAGTAGACTTCTCGCATGATTTCTGCGTCTACTAGCTTGTGTACTTCTGCCAGAATTGCCTGTGCGCGCTCCGGAGCCTGGCCGCGCTTCTTCTGGCGTATTGGTGAGTATCCTTGTCGAATTCGCAGCTTATGTTCTGTAATTGAACGTGGTACCCCAGTCATGTGCTTTGGCTCCCATGCAAAAATGTCTAGGTTCTTTTGCAAGAGTGCACACACAGCTGCTTTGCCGTTGTCCGACAGTGACCCTCCGATGGATATTTACTGTTTTGGGTAGTCAGGGTGAATTGCAACCTTCAGATTTGGAACTTTGGTTGCGCGCTGTTCTGGGATAGGTGCCGTTTCGCATGTAATCGTGTTACATTATCTATGTGGCACAGTGGCATTGTAAAGAGTAACAATACCACCCTCAACTGGGAATTTAAGCATCCCGTGCACTGTAGACGGCACTGCGCGCATAGCGGATATCCCTGGTCTTCCGATAATGCCATTGTATGGCGAAGGAGATTTGATTACCATGAAATCCATCCAGTCTGTTGCAGAGTGTTCTTTATTTCCTACGCTGACTAGTAGACGTATTTGCCCCATAGGCCATATCTTTTCTCCCGTAAAACCAGTCAACGCTGTTCTGACCGGGTGCTTTTGTGAAGTTTGTCTCCACCACCGTTTGGAATGGAGTGGCAAAAGGAGTGCGCAGTGGATCTCCTGCACCAGCGGTGGTTGCCGTGACCTGGGTTGTCCCCGAGCGTGGTTCCACCAGAGGGAAGACCAAATCTTGGCCTGATCCCTAGTTTTTAGCAACACTGGTTGTCCCAGGAGTTTGCTTGGAAGCTGATCCGACATGCAGCTTCTTTCCCGTAGGATCTGTTTGCGATCGTTGATTTCCATGCTTCGTCATTCTAGTTCTTAGTTCTTAGTGAATGGTCCCACGGATGGCGCCACTTGTTGATACAAAAGTTGGGCGTTCCTTGTTTGGGCTCCGGCTCTCGTACCAATTGATGATCGTTGCTTGAGACCTGCGCACTAAGAAGACAGAAAACACCGTTAGGCTTATCGTGGGATTGTCTCCCACGATTATCCTCCGGAGTGAGAGTAAGTAATCGGTTTAGGGTTAAAGGAGAGTTAGGGTTTGTAGATCGTACCTTTAACGAGGGATAGGGTTCCCTTTATATACACACGGAATCCTTGTTGGTTCCGTGTTCCCCAACCTTCGGCGTATCCCGCCTAAGTCGGTTGGTAAGCAATTATCTCCAAACATAGGAGATATCCGATATCTATTTCGTAAATAGCTTTGGGCTTGGGCCTTCATGGGCCCAAACACTTATCGGCGTAGCCCAGTACGTGCTGGGCTTATTAGTATTGGGCTTTGGTCGGGTTCGTGACCCGACTATAGACTATACGTCATCACTATTCAAGTCCTAAGTCCACCTATCCTCCATATTAGACAGAATAGTTGAGCTGATGGTCTCCTCCAAAAGAGCTAGATGATATGATTCAACTCCGTCTCTAACATCACGACGAAGAGAAAGGGTAATCGGATTAAGTAATTTAGAAGCCACCGAACAACCTTTAAGAGTCTCGAGTGCATAGATGCGTGGAAAAAGATCTCGAAGGGGTGTACTAGCAATCCGAATCTCATTCCAGAATTGGGTACGAAGACTATTACCAACACAGATTTGACAGTGGGACAGCAGATCAATGCCGTGGCCTTTGAGCAGAGATACTTCTTTGAGGATGGAGTTCCATATCGAAGACCTGTACATAGAAACAATATAAAGCGAAGTACCGTACATAGATTTAATGAATCGATACCATAAGGAGTTGTCACCTGAAATAAATCTCCAAACCCACTTAAAGAGAAGGGCTCTATTTAGAGCGTAAAAACTTGACACAGCTAAACCGCCATGTTTCTTGGACGCAAGGATTTTCGACCAAGCAACCCAAGTAATTTTTCTCTCACCACTGTTAACACCATTAAAAAAATTCTGGAGAATGGATTCCAAAATTTTCAACACCGCTTTTGGAACTTTGTAGATCGACATCGGGGTGGACCCAAGGACCGACTTAAGTAGAGTTAATCTACCGCCAACTGAAAGAGTTTTACTTTTACAGTTAGATAACCGAGACTTAACCTTAGAAATAGTGTCATCCCAAGCATGAACCTTAGGAGTGTTATCTCCAACCATTACCCCTAAGTATTTAAAAGGAGTTCTCATCGTAGAACAACCAATAGTCGTTGTAGCATTGTTAACAGATTCAAAAGGAACCTCGACTCTAAGAAGATGACTCTTGGAAAGATTAATGTTAAGTCCAGACAACAAGGAAAAACATCGAAGAATCTGAATAATACCTGAAAGATTAAGTTCGTTCCATTTCCCAATAAAAACCGCATCATCGGCGTAAAAAAGATGAGAAATGTTGAGATCATCGCTAATGTTGATCCTCCGAAAAATATCCCCGCATCAACAGCCCTTGAAATCGATAGGTGGAAAGATTCCATGATAAGTATAAAGAGGTAAGGGGCCAACGGATCCCCTTGCTTAAGGCCGCGTGAAATTCGAATTCTAACGATGGGCTACCATTAAGAAGAACTGAAGCCATACCAGAATTCCACAGATCCACAAGCGCCATTTGAACCAAAACCAAACGCAACAAGCACATCATCTAGAAAGTCCCATCTAACCGAATCATAAGCTTTAGCTAAATCAACTTTAAACACCATGGCTTGTTGTCTTTTATGCTTACACCAAGTTAAGAGCTCATTTATAATGAACGGACCATCAAGAATTTGCCTATTAGGAAGAAAAGCGGTTTGTACATCTGAAATAAGGTCGGAGATAACCAACAAGAAACGATTAGCAAGGATTTTGGTGACAACCTTATAAAGACTCCCAATCAAGCTAATAGGGCGAAAGTCACTAACGAACTTGGGATCTTGGGTTTTCGGGATAAGGGCAATGAAGGAGGAATTACATCCTCTAGCGAACATACAATGCTCAAAGAACCATTCAATCACAGCACAAAAGTCAGATCCAAGAATATCCCAATATTTACGAAAAAACTCAAACGTAAATCCGTCCGGCCCAGGAGAAATATTCTCACCACATCCCCAAACGGCATTACGTACTTCTGCTCGAGTAATCGGCCTCTCCAGATCGTTAACTAGATCAGGACTCAATTTATTAGGAAAGACAAAATTGAGCTTACATCGACTAGGAGAAGGAGCTGAAAACCGATTAGCAAAATGAAGTCTGAATTCCTCTTTAACACGACAAGGTTCATCCAACCATTCGCCGTTTACCATGACTCCTTTGACAGCTAAATTGGCATGTTTACGATTGATGATACCGCGGAAAAACTTAGAGTTTTCATCACCCTCGATCGCCCATTGGATTTTTGCTTTTTGAATCTGTCGCGAGCCTCGGCAGATTGAATGTCATTCATTTTTTTCAGCAGATCCATTCGAGCCAAAAGAATGTCATCATTGGAGCCCCCTTTGTCTAATTCAATGTCTATATCACGTAACTTGGAACGAATATCCCGAGAGCAGCCATATTGCTTTTGCTTGTAAGATTTAACCCATATCCGGATCTCCTTTTTAAGAGTTTGGAGTTTCTTTTTAAACCGAACCATCAGGTTACTATCATCGAGGAGAATACCATTCCAAGTATCCAATATCATTTGATCGAACCCCTCATAACTGAACCAGGAGTGAAAAACACGGAAAGGAGAAGGCCCGTAATCCACGGCCACTTTTCTTGTAAAGTTAGACCTTTATAGCTAACTTTGCTACGAAACACTTAAAAAAATATTAACGAAAATGGTCCTTGGTGTTATCGATCCGTTACAAAATTAGTCCATCGCGCTCCCAACAGAGCGCAATAAAAATCAATAACTTTGTATTCAAAATTCCCGCCGCGAAGCGCGGGCTCCAAACCTCGTTCCAATCTAAACCCCTATTTTCTTGATACGGTATAGTAATAAATATTAAGCCATGGTATACGCCAATAACAAATTATATAATGAATACAATAATTAAAAAAAAAAAAAAAAAAAATCAGTAACCCATAAGTGCCACAGGTTTAACAACTATATAAAATAAAAGAAAATATCAATTTACAATTTAAAATATGAATTATATATGTCGTCACTTGTGCCTAAAGATGTTGATTTTTGTCAAACAAGTGCTACCATCTTAGTTAAGTGATGCTATTTATTTTTTAGCAACAATGTTATAGCATACTGACTGAAGTTTGTTTGTTTCAAAAGAGTAGCCTTTTTTTTTTTTAACTAAAAACATTTTATTAGGTGGTCACGTGACAACTAATATTAGTTGAGTTAGCATAAGCATAAGTATTAATATATAACTAAAAATATATGTTAAAACCTGTGTGTGCAAGATATTATAATTAGTTATATGTATCAAATTACATAGCTAGTTCAAAATCCCAAATATATTCCTTCAGAAAAGATAATAACCAAAACAAATCACCAATCTAAAACAAACAGCACAAATTCAAACTGCTTATAGTAGAACTATCAAACAGCAACATCAACCGCAATACGAACTAGTCTAAAAACTTGAACTTGATGCATCAAATAAGCTTTCTCTTTTTTCTTTTGGCATCATTTGTTAAGGCGAAGTAGTCTCATCTTTCATGACTCACTAGCCTCCATTCAAATGATACACCAACCCAATGCCACCAATAAACTGCCACTTGAAACAATGAAACACCATGAGCATACGATGAACTCTTTTGACTCTGCAATACTGGCATGACATGCACTACATGATATCCAACTGTCACTTTTTTAGTATACTTTTTTAGACATCTATGAGCACACTTGTGTTATTGCATTGTAAACGATGGTATCAAAGAAACTCCATGAGCTTGAATTTACGAAAACTACAAAGAAGATGCAGCAAGATCTTTTGTTCTAATACTTCTTCACGTCTGAAAGCCTGTTAGCCCTGAAATCACGGCCAAACAAATAAAATGAATTAAGCCCCAATTACTCTCAGAAAGTTCAGTTACCGCATTAGACTAGATCTAAGTTCTAGTGCAGCTAATTATTACTAGAGATGGACTCACTTAGAGGTGTAGGTCCAGCAATGCATTAACCATTCACTTTGGCTGGGACGTTGCGGATGAAAGCTTGTAGAGGAGTTTAGTTGAGTCTTCAACTACTTGTAAAAGTAGCTTCAAAACTTACCCATAAATCAGGTGTCTCAGTCACTATTAAAACAAAACGTAACAATAATAATAATAACCATATCAAAGTCAATCAAACAAGTATACTGTACAAAGAAACCATTGATATGCCGTAAATGGAAGTGAAGCTAATCATTAGGTTGGGTACGTACCAGCTCAAAACTCAAGAAACACATGTGGTTGCTTGCCAAATTCAACTCTCTAATTTATGAAGACGTTCACCATATTAGTACATCCTTGACTATGCATGCATGCTGCATAAGCTCTGCCTCATTCAAAATAGCACAAATTTAATTCTCTTCTACTTCAATCAATTCTAGAATTAGAAAACATGTCAGTTCATTGAATCATTATTATAATTAATGTTTATTGTCGTTATCATTAAGTAAGGTGAACTTAATGTAATAGTCAACAACTTACAAAGCTCTAAAGCTAAAAAACGTCTGATGATGCAGCTCCAAAATGAACGCTTAGCCTTGATATATACAACTCCTCTCCTATGTAATTCACTTCTTTATACATTGACTGCAATAGATAGGAGTTTGTAGTTTATACATGATTGGCAAACCAAATTTATTAGAATATTAACTTCAAATTGGATTTTGCAAATCATATCAGATATTGTCTGAATATATAAATTTCAAGAAACATAAACCATATAACATCCACGTACTGCATGTATGCACTGGTATCAACATTCGATGATAACCTCCCACTGACTTGAGGTTTGACATTAAAAAGGTTTTTATGACCTCGTTTGTTTCAGTTTTAAAATACACAATCAAAATCTTAGTTCATCATTAGTTTTGGAAATTGAAAAAAACTGTTGTAATTAAATGGAAGAAAAGCTTATTAGTTACTTATAAAATATACTTAGAATAAATTAAAAAAGTCAAACGGCATAGAGAGAACGCACCTTCATATTATGTTTGTGATTCAAAGTCTATTTCGATTCTGGGGATATGGGAGATTTGGGGCCGGTAGGATCCTCCTCTACTGCATCTTTCTTTCAGATCTGGACATCCAAATATATACAAACTCAAAAGTGAAGGCAACAACGTTTCTGGTAGATCTTTCAAATTTGGGCAATCACTAATATACAATTTCAAAAGTGAAGGCAACAACGTTTCTGGTAGATCTTTTATCTTTGGGCAACGTTCAATGTTGAGAAATTGGAGGGAGGTGAGGTGTTGGAGGCCCTCTGAAACTGTTTCCAAATTTTTAAAACTCCATATTTCAAGAGAAGTAAGAGATGAAGGAATATGAAGATGAGACAGTTGACTCCAATTAGTCGCTGCTTCACCGATTAAGGTTAGTCCAACTAGTGTGGTTGGAAACTTCTGTGGCCCCCATTCTGAGATTGGCTTCTTCAACCGCCCTATTGTAAGCTTACGCAAGTTGGTTGGCCAAAGACCTGCAGTTGGAGCATCCATACTTGGACAATCTACTATTCTTAGATCATTTATCGAGGTAAGACTCAGCAATAGGAGATCTGCAGATAATGACTCCGCCGTACTTTTACAATTTTCTATTCTCAATCTCGTGAGGTGAATGAAGTTGCCCTCAAATTCAATGATCGATGCCACATTTGGATGATCCATTATACATACATTTTCAAGCATTGGCATGCTTTCGCTGTTGATACGTAACCTATTCTTCTCTCCTCTTTCTCCCAACTCCTCCTTTAACAATAGTTTCTTACAATTGCTAAACTTAACTGACTTGAGCCTCTGCCCTCCTCCCGTTGAGAAAGAGACACATGCAATTGAATGACAAGCACTGATTTCCAACGTCTCAATGTTGTTTGGACAACTCAAATGCATGAAATTGTCACAACTCCATACCTCTAACGACCTAAGAGATGTTAGAAGGTTGCTCCCATAATGATACTCCTCATCTTTCTCCCCTAAACTCACCAAGTTTTGACAATAGTTTACTTCCAACTTCCTTAAATTCATAAGAACCTTACTACTTGATTCCCAAAAGTATCTTATTTCATGACACCAATGGACATGCAAATATTCAACTGCAATAAGATCCAATATAACACCTCCCCACACCTCATTAGTAAGCCCTGAAATATTCCATATCTTCAACTTGGTGACTGATGGAGCTGCATGCACCAGACTTCTCAACAAACCAGCACCACATTCATGTATTGTCAAATCCCTCAATGAAAGTAGTGGTGCTTTAAGTGAGACTTTAACCAAATTTGGACAATATCCAATACAAAGCTCCTGAAGGCTTGGAAACACAGAATCTCCTTCATGTGAGAATTCAACCAAATTAGGACAATATTCCATACGGAGCTTTTGAAGGCGTGGAAACACAGAATCTCCAACCCCACTTCTACTATTGGCTGACCATACCTCCCACCCCGGCATACCTTGAAACGTTAGTGTTTCAAGTGAAAGAAATGCAACACCAGTCCCAAGAAACTCTAAACCCACATCTTTCACATCATCCATGTGTTTGATAGATAACTCCTTAAGTGACGGTAGTTGCCCGAGTGGTGGTAGAGAAGTACACTTTTTACAACCATGTATAGACACACTAGCCAACCGGTGAAACGAGGGATCCCCAACCCATTTTGGGAACTCTAAACCCAAATAGTTCACAAGGCCTAGCCTCTTCAAACATTCATTATATGGCTTCAATGCGTCAAGAACATCGTTTTCAGTTGTGTCCTTTCTGGAACCATCTGATACGCCACTCCATTCCACCTCTAACTCAGTAAGTCTCTTCTGAGATAAGTCTGCTTCTCGTGCTTCCGTTGCGTTTTTTACTTTTTCCAGGCCCTCTATGGAAACTTTCCCACGAAGATTCTCAAAATCTTTAAGTTGGGTTATCAAAAAGTCATTTTCGCCTCCAATAATGATTTTTGAAAGAGTTTGTAGGCTTTTCAACTTAGCAACCCCTAATGGCAAGTCATTTAACTTTGGAGTATCTCTAATGTCTAAATGCCGCAAATTCTTTAACTTTAAGAAGCTGTTTGGTAAATTAGTTAAGCTGGAACACCCAAAAACAATCAAGGTCTCTAAGTTATAGAGATTACAAACATTTTCAGGTAAATGTTTGATTTTAGTTCGTGATAGATTAAGATACCGCAAGTGCTTCAAACTACCAATAGACTCTGGTACCTCACTTATCTCATAACCACTCAAACTTATTACCCTTAACAATGGTAGCTGGGGAAGTAAGTCAACTAGAACCTTATTCGACAAGTAGTTTCCCCACCTTTCTTTCAGAGACAAGAATGTTCTCAAACCTTTAACACCTTCAACTACCTCAAACTTCTTGTAAGCTACATATTGCTCAGAAACAAATGACATATGACGACACTTATCCAAAGCTTGTTTCCTAACATTCTTTCCCAATTCCTTCTCTAACCTAAAATAGAAATTTCCAGCAACAGAGGTGGCCAAATCATTCATCAGATCATGCATAACAAACAAAGACTCATCATTAGGTGAGTGTTGAAAAAATGACCGTGATAACAACTCATCAAAGAATTCATTACCCAAACGTTCTACAGTTGACTTGCTTGGACGTAAGTGGTGCAAAAATCCTTCCGCCATCCAGAGCAGAACCAAATCCTGCTTGTCAAATGCATAGTCCTTTGGGAACAAGGAGCAATATGCAAAGAGCTGCTTTAAGTAGGCAGGAAGTTCACGGTAGCTTAGTCTAAGAGCCGGAATGATTTTACCTTCCTCTTTTAAGCTCCATATCTCACTATCCTCTATTTCTTTCCATTCTTCTTCATCTTCTTTTGTCCTCAATAGCCTTCCAAGTGCTATTAAAGCCAAAGGCAAACCATCACACTTTCTGACAATGCCTTCACCAGGTGCTTTAAGTCTTGGATGTGAATCAAAGTTACTTTCACCCAATGCATGTTGAGCAAATAAACACATGGCATCGTCATGCGAGAGACTTTGCAAACGGTTTAATTTTCCACAACCCAATTCTTTGAGCAACTTTTCCTTCCTAGTTGTCATGATTATTTTACTTCCGGGAGCACATGCTTTCAAAGGGGCCACTAGTGATTCCCAATCATCACTATTTTCACTCCACACATCATCCAACACTAATAGGAACAATTTATTTCTAAGTCGATCTCTAAGAGATACTTGAAGGAGATTTAGATCTTTAAATTCTTTTGTTTCACCGGTCACAGACTGAAAAATAATATTGCTCATACAGAAGGTGTCCCACTCATCAGACACACAAACCCACGCCTTAAATTCAAAGTGATCATTCACTTGTTCATCTTCGTACAATAATTTAGCTAGAGTGGTTTTACCCACACCACCCATACCAACTATGGGCACGATGCTAAAGTTTTCACTATTACGCGGTTCATCAACTAACAACTTGTGAACCAATGCATCCTTATCACCTTGTCGGCCAACAATCCTAGATGGGTCTACCAAAGAGGTCTGGGATTGTCTATTTTTATCTTTTGGCCTATCATCCTTTACTTCTAAACTTCCACTCTTCACCGCTAAACCAAGAGATTCTTTTTCCTTTTCTAGATCTAGTAACTTGTTGGTGATATTATCTATCTTAGGATACAGCCTAGTACTTAGTGAGAATTTTGTGCAACAAGCTGGAATGAGCTTTCTTATCTTGCTGGTGCTGGGTTGGTCGTTCAACTTCTTATGCATAGCCTCGGTTGCCAAGTCATCAAGTATGTCATCTATCTCATAAGCCAAATGCTGGAGATCATTGAGCCATACTTGAACAGCTTCATTAGCTATTTCTTTATCCGAAGCATCATTGAGCAGTCCTTGGATCCTGGACAAAGTCCTCCCTAGTTTCTTCAGCTCAGAATGAATTCCCTTCGCTCGAACAACTTGCTTCACGGCTTCATTGGCCAGCTTCTGAAAAACAGCTTCAATGAGGGTAGAAGCAATGACTTCAGCCATTTTTTTTGTAGTAATGACAGTAAACTTAAAGCTCTTTAAATCTGAATAAATGGTGGGTATATGTGAATTGAGTGAGGTTGAAGAAAAGTATAGATCGTTACTTAAAGCCAAAAGGAATTCAAGATGGTCCACCAACATCACCCAGCATTATGCCACTTTAAAATGAATGGTAAAGATGCAATAGCTACAAAGTGGGTGGACCACACAAATAATGTTAGCAACTATGAGATCACCCAACAGTAAACCTGCAGTTATTGGGAATTTTTTAAAATTTTATTTTTTCAGTACAATTCATGTATTATAAATATCCTTCCCATAAAAGTTTCCCACCAACAATGTGCAAGCAGTTGTACTGTTGTAGAATGCATATGATGCTTTATTTGTTTATAAGTTTACATTAGCAGTTGGAAATGTAACATTCACTTGATTGAGATGTTTCAATAAGGAATCCAAAACAACCCATATATAATTATACAAGTAATGTTAGAGATTGCTTATTAAGTTTTCTTTTACAGAGTGTTTGGGATTGCTTATTAAAACTAATTATGAAATTGTTTAGACTGATAAGGAAACTGCCTCAAACAGGTTGTTTTAGTTGCTTACTAAATCTGATTTTACAAACGAATGATACATAATTTCAGTCAAATATATACGCGAGCAAGCAAACTATGAATCGTGGCTCATGATTGACTTTATATTTAGAATCCTATAATTGAGCATAGAAAGATGCAAAATGGAGAGAAGCATAAATTTGCGTTAAAGTAACTTTGAAAGTTAGAAGGGTAACATACACTTTGTTTGGAAAGAAGCCACCACCAACAACCCATGTATTGGTAATAATAAAGGCTTGAACCAACGCAACTTCGGACAACTTATGCGTTGGTCACAAGTTGGTAACTTTAGCGTTCTTGATGGATGTGTGTTTTGAATGGACACTGCAAATGTAAGAGTAATATGTATATGCATCAGGAAACAACTTATTTCATTAACAAACAATGTAGCATGTCAGCAAAATAAATGATAGAAATACTTGATCCATTTAAGCATCAATAATTGATTTACCGCAAGCTTTTAAGCATAGGATAATCAAAATTCTAAGGAATGTTGGAATTGACAACTAGGACATTTTATCAAGCATGTGATGTGCGTTCATCAAACACCATAATAAGCGTGACCATTGTGACATGCTCGAGTCCATCTGAAATTATTAAATCCATCTAATTCCGGTTATCCATACAATCATAAACAGCAACGAAGCAACAATTAGGGAAAATAATACACTTGAAATTGGGGCAAAATAAACACATATAACATATCAGAATCACAAAAAAAAAAAAAAAAAAAAAAAAAGAAGCAAACACAAGTGAAACAGAATAATTAAACCTTTCTGAAAGTGATCGGACAAATAGTGGCGATGTGGTCGACGGTTGACAGAATAGTGCCGGAAAAGTGAAGCCTGAAAGTGTTTGTGATATTTTTTAGAGGGAAGATTGAAAAGCTGTGAAAATTTTGTTATAATTAATAAATAAATGGGAAAATATGAAAAAAGGTGAATCCCATCAGCTAAGCGCTTGTCTGTTATTGATGCTAATAAAGCTGATGGGATTCAGTTGGCTAAGCGCTTGTCTGTTATTGATCTTTTTGGGCTGAAAGTCATATCTGTAGTATGTGCTGATGCACCCATGGACTGGAATTCGCTATTTGTAGCTGATAAGAACCTGATTTTCGGGATAGAAATGTTTAAGATATTCAGACAGGTGATGGACTTTTTGACAATGTGTGATGTCTCGAACCCGAAGATGAAGTGGGTTCACGCGTCGAAGAACCAGATGGCTCGTGAAATGGACGTGTCTTCGTGCATGTTGAAATCGATGGCTGTTGTGCATTTGTAAGTTAATTGTAAGTTTTTGTTTAAACTGAAATATTATAATCAAGTTTCAAAGATTTTTTTTTATGGAATTATCGTTAATTTGATTGGATTCATGAAGCAAACAATGGGAGTTCCCATAAGCAATTTTGGGGTTGTTTTATGTTTAAAACTATTTCGATTGGTGGCCCCACCCAGAAACATGTTTTTGTACTGGTTCAGAATCAGTTCATTCTGCAACAAAGTAGAGAAAACTACGTGGATATCTGAAACCAGACTTGAACAAAGTAGAGAAAACAATTTTGACTCATTTAAGCATCAATAAGTACACTTAGGTGATGTTTTGCACTTGTCAATGCCTGTGAACTACCCAATGTTAAGGATTACATATAGGCCTGACCAGGATCCAAATCTGAAACCAGACTTGAACCATAACCCTACGTTTAGACGTGTGACCAGGGTCGAATTTCGACTCCAGTGCAGACATGATGTTGATTGTCTTTATGTTATCTTCCTAGATACTATCAAGTGATTATTATGATTTTATGAGTTTGAGCAACCCGTTATTGATAAAATATCACCCAAGTTGGCCTGTTTCCACATAAATGCGCTAAAATCTCCCCTTCTACTCAAAATTGATAAATGGCTTGAGAAATAGCATTGCATTATCACTTTCTACTTGACTGGCTGCTTAGTGTACATTATATCTATTTTTCGTGATTGTTTATTTTTTATTTTTTATTTTTTTATTATTATTTTTATTTTTATTTTTATTTTTTGGTAAGAATAAGGGCAGCTGGGAGCTGAAGCACATTAATTATAACTTGGAGTATAATCCGATATTTGTTAATTGAATTGATTTTTCTGTTGACTTTTAGGAGAGGAAGATGGAGTTGAATCAGGCACTTGTGAAAATGGATCAGGGTGGCAGCACTGATGGTATCCTTCAAGTAAGTTCATATGCTCCCGAGTAACAGATTTTAGTAAGTTTTAAGGATGGCTTGACTGACCCGTCATTTTTTTTTCGGCTGACCCAGGTTTGTGCTGATCGTATCCAATCCGATCTCGAGGAACTACTTAAGGCTTTAACTGAACGTTGCAAAAAACATGGAATTGATGTCAAAGCTTCCAAAGGGTATCATCTTTTATCTCATGAGTCATGAGCAATAACGTCACTGTATCTATATAATATTATAATAGAATGATTGATATTGCGTTATGGTTCACCTATTTTGATTGTCAAGGTTGGCAACCTGGAGTTCCAGAGATATATGCAGCGTGGGACGAGGATTGGGATAAATTCAAAGACGAAGGTTTCTCATTTGATACTACGGTGCCTGCAAATACCAAATCAACATCTCAGGCTGAAAACTCGGCTCCGATGGATGACGTTTCTGAGGATTCATATTCAAATGCTGACAGGAAGTCAGAGAAGCCTTTCGAGACTGAATCAGCATACGTACATAGCGAAGATGAGTTGGCTAAAAGCCCAGCTAATAGTCCCACGGCGCAAAAAATATTTGAAAGTCCAACCAAGGAGGATTCATTTAAACAATACGGAAAGAGCTTTGATGCTGACACAGAAAGGTAAGAATTGGATTCAGTTTGTGGTCTGATCTTTCATTGTCTAAATACAACAAAACGTGTACCTATACCTTGTTTGGTGGAAAGATCTAAACATGCACTAGTCTATTGCTCTTGTTTTCATTTTTTGTTTGTATATAAAAATTAAGTTCGATCTTCTTCTATTGATGGGGTACTTTTGACAATAATGATGATGTAGATTCAGTGTGGGGTTTCAATAGTGACACAGCTAAGGTGAGTTCATATCTTTTTTTTCAATTATATCATTGCATGAAAATTAATACAGTACATTTCAACGTACTACTCTAGAGTGGACCTGGAAACTGAACCAATCTAAAACTGGTTTTGTATCAGTTGCGAACTGTTTTGGTATGCATGTCATAATTTGAAAAATATAAACCTAGAACAAAGCTGTTTGGAGTTTTAAAGAAAATAGGAAACCTATCTCTATTATGCCCTTGCAAATAACTTCATTTGTTCAGAATTTCTTTGACTCCAATAGCTTCACTGCAAGTCCAAGGAAAAGTTATTCCCCGCAAGGCAATAACAGTTTCTTCCAGAAAAAGAGTCCATTTGGGTTTGATGATTCGGTTCCTGGCTCACCAGCTTCTCGAGCTGGCACCTCACCACAATACAGTGGGGGAGGAGCAGAGAATTCTTTCTTTGATAATTTCTCGAGATACGACTCTTTCAGTGCCACTGGCCGAGGTTCTCCCAAACAAGAAACCTTCTCGAGATTTGATTCTGTGAGCAGCTCCACACAGGATAATAACTTCTCAAGATTCGACTCAATGAGCAGCACGACACAAGACTGTAGTTTCGCAAGGTTTGATTCAATGAGTAGCAATGCAGGTTTTGACCATGGTCATACATACTCATTTGATGACTTCCCTTTGGGTCAAGCGGACCGTTTAAGGTGTTGTCAGAAAGTCAAACTGGGAAAAATGAAACTGGTAAATGGGCATTTTAGTTTGGAGTTTGGTGGTGTTAATTTTTTCTTCTACCGGCTTGATAGTTTCTGTTTGTATCACTTGCTTGTCTTTGATTCCATTGCATGAGAACTTTATGATATTTCTTTGGTATTTTTTGACTAGAAATTCTAATATTGGATTGCGATTACTATAAATATCTTGTTTTGATTGTTAGATGCTTATTATAAAAATAATGTTCGCTAAAGTTTAAACAATTTTATGCTAGAATTACACGTAGTCAAATTTGATATTCATTGTGTGTTCTACTAACTATGGATTGGTTTGTCTTGGAATATTATCATGAGAAAGTGTTTTGTGCGTCGTTGGACTTGTTACGAACAAGGTTGATAGCATTATACACAAAATGCGTGTTTGCACACCTGCACATGCACATCTCAAGTGCTTCCACTGTGGTTTTCACCTTTCCTCCTGGTGAACTAATTTTTACTTATGTAGACCTGTAATATAGATTAATGCCTTTTTGTGATAGAAAGTGTAAAAGAAATGGATGACTTACAGGTTTTCCAATGGGTTAAGAAGGAGAGGACATGAATGCAATCAAGTCTCAATGTGTTTTGATATCAAAAAGTCAACTTAATATCCACAAGTTACATTTCTAGTCCCCTGCGTTTAGATAAACTGATACTTCGGTTTTTGTATATCACATGAGGGGTGTTTGGACATATAAAATAGGTCCAAGTAAATTACATTGCGGTATTCTGATCTACAAATGTGAACATTAGAATAATCATGTACCACTACTTCCAAACATAGCCAAAGTGGTGAAGTGACAATCATCAAATCTTAGTTGGGAAGAGATAGTTATGAGCACTTTCTCTAACACTTGGTGTATTAAGATTTAAACCGGCAGTGGCAGGGAAGGTTGTTGTATTTGTGTTTACCTGTCTTAGATAAAAAGTATTTATTGTGTGTCTCGGATACAAAGAAGGTGAAGACCAATGATAAGGGTAAGGCAATCTTGGCCGTTCAAAAAAAAAAAAAAAAGGGTAAGGCAATCTTGGAATAGAACCAATGGTTAATACTCTCACATAAATGGTAAAAGATGTAATTTTGGGAACGGGTTGAAATCCGTAGCATGTCCAGTCACGTAATTGCTACGATATTAATTTCAAAAGACATGAACTACAACAAAGGTTTATTTACAGTACAAATCGCAACACAACATCAATTCTTACTACATCATAAAATCCAAAAAATGTACAAACAGGCTGTAGAGTAAATGATTTCTAGTCATGCATATCATCAAACACTTGGTGGGTGTCTCGTACATGAAAGCTATTTATATAAATAAAAGACATGGATTTATGAAAGATTATTGCGGCTAATAAAGACCAAATAAAAATCTACAGGGACATATAAATGATTATAATAAAAGACATGGTTCTCCTTTTTTTAATCGGACTACCATGTCCAGTGCAATAGGCCATATTCCAGATTCTCCCCAAAGTCGCAATAGGCCCCACCATGCTCTGATAGAGTTGGGAGGTCTTGGAACTTACTCACGTCTGCTTCTTGATCTAAATCTTCATCACAAACAACTCTTACACCACACTCCTTCACTTCAATTTCTTCATCCTCAAAAAAACAAAATGTTACAGAATTCTTTGCTTCCTCCAGGTCCTCTATTTCACTTGTCGTATAATGCAACCATATCATATCTGACTCATCAATTCTTATTGGCTTACCCTCAAAATATTCTCTATAGTAGTATGGAATGCATCCTCCCAAACAAGCTCCATCAAAGTTCTCTACAGAGTATCCAAAATATGTGGAAGGTTTTTTTCTCTTAAAAACAACACAAATTCCATATCCCCTTAACTTACTGAAGCTCCAATCTAATGGCAATTCGACCTTTACTTGATTTCCCATACTTGTATTTGTAAACCAATTTGGAATGCTATTTCCTTGATAATATATATGCATATTCTTAATGGAACTTCCTGGCAAATGGAACAATCCACATCTGTTATGCACATAACGAAGGAAAGAAGAAAACCGGTTTGTAGAGCCTTGGGAAGTTACAGATGAGTCGCGACACTCATTCTCCGATATCGACACCTGGCTATCAATGGCAAGATTCTCAAACAATTTTGAACAATTGTTGAGAGAAGTGTACCTTTTGCTCATGATTGGGTTTGATCCCTTAATTGAACATAAGGAGGTGCAATCAGATGCATCAAGACCATATAGGCTATGTGGAAGTTCGGGCAACACTTCCAGCTTCTTGCAACCATTAAGTATAAGATATTGAAGATTAGAAAGTTGAGTCAAACTTCCCGACACTTCTCTTAAGGAGGTGCAACCACGTGCTCTAACGGTTTCTAGGCTATGTGGAAGTTCGGACAACACTTCCAGCTTCTTGCAACCATCAAGTATAAGTTTTTGAAGATTAGAAAGTTGAGTCAAACTTCCAGGCAAGCTAGTAAAATTGTTCCCTTCCAAGTTTAGTTCCTTCAGAGACTTTAACATATGTAAACCTTCCAATGAAACTGATCTTTGGGGATGTTGTTGCTTCCATATTAAACCTGATATTGAAGTCCAGCATCTAGACCAAAAGGTTTCAGGCAAATGGTTGACATTGGAGCACCCCGAGAGATTCAAAACCCGAAGAGAATCTCTGAGCATTCCGATCGATGGATGAACTGTAACCATATTTACACAACCTTCAAGATCTAGCTCTTCGAGATTTGTAATCTCTGAGAAGTCAGGGGTGGTTGTTAGGTTACAACAGTGCCTTAGCTTCATTACTTTCAACTTTCTTAAGCACTGCATCAATAAAAAAAAGATTAGTTCTTATATCTCTAATTGTCGAACACGAACACATGTATGAACAAGTAAATACCTTTGGTGTTGTCCAAAGTTGTTTTATGTTGCTGTAAGAAAGGTCGATGACAACAATGTTTTCTGGATTAAAATCTGAAGGTAAGAGCTTGAAGGGACATCCATGCCAATAGAGCAATCTTAACTTATTGGATAAACAGTCCAACCTTCCAGAAAAGTTCACTGCATCGTCCATTGGTAGTTTAAGAATACGCAAGTTTTTCATTCGCGCAAATGCTTTACCATCTATATCAAACTTCGGACTAGATTTCTTTTGCTGAATGTCAAGAATTTCAACTTTTTCTGTTGCCTGCATACAAGAAATAGGATTACTAGATTGTATTATGAAGCATATGGAAATGAGTTGCATATGCAGTAAAAATAAATTCTTACTTGGTTTTCACTCAAGATATTGTAGATCTCTGATGGATTAACCCACAATCTGCTTCGGTTCCCAGACGTGCTAGATTCTTCGGATACAATTTCCCTTGCCATTGCTTGAATCAAGTCATGCATTCGAAGTGAATTACTGGTCGAGATCGTGATTAATGACTTATCTACTAGAACTTGTATATTTGTATCTGCAAAAAAGTTACAAGAATCTAGTATGCTTGCTGCGAAATCACTATTTACTCCAATGAATGAACATGCAATATCAAGTAAGATATTTTGCTGTTGGAGGTTTAGCCCATCGTAACTTAAACGAAGCACTTGTTGTATCTCTTTATTAGGATGTACTTTGAGCTGATCCAACTCACTACCCCACTGACCCACTGTTTTTCCATATAAAAAACGACCCAAAACTTTGAGGGCCAGAGGGTGACCTTGCACATATTTCACAACTTCCTCAGCAACTTCTTTGAAGCCTGTAGAAGAATCTTTTGTCTTAAAGGCATATGAACCGAAGAGCTTAAGAGATTGATCCTCATCTAAAAATTTCATGTCATGGATTTCATCCACTCCATGAGATCTTAGCAACTGTTTGTCTTTACCTGTGAATATAATCAAACTTCCTGGGCAAAACCAACTTGCTGAACCTGCTAGTGAATCTAACTGCTCATGATCATCCACATCATCCAAAACAAGCAAGATTGGCTTTGATGACATCTTCTTTATTACCATAATTCCTTCACCGACACTTGATATCTTCAAATCTTCAATTTTCATGATCTTTCCAATCATATGCAGTTGGACTTGAATCAGGCCATGTCGTTTTGTGACTTCTTTGACATCTTCACAAAAGCAACTTCCTTGAAAGTGGACATACATCAAGTTATATATAGCTTTGGCAAGGGTCGTCTTTCCTATCCCGCTTATACCGCATATTCCAATCATGTTAACCTTATCTGACCCAATGAAGCGTGACAAGTCTAATTTGTCGAGATGGATATCTATGCCAACAAGGTTCTCACCAACATCTAAGGGTCCGTCACATAACTTTTTGAGAATTTCTTTGGAGATGCAATCGATGAACTTGTACTCATACCTGTTAACCACAAAGACACAATAAGTAAGAGAAACTACACTGTGTTAAGCTTTAGTAGAGCTACAAGACTAATTACACAAAAATAAGAAATCTACCCATTTGTCATGTCCTGGAGATCCCATCCAGATAAGTTAGCCGCCTCGGATAAAGCTTTTTTCCATTTATCCACTGTTTTATTTGAAATTTCGTGGTTAATGAATGCTTCTGCATAACTCCTTTTCTGTTTCCTCACCACATCAGGTTTGGCATCATAAAAGATAATCCGAACCTCATGTTTTGGATTCTCAATCTTCTTGCACTCGAGTATTTTGACAAGTTCCCTCAGACACCACGATGAAGAAGCGTAATCTTTGGAGAATACAACTATCAGAAACCTTGATTCTTTGATGGCTTCGTAGAGATAAGGAGATATCTCTTCTCCTTTAGGCAACTCTCTATCATCTCTAAAAGCATGAATCCCTTTTCGCTTGAAGTCATTGAACATATGATCCATGAAGCCTTTGCGGATATCTTCACCTCTAAAACTTACAAAGACATCATATTTCCACCGATGAGGAATGGACGTAGTAGCCATTATCAATAATACGACCGAGCTGTGTTCACAAGTAAAGAAACTCAGAAAGAGTAGGCATTATGAATAACAAAGATAGTGATTTTGCAGTTACGAATATCAAGCTGAACTACAAATGGCATTTCATCAAAATATGAAAAACTAATAAGATTATTTTATTTATTTTTCAAAGTATGTAAAAAATTGGACAATGTTAGTACATATGAGCACACTTTAATTCTGTGTTTACATCCTCTGCCTTACTAATTACCCGAACACAGTGAAATTTAACATTCGGCCCACTGGATCAAATAGTAAATAACTTCTAATGCTTTAGAATAAGAATAACCACAAGTTATAATTAGATGAACAAATATAAATACAAAATGAAAAAATAGATAAAAAGTAAAATATAAAATTAGATCTAATAAGTAATCTAGCCCTTCGAATGATAATAATATTGCAATGTTAAAAAATGAGACAATATCAAAAGTAATTAAAGTATAAGAAAAATACTTACAGTTTAGCAGTGGATGAAAGTCTTTGAGAGTATGAATGAATGCAGTCAAAATGGATCTCAAGTGAAGTTACAATGAATAAAGGCAACTGGCGTGGACTTCAAAATCAAAATATTTGCCTTTCTGGTCCCTCGATTTTAGATAATATGCACATTTCATATTTAAAACAATGCAACGCAGGAAAAATATATCTTTGTTTTTCTCGTTTTCAAGTTTCAACTATATATTATAGCATCCTCACAAAACACATCACTCAAATAATTTATTTATTATTATTAAAATTTAACACAAATAATCCTACAAATATGTGAATGTCGGTTTGGTTGAATTGTACAAATCCATTTCGTATTGGTAAAGACATGTAAATAAAGCAAAACCTTTTGTTATAAGAAAAATATAATTGCCATTTTTCTCTAATGGGTATTATAATTCTAAAAACCCGATCACAAAACTGTTGATAATGTAAACTCCGTAGCTTATCAATTATCTAATACTACCTCGTAATTTAATTGGCGAAATCGCAAAAACTCGAATTGAAAGAAATAATTTAATTATTAGAACATAAAGTTAAACATAAAAACAAAACGAAATATAGTTATCATGATAAAAAAAAAATCAAAACTTTGATACGTACCCAGTCGCAACGGATAAACGTAATCTGAAAAGATTATTTTTTTTCTTCTTTTCGTGGCTGTCTTGACTGATAACGGCGCGTGACGGAGCATTCGACCAGTGGAGGCAATGACTCCGGTATCCCTTTTTTCGAAATTTAATTAAAAATCCACGACCACTAACGGCGTCAACTAACTCTAAGCGGTTTGAGAGTTATAAGCAAAACATTGAGCCGATTGTTTAATAAAAACCCAGTTGCTTGCGTAGCGGCGGCTACAACGGCGCTTCCGGAATATTTTTCTTTAGAATTTCAATATGAAACCAAAACCATTTACGAACTGTGTTAATTCCTGGTTTGGGAGTTATGATCAAAATAGTAAAGAGCTAGGGTTTTAGCATTTTTTTTTTATTAAATAAGGGATAACGGGTGTCGACTATGGTTTGACGGGATGGCTTAGGGGAGGTATTGAAAAGTGCTCATACCATAGTAAATAATTATATGGCTATAAATATGTGAGCTTACTGGGAGATACACATGTACACCGAGGTATTACTTTTTAATAATGTAATTAATATATTTATTGTACTTATATTAATTAATTAGTTTATATTTCACGATTTACTTAATGGTCGTTAGTTAGTCCATTGGATGCAATAATTAACTAATAAGCTTTTAATTAATACGTAATGGAAATATTAAAATAAATTTAGCCCAAAACACATGGGAAACCCATGTAGGTTGTATTTTCATTCGACCTAATTAAAAAGAGGAGGAGGGGAGTCCAACTTGCTTTGATAAAGTTATCCAAGATTCTATATAAGTATTCGAATAGATCATTATCGTAACTCTTGGAATAATTTACAAACAACACACTCTCTCCTCTCCTCCTAAAACCGATCGACACTCACACCCTATTCGGGTTTTGGGTCGATCTTCAATAAGCAAGAAACGCTGGTTCGTTGCTATGATCGTGAATCTAAGAACTAGCATTCGGGTAAATATACAACGACGTGTAGTGTGGACTATTCATCGAGACCACTTCCTTTAGTGATTTAAGGGTTTTCGTGGGAGTCAAAAAAAGATCAAGAACCATTATTTGCTCCGTTTATTCATCCAAGTTCGTTACAAGAGGTTAGTAACGTATTTATTTGTTAATCATAATACATCATATGGTTCCACCTTTAGGGCTTAATACACCGCATAAGTATAGGTTTATAATTGTTATATTAGTATATAAATCCCAACAATGGCATCACGAGCCATCGTATGATGTTTTGGTTACATATTGTACACGTAAAATTGACCAAAAACACATTTTTTTCATGTTTTCTTCTACCGATTTTCAACAGCCTTTAAGGCTATTTTTTGTGAAAAAAATCGACTGTATCAAGTCTTAAAATCAGTACTTGAAAACCCTATGTCGCGGGTTTTACGTGTGCATGACGAGGATTTTTACTTGCTTTAAATTATTCGTTTTTTTTTGGCTTATTGTTATATTACTTATCGTTTAATTGTGATCCATGGCAAATGCATGCATGTTTTGTTGGAATTAAATAATCATGACAAGCATATTAATAACATAAATCATATAGAGCACGCAACGAAAGACTTAAAACAATACTAGTAATTAATTAACCTTGAATATTAAATCGTAAATGTACCTTGTAGGCAATCCAAGCAAATCAACAATCAAATCAAATCACAAATCCCAAGTTAGGGTTTGTGTAAGTCGACTACACCAAAAAGTCGACTAGGGTTTTAATAGTACAAGTGGGATTATACCTGCGCTCTTGTACTCACGTATTTGTAGTGATTCAATGCGAATGCTAGTTCCTTGAATCACAATAACTAACCAAATACTTTTATTTGATCAAGAACCAAACGATAACCCTATTGGGATTATGAACGATCGGACAAGAGCAACGGGAAAGAGGAGAAGAGAAATTAGGTTAGCTAATGAAACACAAGATTAACAAATAATGAATACAAAGCCTTGTATTTATAGTTTGTGAAACTTGGTGTCTAAGTTGGACTAGGACTCCCCTAAGGGATCCTTAGTCGACCGGTTATAGCAAACCCAAAGGTATTCTAGAACCTGCTTTTTCTAATTATCTCTTAAGTCCTTGAATTTAATATTTAATGACCGTTAGACAAAACCCCGTTAAGTACTAACGACCGTTAGTCGTTATTGTGAAAATAATAGTTAAATCATAACATTTATATATTAGTTATTACACATTGAATCTCATACATAATGTGTGCAATCCCATAGTCTCGTGTTCGAATCCGGTCATACATATATTAAATATAGTTCATAAAATAACAGCTCCCACTTTGACATATCTTAATATAGAATGACATTGATTAGCGTCTAGCAACACGCCAATGCCCCCAGAATGACCCTGATTGTGGTTTGCTGAAAAAAAAACTCTTTAATGAATCATCATTATACTTATTCTTTTGTTACTAGTACTACATTAAATATGGATATGGAACTTAGTCATTTCACTTATCAAACTATTTTGTTTCTCATTATATTCTGATTGAACAAGATTACCAAATCATCTGAACACATTCTAGATTGATCTTGGGTATGGTCATACAAACATCTTGTCAACCCTACGAGGGCCCCAACAATATTATACTTCAAAACAAATTAGAATGAACAAATTCTCTCTTGACTACAAGCAAAAGTCATGAATTTCACAACACTTATGAAACATCCCTTATTACTAACAGTTACGGATAGCGTTAGACTATTTTACATAAATGGGCTACACCAACGACAGTTTCTTGTCATCTCAAGTCAGAGGACAAATACACATGATTTACTTGATGACAAGGATCCATAAAGTACAATCCTGTAGTTGGGATCAGTCCTATATTCAATCCTTTTGAATATCACGTGAGTTTGGCATGACCACCCATCAATATACATAAGTATATTCTACCAAACCTCAGATTTGTCTTAATTCAATCATATTTCCATATGATTGACAATGTAATATTTAGAATAACATGAGTTATTCATGGATTTAAACATGCAAATACAGGATACAATATATTATAAATGAAAACAAACATATCAAGTACTTTTATTCATTTATATAATAATTGTTAATTACATCTCTTATCCAAATACTAACCAGCAGATCTACATGAAACTACTAGCTAAACGAAGTCCAATGCTATCAGCATGTTGAGTAAGTTTTGACTTAGGTAAAGCCTTCGCGAAGGGGTCAGCTAGATTGCCATTTGTGTGAACTTTGAGTAGATTTATTTCACCTATTTTGACTTGTTCTCGAACATAGTGATATCGTCGATGAAAATGTCTGGCGCCCTTCATGACTCCAGGTTAATTGGCGAATGTAATTGCTCCAGAATTAGTCTAAGATCATAACCACGTAATGATTGATAATTTTATTAAAGTATCGAAAACATAATGCAATTAAAATAACGAATCAAAATATAAGATATCATTTATCATACACAATCACAAACTATTACAAAAATTACAAATATCATTTATCATTCAATTAATTGCATTAAAATATATTTTTATATTAAATACATGAATTAAAAGGGTAGTTTGTTTTGTTAAATCACATTATTTTTAAACATGTCTACAAAAGATGTTTTAAAATGTTGTAATTAATGCTAATATGTTATAACTAATATAATTCCATAATAAGTAATTGTGTTGACTAAGGTGTCGTTTGTTTTTTGAGAGTTTTTATATCTTCATCTGCAAACCATGTTTGAAGATGAAGAGACAAGGTTTGTGTTGAAGAAGAAGAGATACATCTAAAGTCTTTATCTGCAAGAAAAAAACCGTTTGTTTTTTTTGCTTTTTAAAGAAAGGAATGAAAGAGAAATAGACAAGGTTTGTGTTGAAGAAGTGAGAAGTGAAAGTTTATATCTAATTTTTGAAGAGGTAAAAAGTGAAAATAATCACTTATGTCTGCAAAAAAAAAAAAAAAAAAAAAAAAAAAGACCCTTCTGCGCGCCCGCAGACAGAAGAAGTGAAAAGAGCGAAAAAAGTACTAAGTACGTTTTCCTAAATAAACGACACCTAAAATTTTTTATCTTCCTTATTTAGCATGTTTCAAATGCTTTATAATGTAGTGTATATAACATTATATAAGCCAGGCTAATTAAAATAATATTTCAGAGAGGTGAGAAGAGATATGTTTAGTTAAATTGTTTAAATACTTTTTGTAATGTTATGGAGTAATGGAAAACTTTAGAATATACGTGAGTTCAAATTAATTCTTTTTGTAATTTTACAATGATAAGCTAAACATTTTAACCAAAAAGAAAGAAAAAAAAAAAATTAGCTTACAGCTTATAGTATATGCTCTAGCTCTGACTTCATATCCAGCTCTCGCTCCATCACCAAACACACTTTAATATACAAGCTTATAGGATCTTAAGCTTTTAAAAAGTAGCTTATAAAATAAATTTTGTTTATTAAAGGATTTGTAAAAGCTTTTATTAATAAGAGTTTCTATAGGATGAGGCAAGAGGAATGGTCTTTCAGAAATAATGTTATAGAAAATGTTTTTTATTTATACAATTGTAACTCTTTAAACATTTTTCGATGAATATGTTTTTTATTTATACAAATGTGTTATAGAATATGTTTTTTATTCAACGAAAAAATATGTTATAGAATATGTTTTTTATTTATACAAATGTGTTTTTTAAACATTTTTCGATGAATATGTTTTTTATTCAACGAAAAAATATGTTATAGAATATGTTTTTTATTTATACAAATGTGTTTTTTATACAAGAGTTAAAATATTCGATGATTCATTTTAAACAACGAAAAAATGTGTTTACATAGGGCAAGGATTTACGTTTATTTGATGAATGTTATAGAAAAAGATAAATTTTCTCTTGGGGGGGGGGGGGGGGGGGGGTTGTGTTTGTGGAACATTCTTTTCTAGGTATGTTACTTTTGGTTCTCAAGATTTATTTTGAGAGGAAAGGAAGTGAAATTGAGTGAAATAAAAATTTGTGGTGTTTTTGAATTTTTTTCCAAGGAAGTAAAGAAAGTGGGATGAAGGAGGAAAGGGAGTAAAGTGCTAGTGTTTTTAGTTTAAAATGTTTCACTCCATTACTTGGGTGAGAGTAAAGGACTTTTTTTTTTTTTTTTTTTTTTTTTTTTTTTTTTTTTTTTTTTTTTGGATTCACGTCAACAACATATCAACTTTTATTTTCTTTTAACTTTTTCATTAATAAATACCTTTGATGTACACACAAGACACACCAAAAAATGGCGGTAGACAAAGAAGAAGGATTTAGTCATGGCGCAAGGCATCTAAAGTTGGCGATAAACAAAGGAGAAGAGCGGTGTTTTTTGTGCTTGCGTGGCAAAATACCCTCGCTCAAAAACCTCCACACCCTTTCCTACCTTAAGTCAAATGGTACTTTCAAAAGTGGCGTATTGGTATGTAAACTAAAAAAGTTTGTATAAATATAACAAACTTTTATAATGTGCTTCACTATGTACATTTCGTGACGTGTCACATAAAAAACAGTAATACATGTCCCATTATGAAGTATGACACGTCATCCAAACGTATATGTTACAACACTTTTAAAATTTTATAGCATTTAATGCAACACACTCTAATTCACCTATTAAAAAAGTACTAGCAGGGTACCCGCGCAATGCGGCGGCGGGTACCCTGTGACTAAATATTGTGACTAAAATAACTATTTTTTTTTTGACAATTTCTTTACGTATTTTAATTTCTAGTGAATTACGTATTCTAATTTATTACATTTATATATAATAAATGTACCAATTTCATGTCGAATATTTTAACTCTTTAACCGTTGACAATGTTTTTTATTTATACAATTGTAATAATAAATAATATAGTAAGCAACGTTTTTTCGTTGTTTAAAATGACTACATGATTTATATAAAGTTAAGCTTTATGGATATGGTGTTCAAAAAATATGTAAAATCAAAACACCAAACCGACTTGCTCAATCAAAAACCGAAAAAACCGATCATTAATAAACCGAAACCAAGCTTATAGGTTTTAAGATTCAGACATTTGAAATAATCAACCCAGCAAAAATTAGAGTCCAAAATACACCGTCAGTCCATAATTGCATTTATCCCCAATATTACCATTAACCAAAGAATATATTAAAAATTAGCCTAATTCAAAAAGTTTACTAATTTTCAAATATTAAACATTTTAGCCCAAACAATTTTTAGATATTATGGGAACTCTTAACAATATTGGGATAAACCCATTATGACATCATACAACCCATAATCAAAGTTTTTAACCCTAAGGATAGAAGATGTTATCCGTGATTTTGTGCAACTATCACTTCTTACACATTTCTTGTGCAGTCACACACAAGCCACTCCACTCTTCTCTCTTCTTGCAACCAAAACGCACAAACAAGCACCAAACATATATCTTCTAAAAAATAATACTTCTTGTCTTAATAATCTATCCATCACCCTTATAACTCACAAACAAAAGACATAACAATTTTTTTTTTCTGTTATACGAACACACAAAGAAAGAGACACGAACCATTTTCTTGATTCTGTTTCACGAACACAAATGCATACCCAAGGTACTCTCTTAGTTGGCTTCAAGATTTGTGAAAAGGTCTCGGGTAGGTTGTTTGTTATCTGAGATCTTGTTTAATTTTTATTTTGTGTTGAGTCTTGGTTGGAGATGGATGTTAATTGTGGTTTCTTGAGGAGGATGAGACATAGGATAGACATGTTTGTTGTTGTTGTTAGATGTGAGGTGAAATGGTGGTTCGATTCATCTTTGTGTTTCATCTTTATTTCTTTTTCAGTTTAAACAGAATAAAAAAAATGAATGAAAACCAAGGAGTATAGATTTGTACATTTGTGTGTACATTGTGCTTGGTTATTTGTATTTATTGATGAGGTTTCGTTATTAGATTAATGATTCGTTATTAAATTTCATAAACTTAAATTGATCAGTAGTGGTGGAATACTCAAATAGAATTATATAGACTTGGAGATTTTTGTCGAGTCAACTTATGTTATTGATCGAGCCATCTATATTTTGGAGTTGAAAATTTTAATAAAAACTTCATTAATCAATAAAAGTTTGAGATCAATATAGACCTCGTAGTATTTATATACCCATTGAACCAATTCTGGCCATCTATTTTTCATTAAAAAAAATCACTTTCCACATTTATAAATAAATAAAAAAATATCCTACAAACGATACATAGTTAAGCGACAAAAAATACACTATCGCGAATAGAATAATTATATCCTTCAGTAGACGGGCACTTCGATATACTTTCGACAATTTTTTTTTCGAGTTTAGTTTCAATGTTAAATTTGTGTCTGAAAAAAGTTACATGTGATTTCTATGTTAGGAATGACATGTGATTTCACAAATCACATGTGATGTATACCTTAAGGCAGAAATCACATGTGATTTTACAATTTAAAATAATAAATCAAATATGATTTTAACAGACGTAAATTTCAAAACTCACAAAAAAAAGTTCGTCGAAGTATATAGAAGTGCCCCTCTATAGAAATATGACTTAATTCTCGTCGTGATGGTATGATTTTTTTCGCTTAACAATTAACGGTTTGTGAGATTTTTAATTTAAAAAAAATAAAAAGAGATTCTTTTTTATATTAATTAGAATAGATGGCTATAATTTTTTTACAATACATATTTTTCCTTTTTAAACTTAGGGGGCGTTTGGTTCACGGAATTTTAAATGATGGCATTTCAAATATCTAGAACTTTCAACTTCTGGGGATTTGAAGTCTTATAATTTGAAATACCCTCGAGTGTTTGGTTAATAAAAAATTCATATTCTCTTATACCTGGAAATGACTAAACTACCCTTGTTGATTCTTTTATGAATACCCATCTTTTTTATTTTCATAAACAAAACAAAAGACCAGATCTATCACAAATACTTCTCCAAAATCAAGATAATTTCTAGTAGTAGCTTCAAAAACCAATCGAAAGCAACCATCAATATCGACAAAGAATAAAATATTAGTCATGCTTATCATGATATGTAATTTTTCGAGTATAAGCAAATCCATTCACTAACTTGGTAATACATGTGAAATTATCACGGGATTAAGAAAAAAAAAAGGAGGGGGGAGGGGGGAAGAAAAAATTAGCTCAATGAAAATTTAAGCATAAGAGTAGTGGCCATTGTTAATTAGAAGAAAGAAGCAAAAAGAGGATGATGTTTACTTTATTTTTAAGGGCATTTTTGTTCAAACGAGGACATAAAACTTCGGAATTTATAATGCCCAGCTTTTCAAAAGGTTTTACATGTCCCCCATTTAATGCTTTTCCCCTCAATTAAATATACTATATGGGCCCAACCAAACACATTTAACATGAAATTATAATTACAAATGCCATGTAATTCCCCCAAATACGATGAACCAAAGACACCCTTACATGTGTATTTTAGTATCATATAAATTATTTAAAAAAATAATTTGTTATTTTTTTAGAAAAAAAATACATTTAAATAAAATTAAATAATTTTTATAAAAAATAAATTTTTTCAAAAAACTAATTTTTTTAAAAAAAATATTTAAAAAAAAAATAAAATTTTCTAAAATAATTGAAAAAAAAATAAATTAAAAAAAATAAAAACTTTTAAAAAATATATATATTTTTTACATATTTAGAAAAAAATTATATTTTTTTAGAATTGTTATTTAGAAAAAAAATATATATATTTTTTTTTAAAAAAAATCAACAAACAAATACATGTGAGTCTCTCTCATATGACAAAATGTTATTTTAAAAAAATATATTTTTTCATTTCTCGGTATCTATTGTTACTAAATATTAGAATTGAACAAAATTATTTACTCATTTCTATTTTCTGAATTTACTATTCTATAACTCATTTCATTTCTTTCAAAAAGGAGCAAGATACCATGATACGCCGGATATTAGTAGGCTCCCAAAAGCATAACATTTCCCCCCTTGATTATTTGTCTTCATCCAAATCATAAAAAGTCAACACCCATTTACAGGTACTTGTTTTTTCTCATATAAACTTACTGTATTACATAGTACAGTAGTATATTTAAAATTTTATGCTAATTTGACATCCCATGTAATTTATAGATCAGTTAATTATAACCCTGATTCAAAACCCACAATATATAACCTGTTCGATCAAATGAGTATATACATTATTGAAAATGTGTTTCTAGAAAAGCCCTTTTTTTATGATGCATATAAGCTGTTCGATGAAATCACTTAATGAAGATATTGTAGAAATGAGTATAAATTATTGAAAATGTGTTTTTTTTATAAGGTGTTTGATGAAATGCCTAACTGAAAATATGAGAGAGAATTAGTGTAGAAATGTGTTTTATTGCTGTCATTTTGGACCATTATGATTTGATTAATTCCGTTGTTATATAATAAAGCTCTAGTGTACATAACAAATGATTGAAAGCTTAGTGCTATGTTTTTTTATTAGTAGGCTCTTGTTAAGTGTCAAATGTGTTGTTTTTAGTTAAGTGGAAGTCTTTGCTGAAGAAGATGTTGTAAGTTGAAAATAACAAGGCTTCGGAACTTACTTTAATTTTTCGTTAATGGACTAGGCATGAATTTAGTCATCTTATGTGCGGGTTAAAGTTAAACTGAGCTTTAATAGTTTGAATTTTTCTAAGAAAAGTCTAGTTTTTTCGAATCTTTTTCAGAAATCATGTCTCAGTTCAGACTCTTATTGTCGCATTTAGTGATCTTATCTGCTCCACTCTATTTTATTGGGTGGTAAAGAATAGGAATAATGGGGATGTTTAATATAAATGTTTGCAGGTTGGAAAAGGAACGTGTCAGTAACTCAAGATGGCAACGAATTCTGCGTCTAATTGCTTTCGTGGTATGTTCTTTTAAGTTCATTTACTTGAGTAATTTCAGTTAGTTTTATAGTAGCATGCTTGTAACTGCTACACTTTTACAAGATCAATGCTTGAATATCGTACTTCTTTTGTATCTGCCCTTCTGGATATTAAAAGTCGGAAATATAGGTTGTACTTGTAAGAAAGCTAGTTCTTCATAACCAACGATCATGTGTCTATATGAAGCTACTTTGTTAATTCTTTAATTGTTCTCGTTGCTGGCATGTAGGTGTTAACATGTAAATCTGTGAAATAATCGAGGGTTGTCTTATTGTACATTGATTTTTATTTGTTGCACTATGTAAATTTCGTAATTAAATAATGCATAACAGTATGCTGATTGGTCACAAAATTTGTAGGATTTTCACTTGAGTAGATCTAGTTATTTATATGAAAGATACTGATAAAAAATACACGAACCATAATTATCAGATATAGCATATGTTGATTTGTCTCCATAGGAATGATCATCCCTTATATAGATGGTTTGAAAGTCTGTATACTTCATTTCGGTATCCACGTGTTTTTATGTCATACAAGGATCTAGGAAATGTCATTGTTCCAATATTAAATATGCAATCCCAAATGTTGCATCTTCTGCTTCTTGTGGTTGTTTCTGTCACTTGCGAGTTCGAGCACTGTTTCCATGTTACTTGATGTTCATCATACATCCCTTTCAAGTCTCTGATTAGTTATGGTGCCAACTTTGGAATTTGTACCTTAACAAACTCTTAGTCTTTGTAACTAGTGGTTGCTTGTATAACTTAAGATTTGCTATTTTATCGATAGTAAATCTCTATTTGGCAAGCTTAGTCTCTTTTGATTATTTGATTTCTGTTATAAGTTTTTTGTGTTCTGAGTTTTGTCCTATTATATGCATGAAACAAAATCAAACTAGCTGGACGTTCACTGTTGCCGGCCTCAACAATGTCGCCAGGAATGCTAAGATCACAACAGGAGACTTTCTGCAATAGTTTCTTGGCTCAGGTCTGCTAATCTATTTGAGAAAGTGCTGACCCAATCATTCATTAATGGGTCGATTTGGTTTATGGTTTTATCTTTAATGGGCCAAATGGGGTATATTAAAATAATCAACTTGAAAGGATATAGGTCAAATGGGTAGAAAGTCACCAAATGTGTACTTTATGCATCAAACATCCAAAATTAATCTATACAAAAATATATAATTTTTTTACAATTAATTATGTTTTATAACCATGTTGCCACTTATACATCTGCTTTGCGTTAGCCAACAAAATTGGTTTACTTCACTGTACAACATTTCTTTATTTTGTTTTTGTTGCAGCAAATAAGGACTTTCATACAAATGAGATCCAATCTAAAAGTTGTCGACAACTCAGGGGCAAAACGAGTTATGTGCATACAAGCTTTAAAGGGGAAAAAGGAGCCAGATTAGGGGACACGATAGTCGCATCAGTGAAGGAGGCCCAACCAGGTGGAAAAGTAAAGAAAGGACAGGTGGTGTATGGCGTGGTTGTCCGGGCCGCTATGCAGAAGGGTCGGTGTGATGGGAGTGAGGTAAAGTTTGATGATAATGCTGTAGTACTTGTCAACAAGCAAGGTGAACCGATTGGGACCAGGGTTTTTGGCCCGGTTCCACATGAGCTAAGGAAGAAAAAGCATGTCAAGATACTCAGTCTTGCTCAGCATATTGCATGAGGTATGGATCCTTCTAAGCTTGTTGTTTTCGCCCTCTTTCCTCCCTGTTTACTGTTCAACTAGATAGCATAGCTTCTTACCACAATTAGCGGCACATCTGCAAATTTGTCATATCAAGGCCACCTACCTTACTGGCCTTATTTTGGCAAAGTCCCTATGATTTTGATTACTTTCGCATGACTAAGATCTATAACTACACCGTTAAGCTCAAAGGGATGACATTACACTAAAACAAAACTAAATAACAGTGTAACTGATTTGTTTCTTAGGATCATAAGCCTTATCATATTATGCATTTAAGCATCAATTGAATAACATTAAGCATGGCAGGTATCTTTTATAATCATTTAATTTTATACGTATATTTTCAAAGCAGACTTCACATACTCATTTCAGCATCAACCGACTAGTTTTGCCTTTAATTTTGATAAATCTAGTTTACTTTTGTGTATAAAAATATTAGTTAAATTTATGTATCTATGCACTATTATGTAATCAAACATAAACATTTGATATAGAACATAAAAATGCTGTCATGCCTTAATTTTTTAAAAGCATTAGTTCTTAACAAGAGTTCTCAAAGAAAAGTATTTCCATATTAAACAGTTTTAGTACATTGTTCACGAGATACAAGTTAATTTGTGCTATTACATGACCTTTGCGTTGGACGTTTTGTTGACTGCAAAATTGTTCTCCTTTCAGGTTTGATTTGGCAGCAGTGACCAGAGTAGCTCAAGTTTGATGCAGAATTTAAGATTTCTAGAGTTGTCATTTGGACCTCTCAAGTAAAAATTTTGAGTTCATGATCTCATGATTCTCTACAATGTGTTTTTGTATTGTAGAAAGATTCTTTTGGTTTAGTATTTCATTGCACATTTATAAGTGATAATCTTTGAATGAATTGTGGTTAGGTAACTTTCATCTGAGATGTTTATATATGTGAAATCGTGTTGCAGGCGAGGTTGTTAGCGGCAACTTGGGATATCCAGATTATAAACAAGGTTGTATGATGTTGCGATCCAAATTCATAAGAGTGTAAGTACAGGTTTAATTTCCCACACAATTCCTCTTAGTTGAAATGTAAGTACAGGTTTAATCTTTTTGCTAAAACTGTACTAAAGTGGCGATCTCTCTTTCTTTTCTTTTTTTTTTTGTTTGGCGTTTTAAGTATTTTAAGGTTGCATTTCTTACATAGGTAGAAACTAGTACCTGTTAGTGATGGCGGTGGATCGGATATGGTTCGAGCGAAGCCGAATCCATATCAATATCCATTTAATTTTTTATATCATTCATATTTATAATTTTATATCCATATCAATATCCATTTAATTTTTTATATCATTCATATTCATATTTATAATTTCATTTATTTTCATCAAAAGTCTACAAAAGATTGAATAGCACCGTTACACTTTTGTTACTGGACTACCAAGACCAGTCAATATGTCCAATACGCCCACTCAAGCCAATGGCCCCACCAGGTTGTGATAAAGTTGGGAGGTCTTGTAACATACTCAGGTTCCATATCCCTTCATAACCTTCATCCCAGATTAGTCTTACTCCGCACTCCTTCACTTCAATATCTTTATCTTCATAATAACAACGCTCATTAAAATCATAAGTCTCTCCAAAGCAAAATGTAACAAAATTCTTTGCTCTCTTCAATACCTCTTTATCCCTGGTATAAAGCAACCATGTTCTATATGACTCATTGCTTCCTATTGAATGCACATACCATCCTCCTAAAGAAGCTCCATCAAAGTTCTTTATAGAGCACTCAAGATATTGGCGAGTAGTATTTTTTAGCTTAAAAACAACACACGTTCCAAATCCCCTAAACTTATCCAAGCACCAATCTGATGGCAATTCGATCTTTATATTATTTCCCATACTTTTATTTGTAAACCACTTCGGGATGCTATTTCCACGATATATTATATCCATTCTCTCAACGACACTTTCTGGAAAACGGAAGAATTCACATCTGTTATTCTGAATACATGCATCCCGAAGGAAAGAAAATATTTTGTTTGTAGAGCCTTGGGAAGTTATAGATGCACCAACACATTGGGTCTCTGATATCGACACCTGGCTCTCAATGGCAACATTCGTAAACAGTTTTGGACAATTGCTGAGAAAACTGGACGTATTGATCATGATAGGGTCTTTGGATGATCCCGTAATTGAACATAAGGAGGTGCAATGACATGCGGAAATATTATATACTCTAGGTGGAAGTTCAGGAAACACTTCCAGCTTCTTGCAATTATCAAGATTAAGTGTTCTAAGCTGAGAAAGTTGTCCCAAACTTCCAGGCAAGCTAGTAAAATTGTTCCCTCCCAAGTATAGACACTCTAGACATGACAAGCCTCCAATGCTCTCAGGCACTTCTAATAAATTGTTCCCATTTAAGTCTAGATATTCTAGACATGATAAGCCTCCAATGCCATCGGACACTTCTAATAAATTGTTCTCTGACAAGTATAAATATTTTAGACCTGATAAGCCTCCAATGCTCTCAGGCACTTCTAATAAATTGTTCCCTGCCAAGTTTAGTATCTGTAGATGTGATAAGCCTCCAATGCTCTCAGGAACTTCTAATAAATTGTTCCCTGCCAAGTTTAGTTTCTGCAGACATGATAAGCCTCCAATGCTCACAGGAACATGTACTAAATTGCAGTAGCTGAAATTCAGAGACTTTAACATATGGAAACCTTCCATTGAAATTGATCTTTGGGGATGTTGTTGTTTACTTTGTAAACTAAAAGGGCCACGAATTGAAGTCCACCGTCTAGACCGGAAACTCTCTTGTCGATCTAACAAAGGAAGTTCTGTAATGGAAGTTCGATCAATATGAAGCTTCGTTAAGCTTTTGATCTTGCCTAAGTCTTCAGGAAGTTTTTCCATTTTTAAGCAACCCGAGAGAATCAGAATTTGAAGAGAAACCATTTCCAGTTTGGAAGGGAAACTCTTAAGGCGTTTGCAGTTTCTCATATTTAAGACAACAAGCTTTTTAAGCATTCCAATAGAGGGGTGAACTTTGACCAAGTTCTCACAGCCTTCAAGATTTAGCTCTTCGAGATTTGTAATCTTTGAGAAATCGGGTATACTTGTTAGGTAACAACAATACCTTAGCTTCATGAATTTCAACCTCATAAAACACTAACAACAAAAACAAAAAGGACAAATTTTAGACACATTAGGTATAAAAAGGAAATATAACATGCAACAAAGTAATTATAGTAGACCTTAGGTGTTGTCCAAAGATGTTTTATGTGGCTGTACGACAGGTCGATGGTAACAATGTTTTCCGGATAAAAAACTGAAGGTAAGAACTTTAAAGGGAATCCATGCCAATGAAGCAACCTTAATTTATTGGACAACAAATCCAGTCTTCCAGAAATGTTTACTGTAAATTGTTGCCAACGTCTTTCGACTTCCGGAAAGCAAATTTTCAGTATCCGCAAGTTTTTCATACGTGTAAGGGCTTGTCCATCTATAGGAATATTTTGACAGTTTTTCTTTAGCAAAAGGACTAAAACTTCAACTTCTTCTGTTACCTAGATACAAATAAACGATCATCAGATTGTACTACTTTTTATTTAAAAAAAAGAAAAAAAAAATCAATAAACGCAATTGCTTATAGTCATACCTTGTTTACATTCAGTACATCGTAATCCTCTGATGAAATCCACAATCTTCTATGATTGTGCCTCAATTCTTCATGTATAATTTCCCTTGACATGCTTTTAATCAATTCATGCATTTGAAGACAATCTGCAGATAATGTTATTAGGAACTTATCAACTAGAACTTCAATAATAGCATTTGCAGAACAATGACAACTGTCTAATACACTTGCAGCAAAATATTTTTTTTCCCCGATGAAGGCACTGGCAATGTCAAGAAACATTCTTTTTTGATCAGATGCCAAGCTATCAAAACTTGGTCGAAGTTTTTGTACTATCTCTGAATTAGGATATGTTTGGAGTCTATCCAACTCGCTTTTCCCAACATACACAGACTTATCATACAATAGTCGACCAAAAACTTTGAGAGCCAAAGGGTGACCTTGCAAATATTTCACAATTTGAGAAGCAAATTCTTCAAAATCTTCTGTTGGATGCCTTTTACCAAATGCATATAAACTAAAGAGCTCAAGAGCTTTATAATCATTTAAACTCTCCATTTCATAAAGTTCATCCACTTTATGAGACCTTAGCAATTGTTTGTATTTACTTGTGAAGATAACAAGACTTCCACGGAAAAACCAATCAGGTGAACTTGCCAGTGCTTCTAATTGCTCATGATCATCCACATTATCTAAAACAAGCAGGATCGGCTTTGATGACACCATCTTCTTTATAACCATAATTCCTTCACCAACACTTGATATCTTCAAATCTTCTATTTTCATGATCTTTCCAATCATATGGAGTTGGGCTTGAATTAGACCTTGTTGTGTTGTGACTTCTTTGACATCTTCACAAAAGCAACTTCCTTCAAAGTGGACATACATCAAGTTATATATAGCTTTGGCACGGGTCGTCTTTCCTATTCCACTTATACCACAAATACCAAGCATATTAACCTTATGTGAGCCAACGAAGCGTGACCAGTCTAATTTGTCGAAATGGAAATCTAAGCCAACAAGGTTTTCACCAACATGCAAGGGTCCGTCACATAACTTTATGAGGATGTCTTTGGAGATGCAATCGATGAACTTGTACTCATACCTGTTAACCACAAAGACACAATATGTAAGAGAAACTACATAGCGTTAAGCTTTAGTAGAGCTACAAAACTAATTACACAAAAACAAGAAATTTACCCATTTGTCATGTCCTCAAGATCCCATCCAGATAAGTTAGCCGCCATGAATAAAGCATCCTTCCATTTATCCACATCTGTTGTATTATAAACTTGATGTTTGGAAAAAGCTTCAGCATAGCTATCGGTTTGTTTCCTCACCACGTCAGGTTTAACATCATAAAAGATAATTTGAACCTCATGTTTAGGCCAACCCATTTCTTTGCACCCAAGTATTTTGACAAGTTCCCTCAGACACCATGTTGAAGAAGCGTAATTTTTGGAGAAGATAACTATTAAAAACCTCGATTCTTCAATGGCTTTGTAGAGATGAGGAGGTATCTCTTCTCCTTTAGGCAGTTCATTATTATCTCTAAAAGCATGAATCCCTTTTTGCGTGAAGTCGTTGAATAGATGATCCATGAAGTTTTTACGGATATCTTCACCTCTAAAACTTACAAAGACATCATATTTCCATCGATGGGGATTGGAAGGTGCAGCCATGATCAATGATATGTAAACAGCTGGATTTCCATGTGAAATATTAGGCCAACGTAATATTTCACTTAGATAGTAATGTACAACATTTAGACGTAAAACGAATTGAGCATGAAAGAATCATTAAGTTCAAGGCATATGCTGATAACTTCATTTATAGAGTACTTTTTAATGATTCACTTGGTTACTAGCTCAATTACAATAGACTTGAACCAAGTCATAATGATGAACTATGTCATATAGACGTAAAATAGATGAACTACTATATAAATATATGCATGTTGACTTTCCAAAATTATCCATAAGGCATAACTATAGTCAAGTTTCTCTGAGTGTGTGTTTTGAATTTGATAATTTTCTGAAGTGTTCAATAAGTTTTCATTTTCCTTTCATTTGATTTGGTTCTTCGTGATCATGATCTTAGTACACAATAATTAAAATGATAAGCATGCAACAAAATATAAATTATAGATGAAAGAAAGATTAAATAAAAAAAACGCAAAGATTAGATGATGACTTACGGATTTTCAGATGGATTAAGAAGCAGAGGATATGATGAATGCAATCAATAATGGAAGCCCAAGCTAGATTGCTACTCTCAAACAACAATTTAAGTAATGCAATTGGGTTAGAACTTAATTCATATTTATATCCAACAGTTACACTTCTAATCCTCAAGGTATTAATAAATGTTTTTGAGGAGCAACGAAAGAAACTTTAATAAGCACAACTTCTCAACTCTTGAGAATTATACATCAATGATGTTTCAATATATAAAAATGAACAATAACAGCTGTATTTAACTTTAGTGTTGCAATGGGCTATAAGTGTACGCTTTTTCCGTTGTTGACAAAGTTAGAGACCAACATTTCAATTTGTGAACATAGCAAAGGGACTAAACCTGGACGCTACCATAATATAAACATTTCTTCATAAGTCTTGCAAAAACAATTAAATAATTTATGATGGCAACTAATAGTCTTAATATATTTGTAAATTGGACGTAACCATGTCTTTATTATATGATCATATTAATAATACGCGTTCAAATTAAGTGTACCTTTTGGGAAGCTTTATTCTAATTACTTATTACATAAAAGTTTTAATCTTAGCTTTAATTTTTTACCTAAAAGTGAACATTTTATATATAAAGTATGTTTGACAAAATTAGCTATAAGTTGTATGCTATAAATTGTTAAATATAAGCTATATAAACTGCAAAACTATAAACATAAGCAACGAATTGTATCTTTTTTTCAATAAAAATGTGTGGTAATTAGTTGTCAACTGTAATTATAATATTTTAAAATGCCTAAAATGACATATATATAATTGCAAAAAATGTAAAACATAAAAATAAGGAACTCATAATTGCATACGAGGCGGATTGGTGTCGACAACAATTTGCAAACTTTGTGATTCAAGAAGGTTTGCCGTTCCACCATTTCGACAACCCTCGATTAACTAGGGTGATTTAAAATACTCTTCATCCGCGATATACTCAAGTAAGTCGTGCTACTCTTAGACGTGATTGTATGAATGCTTGGAAAAAAGGCTAAAAACCGAACTACTAAAGGCTTTGAAAATTTAAATACAAGTGTAAACTTGACAACCGATGATTGGTCGTACCTTGTGATCCCGTAACTTGGAAAATAATGAAGCGTATGATTACTTTTGAAAACTTTGAATATCCACACACAAGTTTTAATTTATTTCATATGTTACGAGATGTAATAAAATAGTATAAATTTGGAAAATAGATTTTTTCAATCTCATTTGATAACGCAAGTAATAATACGCGCGCCGTAAAAAAACTAACACTAAAATACCAACCGCCTTCGTACGACATTTTTATTCATAGTAGACACATCATAAACTTGGTTATGCAAGACGAACTAGCAACACCCGAAATAAGTGTGATAAAAAACGTTTTTAGAAAAATGTTAGAAGACATTTTGGGTAAAGCTACATATAAACATTCTATGAGATTGTATAAGGAGACGAGTTAAATGTTTAAATGTGGTTTACAAGAAAAAAAAAACTTGAACTTTTCAAGTTTTTAATGACGAACTTTGCAAAAGGAAATCGATTGAGCCATTTTCAGTCGAAAATTGGATTATTATTCAATACATAGCCTAGTTACTTCAAGTTTTTAAAATGCAACAACTTTATTAACGAGTGTTTATTATCCCATGAGTCATTTGGTACTTAACCAAATTTTTTGGATGCGTTCAAAATTAGGCCAATACATATTTAATGGTCCACTATTTGCAACTATGGTTCAACCCATGCAAGAAAACATAGAAAATATTTCCAAAAAATTGCACTGGTAATTACTTGTGCCGCCGCATTGAACACATTCTTTAACATTAAGGGGGTGGAACTACTTATCAAAAAGATTACTACGGACTTGGATTTGCTTCAAGAAAATGTTTTCTTTGCAACAAATGCAAAAAAAATTATTTGAACGAATGTTTTAAAGATTTCTTTGATGTTTATTATGACTAGCTACCCGTGCGATGCGGCGGCGGGTACCTTCTAACGATTTTTTTGGCAATGTGATGTTATGCAGCTATAGATTTTTTAACAATTAACTTACAAAAAAAAAAAAAAAAAAAAAAAAAAAAAAAAGTTAAGAGAGTGGTATAATTCCTTCAGCACAATCATCTTCACAATTTCGAACCTTAAGAAATGTTTAGCCCAAAATTTACCTATTCTTGGATAGATCCAAAATATAACTAAACTACACAGCCCAATTTATTCAAAACCCACAAACATAAATATATAACTCATTGCCCCAATTTTTCTCAAGCACATTCCCTAATATTCGTTCTCTCGTCAGCGCCCCTATCTCTATGTTTAACCTTTCACAACCACAAAAATCTTGATTATTTAATTCATTTCAATCCTAAACGTGGCTACCATAAGAAAAAGATTCTTTCTTTATTTCTCGGTTATCATAACCAAACCTTTACAAACAAACAAACAAAACCTTACAAAGATAAAAAATGTATTTTTTTAAAAAAATAATGTAAATGTTCACTTTTTTGTTTTTAGTGGAGTGAGTTATCGGTCAAGGGTACGAACCCTTCGTCACATTTGGAGCCGACTGACCCAGTTCAACCCTCATGCTGAAGTGGCGGTGAATCGATTGGCCAGTAGCAACCGAACCGATCAACCGAGCACTGCATGCAGACTAATGGCTTTAAATTTTAAGTGTTTGGCTTAGTAGCTTGATTAGATTGTACATTATGGTTGAATGGTTGTATATTTTGTTGAAAGGATGATTTAAATAGTGTATTAATTGTATGTGTTGAATAGTGTTTTTAATTATATTTGTGCTTAAAATAGTTGTAAATTATGCTTTTTTTACTTGTATTTGCTTAAGAATCTATATTAGGAAGTCTTAAAAAATTAATAGGAAGAAATAGGGCTGAGCATCAGCCCAAAACCGACCCTGCCTGATCCGAACCGACAAAACTGAAAACCAAAAATTATGAAAAACCTAAACCGACCCCGAACCGAATATGGTCGGTTTGGTGTTTAGGTGTGTTTATGCGTGTTTTTATCCGTTTTGGGTCGAATCGTACCTAACCGACGCGACCTGGAATCAAAAATTGTGAAAAACCTAAACCGAAACCGAACCGAAGGGCTGTCGGGTCGGTTCGATTTTTGTCGGTTCAGTCGGTTTTGTGAGTCCAGTGGTTTTGAACCTTCAATGCTTAAAACTAGGAGGGAAAGGTACAATTCGCATCATAAGGTATTATAGATAAATATGGTGCAACAAATGTTTCAACGAGTTTGGATTATTCATTGCTTTCTTCAAATACTACCATGGATCCTAAAATGGATTTATTTTATAGTTTAATATAAGAAAGCACTAAACAAACTAGGAGTTGTTAGACTACATAAAACCCCGTAGGTATAACTTTATTATTCACCATTATTTATAATGACAAAACCCTAGATGCCCTAAACCCACAAACCGGGCTTGGGCCTATTTATTCTCTAATACTTCCTCGCAGTTCGAGCGGCGAAATTGCGAAAGCTCGAACTGGAGTAGGAAACTAAAAAAAAACAAAATAAAACAATAACCAAAATAAAACGGGATAACCTAAAGTATCCTAAACAGTCGTCTCGGGAATAAGAACCCTAGATTCGACACCGACAAAAGTCTTATCGGGAATTGATACCCTGGATTCGACACCAACAAAAGTCGTCTCGGGAATTGATACCCTGGATTCGACATAAAACAAAAACAAAAACAAAATTAAATAACTTTTTTTTTTCGCAACCGTAAATCATATGTAGAAAAATCTTCAAATCTTGAAGTCTTCAAAGCCAAGGTTGAGATCTATAGTCAACAATGACAGCAAGTTTTTTTTTTGAGCGGTAGAAGAATAGGTAAAAAAAAAGAATAGGGTTGGAGATGATTGAGAGGGTTGAAGAGTGTTCGAGATGATTGAGAGGGTTGGGAAGGAGAAGCAGTAGACGAAGAAGGAGAGGCAATACCGATCCTCCCAAAAACCCTAATTCCTCACTCTTCAAAACCTCCGCTGCTTCTCCCTCCACCCTTCACTGCTTCCCTCTTCTCCTCTGTCGTCTACTCCTCCACACATCTCCATCTCAGCAAACCCTAAACCTCCTCCCCACTCACTCACTGCTCCTCTCGACCCTCTATATTTCTCCTCCCAAGGACTATCACTGATCCTCCTCCGCCTCCCACCATCCTTCTTTCCGACGAACTGATGGCAATAACAAACCTCACCAACATCATACCCGTAAAACTTGATATGGATGAGATGAATTATTCATCTTGGGTATACCTTTTCACTCACTTTTGTCGCGGTAACCAACTCTTGGATCACATCGAAAACAAAAATGCGACGGATGCATCCACAAGTACCACAACACCTCACGATGCCGAATGGTTGAAGATTGACTCCATTCTTCTCTCATGGATATTTGTCACGGTTTCTAAAACCCTTCAACAACGTTTGGTTGTTGAAAACCCTAAGATGGCTAAAGACGCATGGGATACCCTCGCTACCATTTTTTCCGACAACAAACGAACCCGCTCAATCGCCTTGAATGCGAAGTTACGCTCCTTGAAGCTTGGTGACATTGGAATTGATGCATACTTTAGAAAAAATGAGTCCATTGCCACTATTTAGAATAGCCTTGGCTCGACATTGGACAATGATGATATCGTTACCTTTGCTTTAGAAGGCTTGCCCGCAAGATATGATAATGTGGTCACTGGTCCGCTCCAGAACAGTCAAGTTTTCTCACCCAAACCGGCCACTTGTGAATGGCCGACCGTAAGAAACTTAAAACGGTTCAGGAACGAACTCAATGAAGATCTGGGGAGTATAGTGTTTCCCCGGGTCGTTATGTCCCAGCGAGCTATGCAATGGATCACCCAACGAATAGTGATCGAGAGATTTGAACGGAAAAAGGATTTGGAATGATTATAACTACAGAAAAAGCCAACAAATTACAACGGCTTAAATGCAAATTAAAGGAAATTAAAAAGATAAAAAATATTAAATAAACGCTATCACTATATTTAAAATGATTTTTTTGTTTTTATTTTTTTATAAAACTGAAATTAAAAACTACGCGACGTACAAATAAAAATGTGAAACTTACACAATATAAATCCTAAAAATATGAAAATGGTATTTTTACAATCCTAATGATAAAAGAAAATTATTAGAAAGAGAAAATTATTTTTATAACTAATTATCTAATTATTATTAATTAAAAACTATTTTTAACTATTAAATAATAACCTAAAATGAAAGAAAATATGAAATAAAGCTTGAAAAATAAAATTATGAATTGGAAAAGTCTAAAATATCAAAAGAGAATTTTCAAAACTATTTTTGTATTTTTTCTGATTATTTTTCTATTTTCTAGGAATTTTAAACTATTAAAAACTAATTAAATTATTTAAAAATACAATTTTAACTAAGAAAAATCTAGAAAAATATTTTTTTGTCTTTTTATATTTATCTTAACTTAAAAAAAATGAAAACTTATTTTTTTGAGACTTTTCTTAATTTTTTGTATTAAATGCTATTTAAAAATGCTTAAAAACTAATTTAAATTAAGAAAAATAGCAAACAAGCTTGGAAAAATATGAAAATTTCAGGAAAACTCTAAAATATTATGAGGAATCTAGGAAAAATGGAAAAACAAGGGCTTGTATGGAGGAATAAGGAACTGATGTGCCAAGTGCTTATAAATAAGCACTTTGAATAAGCAAATGGAGACCAATAAGCACCAAACTAAAACAGAAGCTTAAATAAGCTTAAAGAACCAAAATGCAACTAGAATCAACAAGCTATAACCTCTGGATTGCAAATTACCAAGATTTGATGATTTTGAGATATAAGCTAAAAAACAGTTTTAGGTGGCTACTTGGGACAAGAAAATAAGCACTTAAATAAGCTAGAAAATGGAAAACCAAAGAAGGGACCTAGAGAGGACCTGGCTAGGAACATGCAAACCAAAATACAGACCTAGAGAAGCTCAAATGAGCTTAATGCAAGCCTTGCAAAATCTGGACAAGTCCTGTGCAGCTCAATGTGCTCTGCACAGGGCATTTGATCTCATTTTGACAAGCTTATTTGGGGCTTAGAAAAAATTTGTAAAAATCTAGGAAAATGGTAATAATAAAATAGACCAAGGGAGGTTTTTGAAACCACAATTTTCATTGAATTTGACTCAAAAATGAGCCCATGAAAAATCAACCTATTTTGGCCAAAACTGAGTTGCTACAAATATTTGACTTTTGACAAAACTGAAAAGTTGACTTATATGAGTTTTGATTCAATCTATTTAACTGAGAATGATGTATATTGATGAAGTTAAGCTACTGCAAGTGGTATCTAAGTATTCTAAACACAAATTAAGTTTTTGGTTTTATACAAATCCAACAGTAAGCAAGTTAAAAGAGTGGATTGATGATTTTGACTTTTAAGCTTTGCAGGCTTAAGTTAAAGACAGATATGAGCACCTATGAGCTAACCAAACTTAAACTAACAAATTCTAACTACTGAGCTAACCTATGCCACAGTGTACAAAGCTGATCCAAACACACCTATATCTACTGTTTTGCAACTAAAATAAACCAATCTACTGATCAAGCAAGTAATAAGTATCAAGATGAGTTTTACTGTCCTAAATATAACTTAATAAACAAGTTTTAACTATTGGTGACCACAAATAAACATTCAAGCATAATATGCAAATTAGAGCTAAAAATGAAAATGAGACAAACAATACTCACAAGAGGTCCAGCTGTTTGCAGGCTAAAACCAGACCCAACCTATTCTAATTTAGCCTAATCTAACCATTATCCATCCTCTGCATCAACCATAACCAATTTCTTCACCACTTTGACCCAAGTTGACTTTTGTTGACCATGAGTGAAAAGGCTTTAAACTGTTTCCAAAGCTTGTCAAAAGCTAAAATAAGCTTGATTAAACTTGTTTAAACTTAAAAAGAATCTAATAGAAGCTTGTAAATAAGAGAATGAAACTGAAATTTTCAACAGTGAACTTGAAAATTAGAACTTATATAAAAACTTGAGATTGATACTTAAAAGTGAGTTACAATGATACAATGACTTGAGCTTAACACATTAAAAGCTTAAAATTACATTTTTGCACACTAACTAAGATAATTTAAAAAAAACGACATACAAAGAAAACTCAAAAACTAACTACTCCCTCTTCCATTGCTTCTTCTCTCTCTCTTTATAGCTCCCAATGCTTTCTTTTCTCTCTCTGAGATAATCCCACATGGTTCCAGGGCCATTGGATGACTTGGATGAATCTTGGCCCTTGATTGGTTTTTGGCAGGAAAAAGGATATTTGGCAGTTGTGGGTTGAGTGAGGGGGAGGGTGAAACAATAAATGCTATCTTGGATTGTTATGTTTGGAGTGATAAGGTGGGTGGGATATGAGCTGGGATTGTGTGTTGCAGGCTTTTGCAGAAAGCAGTTGGGGAGAAGACAGTGTTTTGGCGCCATCTGGGTGTTTTGACCAGGTATTTGACTGGGCAGGGGGTCAAATGAAGGGGGTCCAAAGGCTTGGCAGGGGTCACTTGGGATTATGACAAGGGGTCAAGGGTCACAAAGGTTTAATATCTTTAATAAACAAGGACTAATTATGCAATTTCTGAAAATTACAAGGACCAATCCTGTCAATTATGCAAAGTTGTTCCAAGGGCTAAAAGTGACAATCTCCAAAAGTACAAGGACCAAACTTGACATTTCCCAATTTTCAAACTTGAAGGACCAATTTTGTAATTTTCTCAAACTTTTTATATTTTTCACCAAAGGACTAATTTTGACAAGTTATGATTTTAAAAGGACTTTTGGTGATTTTTTCTTTTGAAATTAGGACTCAGGGACTATTTCTGACAATTTTAGAAACTTGGGGGACTGAAACTGCCAATTATGCAAACTTTGCTCATTTTTCATCTGATTTTAAACATTTTGCATCTGAAACATATAAAATGCAATTTTGGAATATTTTCATTATTTTGATGCATTTCTGAGCATTTTTAAACGTTTTGCAGTTCAGATTTAACCAAAAATGATGAGTATTTACACACTCATCAATCCCCCACACTAAACTATTGCTAGTCCCTAGCAATCTTTTGAGAAACATAATGGATTTAAAACTCTTTACCAAAAGCCATTACTTCTGGAGTAGCTAAATGTTTTAGTTCAAGTAAGAACCATGGTACACCGATAACCATGTGATTTTGAGCAAACCACCAGCTTTCAACGGATTTGATTTGTCTTTACCAGAAGCCGTTTGCTCTGGACTAGCCAACTCTTAGATAAATTATCAAAATTATCTTTGGTGAGCTGATTACCAATTATGGTTTTTCCACTGCTTTTACCACAAGCCATAAACTTGCGGGCTAGCCAACTCTTCACTTTTTAGGATATGGTGAGCTGAATACCATACAATTTTGGGGAAATTGCAAGCCGTCAACGGATTTGAGATATCTTTACCAAGAGCCGTTTGCTCCTGGATTAGCCAATCCTTTTGTTTATTAGACAAGGCGGACTGATAACCAATTGAGTAAGTGTAAAACACTTACTCCAAAAAAAAAAAAATTTTGGCCAAAAACGGGGGAATTAGGCGGTATAATTACATGATAAAATTCGTGAGAATTCCCCCCCCCCCCACACTTAGAAATGAATATTGCCCTCAATATTCAAAGTACCGGCGGTTATGCCGAAACAAAGAACGTAAAAGGGAAATATTACGGCCATTATTTAGCAAGATTTTTTTTTTTTTTTTTTTTTTTTTAAAAAAAAAAAAAAAACTTATATATATATAACATGTGGGGCAACTCCCCCACACTAGGGTGGTACACATGGGTGAAAACCCATGTTTAGCTACTGTTTTTGATTACCGAGTCGCTAGCTTGACTCGACCCCGAATTCATTGGTTCATGGGGAAGCAAAGTGGAAGGAACAATCTCCATCGGACTTTCATTCAAGATGTTTGGACAAACATTTGAAGCACGTGAAAGTTCCACACCGAAGAGATATACATAGAACCGGCTCAAAAACGATAAATGAAAATGCCGGGATCAAAAATAGTGTCTTCATTCCCGAAGGAGTGAAGATGAAGAGTAATCACAAGATATTTGAGGAAAGGAAGAAAGATTTTGATAACAATCAAGATCCATTCTTCATCCTCAAATGCAGACATATCGGGAGGAAGGGTGAAGGTAGTATCATTAATAGGCAAACTCGTATGATAGAGTACACCTTCCTCCGAGCCAATATCATCCTCAAGATCAAAATAGAAATGATCATGTTCCGGAGGAGATATGTCATGAGAGAGTTCACCGGAGAACTCTTTATGAAGAGAATCATTCACATGAAGTGAAATTGTGAACTCTTGTTCCATTATGGGCTCATCACTATCCTCAATCTGAGTATCAAAGAGTGGATTCTCTGAAATTGAAGTGAATTCAGAGTCGAATTCAAATAGAGGATTGGTGAAAGTAGCTTTGAATGTTTCGGGAACAAAGTGATCAACATTCTCTATTGGACTGTTGGGATAAGAAGTGAGTGAACGATCATCATCAAGGGGACTTTCAGTCTCTCCCAGATCGGCTTCGAAATCAAAGAGTGGATTGACGTGAGTGAGTTCATTGGTGAACTCCTCAAGAAGATGATCAGCATTAGATTGTGGAAGTGATGCTTCAACATACTCGATGTTTCCATAGGAAGCACAATATTCGCTAAGATCCGAGAAAGTTTCAAAATGATCTTTTGAACACTCAAGAGGGGAAAGGATATCACACATATGGTCAAAAGTTCCCTGTGACTCTCTCGGGATTGGGACAAGGTTCTCAACACTAGACTTTATGAATTCGTCCGATTCCTTTTCAGGAACAGTGTCAAGATGCTCATCCCCCATGTTTAGAGAGTGAGTGGGAGCTTCGGGTGTGATAGCAGTTGTTTGAGATGGAATCTCAACTGCTGGGATATCAACTGATGAACTTGATGAATCTTTATAGAATTGAAGGATATCAAGTGTATCCTCTTCATCACTGTCATCAGGAATAAAACAAAATTGAGAGCTAGATCTGGCTGCTTTTTCTTTTGCAATTGATTCCCTAATAGATTGTTCAAAGGCAATTTGGGAATTTAATTTAGCAGTCTGCTCTTCGGCTAACAAAACTTCCATGGATTTTTGATTTGGATTATCTTGGGAATGTTTACAATCCTTCAAATCTTTCACTAAATCCAAAAGATCAAGGAGAAGATTTTGAGGAAGTGGGTCAGGCTGAGGTGGTGCCTGATTCATTTGGTACTGTAGAGGTTGGTCATGATACGAAGAGTCGTAATTGTTACAAGGAAATAGATTCCTTGTTTGACAATCAGAGCTAGAGTGAGGACCTCCACAATATTCACAACAGTAAAACTGATGTGGCTGTGAGTTATGTGTGTTGTAGTCATAATTTTGATCAGGAACCTGCTCATAGACAAGCGTGTTTCCCGATTGACAATCAGAACTGGAGTGTGAACCACCACAGTACTCACAACAGTAAAACTGCTGAGTCTCACAGTGTGGTAGCTGATGGAATAAATCAGTTGTGTTATGGTAGGAATAGGGATCCTGGTTATAGACAGACCCGTTTCCTGATTCCACCATGCTACAACTGGGGCAATTGTCACCATTATAAGGACCACCATACCATTGACAACCAAGTGGGTGAGGATAAGACATAGAAAGAATCAAAGGTTTACAGAGGGTAAGAAATGAAGAATCAAAAGGGTAAGAGGGTAAAGATGGATATTTTTGGATTTTTGGATAAACATTTTGCAAAAACAAAGAATGAAAATCTTTTTGGGTTTTTGATTTTATAAGAAAATATAAATACATACAGATAGTATAAACAAGGAGTGAATATCCAAATCACTAATCTGCTAAACGTAAGATTATCAGCACAGCTCCCCGGCAGCGGCGCCAAAAATTTGGTCCGCTCCAGAACAGTCAAGTTTTCTCACCTAAACCGGCCACTTGTGAATGGCCGACCGTAAGAAACTTAAAACGGTTCAGGAACCAACTCAATGAAGATCTAGGGAGTATAGTGTTTCCCCGGGTCGTTATGTCCCAGCGAGCTATGCAATGGATCACCCAACGAATAGTGATCAAGAGATTTGAACGGAAAAAGGATTTGGAATGATTATAACTACAGAAAAAGCCAACAAATTACAACGGCTTAAATGCAAATTAAAGGAAATTAAAAAGATAAAAAATATTAAATAAACGCTATCACTATATTTAAAATGATGTTTTTGTTTTTATGTTTTTATAAAACTGAAATTAAAAACTACGCGACGTACAAATAAAAATGTGAAACTTACACAATATAAATCCTAAAAATATGAAAATGGTATTTTTACAATCCTAATGATAAAAGAAAATTATTAGAAAGAGAAAATTATTTTTATAACTAATTATCTAATTATTATTAATTAAAAACTATTTTTAACTATTAAATAATAACCTAAAATGAAAGAAAATATGAAATAAAGCTTGAAAAATAAAATTATGAATTGGAAAAGTCTAAAATATCAAAAGAGAATTTTCAAAACTATTTTTTTTAATTTTTCTGATTATTTTTCTATTTTCTAGGAATTTTAAACTATTAAAAACTAATTAAATTATTTAAAAATACAAATTTAACTAAGAAAAATCTAGAAAAATATTTTTTTGTCTTTTTATATTTATCTTAACTTAAGAAAAATGAAAACTTATTTTTTTGAGACTTTTCTTAATTTTTTGTATTAAATGCTATTTAAAAATGCTTAAAAACTAATTTAAATTAAGAAAAATAGCAAACAAGCTTGGAAAAATATGAAAATTTCAGGAAAACTCTAAAATATTATGAGGAATCTAGGAAAAATGGAAAAACAAGGGCTTGTATGGAGGAATAAGGAACTGATGTGCCAAGTGCTTATAAATAAGCACTTTGAATAAGCAAATGGAGACCAATAAACACCAAACTAAAACAGAAGCTTAAATAAGCTTAAAGAACCAAAATGCAACTAGAATCAACAAGCTATAACCTCTGGATTGCAAATTACCAAGATTTGATGATTTTGAGATATAAGCTAAAAAACAGTTTTAGGTGGCTACTTGGGACAAGAAAATAAGCACTTAAATAAGCTAGAAAATGGAAAACCAAAGAAGGGACCTAGAGAGGACCTGGCTAGGAACATGCAAACCAAAATACAGACCTAGAGAAGCTCAAATGAGCTTAATGCAAGCCTTGCAAAATCTGGACAAGTCCTGTGCAGCTCAATGTGCTCTGCACAGGGCATTTGATCTCATTTTGACAAGCTTATTTGGGGCTTAGAAAAAATTTGTAAAAATCTAGGAAAATGGTAATAATAAAATAGACCAAGGGAGGTTTTTGAAACCACAATTTTCATTGAATTTGACTCAAAAATGAGACCATGAAAAATCAACCTATTTTGGCCAAAACTGAGTTGCTACAAATATTTGACTTTTGACAAAACTGAAAAGTTGACTTATATGAGTTTTGATTCAATCTATTTAACTGAGAATGATGTATATTGATGAAGTTAAGCTACTGCAAGTGGTATCTAAGTATTCTAAACACAAATTAAGTTTTTGGTTTTATACAAATCCAACAGTAAGCAAGTTAAAAGAGTGGATTGATGATTTTGACTTTTAAGCTTTGCAGGCTTAAGTTAAAGACAGATATGAGCACCTATGAGCTAACCAAACTTAAACTAACAAATTCTAACTACTGAGCTAACCTATGCCACAGTGTACAAAGCTGATCCAAACACACCTATATCTACTGTTTTGCAACTAAAATAAACCAATCTACTGATCAAGCAAGTAATAAGTATCAAGATGAGTTTTACTGTCCTAAATATAACTTAATAAACAAGTTTTAACTATTGGTGACCACAAATAAACATTCAAGCATAATATGCAAATTAGAGCTAAAAATGAAAATGAGACAAACAATACTCACAAGAGGTCCAGCTGTTTGCAGGCTAAAACCAGACCCAACCTATTCTAATTTAGCCTAATCCAACCATTATCCATCCTCTGCATCAACCATAACCAATTTCTTCACCACTTTGACCCAGGTTGACTTTTGTTGACCATGAGTGAAAAGGCTTTAAACTGTTTCCAAAGCTTGTCAAAAGCTAAAATAAGCTTGATTAAACTTGTTTAAACTTAAAAAGAATCTAATAGAAGCTTGTAAATAAGAGAATGAAACTGAAATTTTCAACAGTGAACTTGAAAATTAGAACTTATATAAAAACTTGAGATTGATACTTAAAAGTGAGTTACAATGATACAATGACTTGAGCTTAACACATTAAAAGCTTAAAATTACATTTTTGCACACTAACTAAGATAATTTAAAAAAAACGACATACAAAGAAAACTCAAAAACTAACTACTCCCTCTTCCATTGCTTCTTCTCTCTCTTTATAGCTCCCAGTGCTTTCTTTTCTCTCTCTGAGATAATCCCACATGGTTCCAGGGCCATTGGATGACTTGGATGAATCTTGGCCCTTGATTGGTTTTTGGCGGGAAAAAGGATATTTGGCAGTTGTGGGTTGAGTGAGGGGGAGGGTGAAACAATAAATGCTATCTTGGATTGTTATGTTTGGAGTGATAAGGTGGGTGGGATATGAGCTGGGATTGTGTGTTGCAGGCTTTTGCAGAAAGCAGTTGGGGAGAAGACAGTGTTTTGGCGCCATTGGGGTGTTTTGACCAGGTATTTGACTGGGCAGGGGGTCAAATGAAGGGGGTCCAAAGGCTTGGCAGGGGTCACTTGGGATTATGACAAGGGGTCAAGGGTCACAAAGGTTTAATATCTTTAATAAACAAGGACTAATTATGCAATTTCTGAAAATTACAAGGACCAATCCTGTCAATTATGCAGAGTTGTTCCAAGGGCTAAAAGTGACAATCTCCAAAAGTACAAGGACCAAACTTGACATTTCCCAATTTTCCAAGGACCATTTTTGCCAATTTTCAAACTTGAAGGACCAATTTTGTAATTTTCTCAAACTTTTTATATTTTTCACCAAAGGACTAATTTTGACAAGTTATGATTTTAAAAGGACTTTTGGTGATTTTTTCTTTTGAAATTAGGACTCAGGGACTATTTCTGACAATTTTAGAAACTTGGGGGACTGAAACTGCCAATTATGCAAACTTTGCTCATTTTTCATCTGATTTTAAACATTTTGCATCTGAAATATATAAAATGCAATTTTGGAATATTTTCAGTATTTTGATGCATTTATGAGCATTTTTAAACGTTTTGCAGTTCAGATTTAACCAAAAATGATGAGTATTTACACACTCATCAGTCACCATAATCGCCCATTGGGATCCTTTTCCCGACCTTAAAATGGTTCGATCCATGCTTACCACAGAGGAAATGCGTCAAAAGGCTCGCATACAAGATCCTTTATCCGACTCCACATTATCATCTCCAATGGTGTTATTGGCAAACACCGGGTCTAATGCTCATCGCTCTCTCACCTCCACGGACAAGGTACACAAACCATGCAACAACTTTATCAAGGGTTATTGCCATTTTGGAACTTCATGTCGGTTTTTGCATAATGGCATGCATGGTAGTAGCACACAGCCTTCACAAAATAATCTTTCTCCCACTGACATGCAAACTCTACAAACACTGTTGGCCAAAATAGGTTGTAACGGTTCAGTTGCAAACTCTTCAAACAGAGTGCTGACCCCCAGTCAGTCGTCTGGTCCCCCAAAAGGTGTGATGACCCCTGTCGCTTATTACACAGGTCCACCGGGTTTTGGCCTGCCAACCACATCTGGACCATCTACTCAACAGGTTCAATAGCAGCAACAGTTCGCGAACCAGTTCACTCAGCATCACTTGACCCCCAGTCAGTTGTACACGGTTCAACAGTTTACGACCCCAGTTCAACAGCAGCAGACAGTCCAACAGCCGCAGCAGTTCGCGCACCCAGTCCAGCAGTTCACGAACCAGTCCACTCAGCAGCTTTGTCACCCGGGTCAGTCTTACACGGTCCAGCAGTTCACGAACCAGGGTCAGCCAGCTGCGGTTCATAATCAAACGGGTATCCTTGGACCTGCACCAGGAATGACAGGTCAGTTTGCTTCCGGGGGTACTTTAGGGGCGGTTTCGTGCCAAGAGACTATTCTACCACATGCATTTGCCACTCCCATCCTCCATGAACCCGCTCCTGGAAACTGGAATATGGATACAGGTGCGTCTTCTCACCTAAATGGCTCGGTCAATAATCTTAGTAATGTATTTAATTCGAGTATTTATTCATCTGTTGCAGTTGGCGACGGGCACACTATTCCCGTCACCAACTCTGGCCATAGCATTTTGCCGACCCCCTTTCGCCATCTTCACCTGAATAATGTCCTTATTACCCCTCATAGAGTTAAAAACTTAATTTCTGTTCGTCAGTTTGTATGTGAAAATAATTGCACTGTTGAATTTGATCCCTTTGGTTTTTCTGTTAAGGACTTTCAAACTCGTCAGGTGCTGCTCCGCTGTGATAGCACTGACGACCTCTACCCTGTTACCAAGCCTTCTCCCATTCCTCAAGCCTATCTCACAAGTCAATATACGTGGCATCAACGTCTTGGTCACCCAGGAAGTGAAGTGTTACGTCAATACCTACGGGGTTTTGCCATTACATAAAACCCCGTAGGTATAACTTATTATTCACCATTATTTATAATGGCAAAACCCTAGATGCCATAAACCCACAAACCGGGCTTGGGCCTATTTATTCTCTAATAGGAGTGACCGATCATCAACTAACGAATTTGGGAGATATATTGGAACCGATTGGGTAAACAATATAGGACCTGAAGAATTCAATTTTTTTATATTTTGGCTTAGTGAAAAGGAAGGGAATCTCAATATTGCTTTCTAGTTGCAATGGCCCGAGATTTACTAAGCGTACAAGCTTCTATAGTTGCTTCGAGATTCGCCTTTTCTACTAGTGTAAGGGTATTATCTATACGAAAAAGAGTCACACCAACATCTTTGGAGATGTGTATTTTCTTTAAGGATCACTTAGGCACAACCGAACGTATACAAAACGCTTCAAGTCTTGAAGACGAACTAGAGGTGGAAGAATAATTACACAATGTCGAGGTGGAAAAGGGTTATGCAATAGAACATTCCAATGAAGAAATCGCTCTAGATGTAGTTGCTAGCTAGGATAGGTCCGCTGAATCCGAAGGAGAAGATCTCATTCTCCATGAAGCTCTCACTTAAAATTTTTGATTTTCGATGTATGAATCACTCAAATGAATTAGCTTTGTGTTTCAAGTACATTATGGTTGATGTATTATGAGTTTATTAAATAAAAGTTAAAGTTTATTAAGAGTGCGTTTGGTATCCTACTATGGGAATGAGACTATGACTATGAAAGTGATTAAAGGTGTTTGTTTAAGATGAGGGGGCCCACAACTATGGTAATGAATGATAGATATAATCCATACTCCATATACATCAAGAGGGCTAGGTATGGATCTTTCATAGGTGAGGGACACACTACTACTATCAAACTCATACCTATTGTCATTCATGGCAGCATACCAAAGGCACCATGAGTTTATTGTGTAGAAAACGCGAATAAACGAAAAAACCTCCTGAAATTAGGTGTGCTGCGCGGCCTAACAGATTCGTGAAAAAAAGGCGGTTTGTAACTGGTTTTTCCAAACCGAACCGGTTAGAACCTGACTCGAACCGGTTTTGGACGGTCTGGTTTTTTTTCCCTATAAATCCAAACCAGTTTTTGGCCAAAACCGGTTCTTGACCATTGATCGAAAACTAGGGGTGAGCATCGGTCCCGGACCGGACCGGACCGCCAAGACCGAGGACCGAATTAGCCAAAAAGCCTAGACCGAGGACCGGACCGAATGTGGTCGGTCTGGTCCGGTCTCGGTCGGTCCATCGGTGGGTCCGGTCCAACAAGGCCAAAATAGTCGGTTTGTGGTCCGGACCGGACCAGACCGACCAAACCGAGGACCGAATTAGCCCAAAAGCCTAGACCGAGGACCAGACCGAATGTGGTCGGTCCGGTCCGTTCGGGTCGTTTGCTCACCCCTACCGAAAACCGATTCGGTTTTCGAGCCTGCTTCAGTTGTGATCAAAACCTGTCAACATACACCTCTAGTAACATGTAAACGTAAAACGAATTGCACATGAATGCAGACTAAAGGTAACCGGAGTAACAATTTGTTTTTAGCCGCAATACGCAACAGAAAGGAGAAACTTGGCAAAAATATACGGTTTTCAATAAATAAAAAAAATTTGAGTTTAGTAAAAACTGCTTTGAGTATTCACTTATTGACGTACTAATGCATTTTGGAAAATACTGTTTTTTTTACGATAATTAACGCTACGAAAATTTTTTTGGCCCTCTAGTTTCGTCCCCGCATGAAAGTGTCATGAGTTACGTCATATTTAACACGGTTTTTTAAACCAGTTTTCTAGTTGACCTGGCCGAGTTTTCGATTGCCGGTTTGACCGGTTTTGGAGACCAAACCGGTTACACATTTATATTCATGTTGACTACTTTCCAAAATTATCCATAAGACCATAACTATAATCAAGTTTATCTGTGTGTATTGAAATTGATAATTTTAAGACACTCTTTATCATTATTTTTCTAAGGTGTTCAATAATTTATTTTCCTTTCATTTTATTTGGTTTTCCACGATCATGATCTTAGTACACAATAACTTATTCTTTCTAAATGATAGGCATGCAACAAAATACAAAGAAAGATTAAATAAAAAAAACAAGGGAAATAAGCAAAGAGTAGATGATGACTTACGGATTTTCAGATGGATTAAGAAGCAGATGATAAGAATGCAGTCAATAATGGAAGCTCAAGTTAAATTGCTACTCTCAAATAACAATTTAAGTAATGCAAATGGGGGTGAGCTTCATTCAACTTTATATCCAACAGTTACACTTCTAATCCCTAAAGTATTAATAAAAGTTTTTGAAGAGCATAGAAAGAAAGAAACTTTTATAAGCACAACTTCAACTCTTATAAATTACTACGTACATTCTGATGTTTCAATTTATAAAAATGAACAATAAGAGTGTTTTTTGTTTTAAAATAAATGATAAAATGATCGGTTTAAATAAACTTAACAGCTTTATTTAACTTTAATGTTGCAATGGGTTACAAGTGTATGCTTTTTTTCTTTGCTGACAAAGTTAAAGACCAAAATTTCTATTTGTGACAACTTAGATGTTATGTGAAATTTGGATAAGGACTAAACTTGTACACTACCATAATATAATTTATGAGTCTTGCAAAAACTATTAAATAATATATGATGGCAACTAATAGTCTTAATATATTTTTAAATAGGACCTACATGATGATGTCTTTTCGATAAAATATTCAACTGAGTACTTTCTGGTAAGCTTCCTCCAAATTACTTCATTAATAAAATATTCAATCTGAGTTTGAAACTTTTAATTTCAAAGTGAATAATTCACGTACACATACACAAAAAATCTCTTATTATATGATAGGAGAGACATGCAAAATGATTTCAAGTTGACCAACTTAACTCGTTTATCAAATGGGCCGGAGGTCAAGTTAAACGGGTCAATCCGCCAACCCGTTTAAAAAATTGTTTTACCATAAAAATTAAATTTATAATTTATTAAATATTTTATCAGATTTGCTTCAGGGAGCTTGTCAACTTTTAGGCACCCCGTTAGATTCAAAACTTGAAGAGCATCCATTTCCACTCTAATTGGAAAATTATGAAGCCGTTTGCAGTCTCTCAGATTTAACACAACAAGCCTCTTGAGCATTCCAATTGAGGGATGAAGGATAACCAAATTCACACATCCTTCAAGACTTAGCTCTTCGAGATTTGTAATCTCTGAGCATTCAGGGGTGGTTCTTTTGTTACAATAGTACCTTAGCTTCATTACTTTCAACCTTCTAAAGCACTGACATAGATAGAAAAAAAAAAGATAAATTATCGGATTATTATGTATCAAATAGGAAAACATGTACGACTGAATCGTGCAAAATGGAATCGGAATAAAGAATGGAATCACAAAAGAAAGGAATAACTCTAGAGAAACAAAATTGATTACATTGTTTGGTACAAAGAAACGAGATCAAAGTTATATCGTATTACTGGTTCTCTTGTTTGGTTGTGAAATGAAAATGTTGATGTTCCAAAATTAATTAACAAGATGTTCATTCGTTATTTTTTTTCCAACGTAGATTAACAAAAACACAACTGCAGTTGTATTGCGTAAGAATAATGATGCTCTATCGACCATTTAAAAACTAATGTGCAAACCGTATATCAGTAATTAACTAATTCTTAATTGAGTAGCATGCATCTTGACATGTGCATCTGGTCGTAACCATCCATGGTCTTTTAATTCTTCGAGCCTTTTCATATACAGTGATTATAAAAGCATATAAGAATCCATGGGTTATAATTGGTCATCTAATCCAAATTAGTATGTTTTGAAGTCATGTTGAATTGTTGACCATTAAAAACAAGTTCTTTGTATATAAACAGTAACAAATTGAAGAAGCATGTCCCATGATAATTTTATAACCCCAATTCATAAAAATCAAGATGTTAAGCATAATTGGACATTAAACCTCGAAATAATGTTGTGTGCGTTCATGTGTCATGGACTTTGAACATATAGCGTTGTTAGGGGTGAGCCAAAGACGAAGGAGACCTGGAAGATTTCAAATTTTCAATAGCTAGAGAGAAGTTCATGGTAGGGTTTATGTGATTTTCCCCAAACGAGACATCATGTTCATTGCACATGCCTTTGCCTTTTATAACCACCATATGTTTACATTAACATCCGATTCTCAGTCGGAATGGAAGGGTGAATGAGTTGTGTGTAATTTTTTGATTCTCCCCCATTCTTCACTTTTTTTAGAGAATAAATAAGTGGGGAAAGAGAATGATATTATGATTATCCGTTTCTATTCCTTATATCAAACAAACAACAGAAAAGGCTCTCATTCCCTTTCTCGCATTTCCATTCCATCGTACCAAATATGCTTGGTGTGACAACCCGTACTTTCAGGTCATTTCTCGACACAATTCATGTCTCATTATTTCAACATTCATAGTAAACTTGGTTTACGTATTCCAAATTCGCGTAACCTTTATGGTTTAGCGGCGAATTCATGATCATAACATCACGTACATTTCATATGGACTAAGATTAGTCTACATTCCATTGACATCATTTGCATCTCATTAGTTCATTCATGACATTTCATTTCACAATTATCGCGTAATTTTTATATTTAATAAACGTTATCGCGTGAGTTATTATTTTAACATTTAACCCGTTACTTTCAAAAATGATCCCGATGTATTTTTAAACTTACATTTAGTTTATAAAAACTATATTTTTAGTTTTCCTAGTGTTTCAAATTTATTTGGTACATAAATCGTTAAAGTTAAATTATTACGACGTTTTCTTAAAAATTATACGATAATTATTTTATCACTCAATTTTTACAAGGAATGTATTTTTACAATTTTTATGATATCATTATACTCTAATTTGATCTATTAAAATTTTACTTGTACCTAAAAGTACCATTTATCATACAAGTTACATTTATCCACACTTTTACTTACACATTCATATTTAACAAATTTGACACTTTTAGCATGTTTTATCTCAGGTATCTAAGGCATTCACTTCATGGCATGCATTTGGACACATCATGGAGTCGTGGTGACGACGCGTCTCACTTGGGTTTTACGTACTTTAAAACATCGTTTGAATTGTAACAAACTTATTTCCGCACAAGTTGATTTACATTTGGGACCTACTTTGTAAACTCTGATTATTTTATTAAATCAAACGATGTATTTTCCAAACGACACTTTAGGTCGTTCAATATAACTGTGATTGTGATGCTATGACAGTCTATCCCCAGGAATTCCATTCCGCTGCAAAACAGGTAATTTGGGGGTGTGACAGATTGGCATCAGAGCTTCAGTTATAGAGAACTAGGTTGCATCATTGACCCTAGACTATAACTACATCATCATAGCATCTCATCATTTCATTATAAGTGAATGTTCACTTTACATGCGGTTTATACGTACATTTTTCGAGTTATTTACTTTCATTTCACAAGCGATTGTCACATGGATGCCCTTAAGTACCCATTCCATTATCTTTTCCTCATACTCCAATGTGGAGAATGCCCTGTCATTCCCTATCACAATTTTAACATCAGTTGACTTAACACCAAACATCATATGAGTCGATTAGTCCAAGCATTGCATAGTTACTCCTAAATTATACATAGCCTGATCACCTATGTCTAATTCAGGAAGAATCATGCAATGAAGGGGGTAGTAGTCTCATATGTGTAAGCAATTCTGTAATTAAGCCAAATTTTCAAAAGATTTTCTTCAAACCACTTGTTTCCAGTTTGATCCGAGTGACAGTTCTTGTTTGATGAGTTGCAAAGATCGAGCTAGAAACAAGTTGTTACCTAAACCGATTTAGCCTAATCTCATGACAGTTCTTGTTTGATGAGTTGTGAGATTAAGTAAAAATCGGTTACCAAAAAGTCTTTTGAGGGTTTTGCTCGAGAATGGGAAGGCTTGCCTCATCAAACCCTAACCCTGAGAGACCAACACGAACTGAATTCAGGGACTGAATTCCTTTTTGGATGGGCGAATGTGACAACCCGTACTTTCAGGTCATTTCTCGACACAATTCATGCCTCATTATTTCAACATTCATAGTAAACTTGGTTTACGTATTCCAAATTCGCGTAACCTTTATGGTTTAGCGGCGAATTCATGATCATAACATCACGTACATTTCATATGGACTAAGATTAGTCTACATTCCATTGACATCATTTGCATCTCATTAGTTCATTCATGACATTTCATTTCACAATTATCGCGTAATTTTTATATTTAATAAACGTTATCGCGTGAGTTATTATTTTAACATTTAACCCGTTACTTTCAAAAATGATCCCGATGTATTTTTAAACTTACATTTAGTTTATAAAAACTATATTTTTAGTTTTCCTAGTGTTTCAAATTTATTTGGTACATAAATCGTTAAAGTTAAATTATTACGACGTTTTCTTAAAAATTATACGATAATTATTTTATCACTCAATTTTTACAAGGAATGTATTTTTACAATTTTTATGATATCATTATACTCTAATTTGATCTATTAAAATTTTACTTGTACCTAAAAGTACCATTTATCATACAAGTTACATTTATCCACACTTTTACTTACACATTCATATTTAACAAATTTGACACTTTTAGCATGTTTTATCTCAGGTATCTAAGGCATTCACTTCATGGCATGCATTTGGACACATCATGGAGTCGTGGTGACGACGCGTCTCACTTGGGTTTTACGTACTTTAAAACATCGTTTGAATTGTAACAAACTTATTTCCGCACAAGTTGATTTACATTTGGGACCTACTTTGTAAACTCTGATTATTTTATTAAATCAAACGATGTATTTTCCAAACGACACTTTAGGTCGTTCAATATAACTGTGATTGTGATGCTATGACAGTCTATCCCCAGGAATTCCATTCCGCTGCAAAACAGGTAATTTGGGGGTGTGACACTTGGTGTTGTCCAAAGTTGTTTTATGTTGCTGTAAGATAGGTCAATGGCCACAATGTTTTCTGGATAGAAATCTGAAGGTAAGTATGTGAAAGGGCATCCATGCCAATAAAACAAGCTTAGCTCATTGGACAAATAATACAAATTTCCTAAGAAGATCACATTGTGGTCCTCCAATTCAAGTTTCTGCCCATATAGTTTTTCCTCTTGATAGATTTTCAGGATCTGCAACTTTTTCATATGTGCAAAATCATTAGCATCTATGTGAACCTTTTGACTAAAATTTTCTAATGAAAGGACTAGAATTTCAACTGCTTCAGTTCTTGCCATCTCGAAAAACAAAAACATGCAACTTAAATTAAAAACAGTGACATACACAATTGCTTATACTTTTATATCAGTATAAAGGAAAAGAATCATATGCCACTTTTTGTTAGTTCTATGGATATAAATTAGTAGACGTGAGTTAGGATCGAACTCGAGACCACGGGATTGCACACTTTACGTATGAGAATTAAAGTTAATAATTAAATATACATGTTGTATTTATTTATTAATTAAACGAAATAACATAACGAGCGTTAAGTAATTAACTGTAATGGACTAACGGCCGTTAAATGTAATTGGAAAAGGACTAAGTTGTAAATAATAGGAAGGTTCCGGAATCCCCTTGGGATGTATACCACCGATCGGCCAAGGAGCACCAACCCAACCCAATTACAACTCAAACTTGTTCACCAAGTTTGTTTGGGTATAAATACAAAACCAATGGTGTTTGAAATTTATCTCTTGTGCTCATAAGCTAAACCTAAAAAATTGTTTGTGTGTTTTTCTTGTGTATTCGGTTGACACACACTCCATAGGTGTCGATCCTCAAACTTTTCCCATACAAGTTATTCATTTAATCAAAACTAGCATTACTTTAATTCGGTTTAGTACGTGTGTACAAGAAAGTGGTACTAACACAATATTGTTAGTATTCTTGGATTGAATTACAAAACGGTAAGGGGTAATTCAGATAATCCTAATTAAATCAAATTAGGGTTCTTCCATTGCTAGTTTGTCAATTTGATTCTTGTTCGGCTAGAATCAAGTAAGGTACGCATATTCTTCTTATGTTAATTAATTATTCGTTATAAAATCCTATACGCTTCCGCATGTATACTTTGATGTTTTGTGATTATTTATTGAATGTCATGTTATATAATTCCAACAGTGGCATCACAAGTCATTGGTTTTAATGAGTAATTAATTATATAAACGCGTAATAAAACAAATAATTGTATGTTGTTTGATATGGTTAATCTAGGGTTTATGTTTTATTTTTTATTTTTTTTGGTCGATTAATTTTTTAATGGGGCATACTCCTTTATTTTTTTTAGTCGACACATATAAATTTTTTTTTAAGGTTTGAAAATTGTTTGCTAACCTTATCAAAACCTAGAATTAATATATATGTTACGTGATTAATTCATGAATAATATGTTATGTGACATGGAATTTGATATGCGATCTTGTGACTATTTGTATAATTGTTATGATATATCCATGATGATACATGCATGTTTGTCATGGATAGTTGCTTGAATATTATTTAATTGTTAAGATATATATATCACATGTTTATTTACGATAAATCTTGAATTGGGGAAGACTCCAATTATATATATTAATGAATCAATTATGTGCAATGTGGTATATTATTAATTATGGGTTTACGCAATCGATTCATCGATGTATGTGGCTCACTTTCAATTGGGAGAGTGAAAGCCCTAATTAATATATACATTAATTAATGTAGACATTGATTATTAATAGGGATTATCGAATAAGTTGCATGTGACAACTTGTTTACACGTATTAAATTGTTAGTTATGTGCGCATTGTTTTTTAGCTGTTTATTTTTTATTTGTTTACTTGTTTGTTTATTATGTTAGACAGTTTTAAGCAAATGGTGATTTTGAATAGAAAAATAATACGGACTAAACAATGGCAAAATTTGATTTGTTTTTGAAGAGTTAAGTTTTCGATAGTTTAATTGATTGATGATTTTGGTACAAAAAGTGAGAACGACTCACCTAATTTGACGAACTGTGTGGGAAATACTAGGAGGGGAGCGCATTAAATTGTGACCCTAAAGAGTGAGGTTATTGCTTCAGCGCTGACCAAACTCTCCGCTTGCTTGCGAGTCAAATTGGAGTTACCAAGTAGGCTATGCGTAAAAAATCATCTTAAGGGCGAATTAGTTTTAATTCCATGCGCCACTTCGGTGGTAATTACTCGAAACACTAAGTGTTTACACTTATGCAAAAGTACGGTATAATGGACGATAATTAATGCTAAATTCCTTGATTGGTGAACCCAATACCTCAATAAAAACTTTGATAATTTGATCTTTATGAATTGGTAATAAAAAGTTTTTTATTAAATTTATGCTACAAGATGAATGCATGATATCTTTGTACATATTTGATTTGACCACATAAAATCAAAACTAGTACCCTTATAAATTAAGTTGTATGTTATCTAATTAAAAGGAACACTTGAAGTTGCAATTTACGTCATGACAGTACTTGGTGAGATTGTAATGGAGAGGTAAATCTCTATGTAAAGTGAGACCTTACATGGACATATTTGTAGTTCTTTAAGTTAGACGCTTAAATTGAGTATGAAGTGAGAACTGGACTCAAGGCATAAGATGAGATGAAACATGTTTATATTTGCAATAGCGTTGGAAAATATAAATCCCATAATGATCTAGGAATTGGAAATTGTTTGCCAATTATTGTTCGACAGATTACCTTATTATGTGCGTTCGTTACTAGCAGATCAACTGATGTAATGAATCTATGATAATTTGGATCCTAGTTTTTCGAGAAAATTGTATGGTTATATGTTTATATTACCTTGGGTATATTTTATTTTCTTGAAAAGTGTATTATCAAAAATACTAATACTTGAACTTTTTTATGTAGAAATGGCTCAAAACAACGATAACACTAACACTGCACTAAGTTATGTGTTCAAAAGCTTTTTTGATCGAGAAAAATTGACTGGCTCTAAGAATTTCAATGATTGGCACCGCTCTTTGAGAATTGTCTGTAGAGTTGCTGACCGTTTGAACTATCTGTATGAACCTTGTCATGCTGAACCAATCGGACATGAAGCTACTCAAGCTGAAAAGGACGCTTGGAAAATTGAGTATAAGTGTCATAATGATGTGGCTTGTCTTATGTTGGGAACGATGGAACCTGCTCTTCAAAAGCAGTTCAAAAATTCTTTCCCATATAATATGCTCAATGAACTTTGAACTATGTTCGAGAAACCAGCTGTTGTCGAGATTTATGACTTGACCGATGCATTACACAGCTGTAAGCAGGGAGAGGGTAAACCCGTAAGTGCTCATGTACTGGAAATGAACACATGAACCAATTAAGGGCACTTGGAAAAACTTATGATGATGACATGGCTGTGAATCTGATTAATAGATCCCTTAACAAGGATTTTAATAGTTTTGTTTGGAACTTCAATATGCACTGCGTGGGTAAGACAGTTACTGACCTACATGCATTGCTAATTGACTATGAGAAAGGGTTACCTCAAAAGGCTCCAACTCCCCAGGTACTTGCTATTCAGGGTGGACGGATAAATAAGCCAAAACCGCAGTGTGCGAACAGCAAGAAGGTGAAAGGAAAAGGGAAAGTTGATAAAGGTAAAAAGGTTATGGCCTATCAACCAGAACCCAAGAAGTACCCTACTCCTAGGAAGGAAAATCCTAAAAAGGATCAAGCATGCCACCACTGCAAGGTCGTTGGGCATTGGAAGAGAAACTATGCTCTCTATCTTGATGAATTGCGGGCAAATAAGATGAAGTACGAAGGGTCCTTGGGCGCCGGTTCTTCAGGTAGTTTATTTGTCATTGAATTATTTACTCTAAATCATAAAAATTCCTGGGTATATGATACGGGATGTGGTATTCACATTTGTAATACACTGCAGGGATTTAGAGTGGAAAGGAAGCTAGCCTATGGGGAGCAATATCTGCACGTGGGAAATGGCGCACATGCAGTTGTTGAAGCCGTAGGAACGTTTAGTTTAGTATTGCCTTCGGGCTTAGTACTGTTATTGAACAATTGTCATTATGCACCTTCTATAATTAGAGGTGTTGTGTTAGGTCACTAGTTTTACAACACAAGCTTATAGAGAAAGAGATGAAGGCGGATGAACAAGTTAAACACACACACACACGTAATAGTATGACCGGTTATGCAAAGGAGTGAGTGAAAGAGAATAACTTGAACAACCAACCTTCAAATGAAGGTTATTACAATGTATTTATAGGCAAGGAGCTAGGGCAACACTCTCCCTCCTTCCCTATTCCTTATTGGGCTTGGGCCTCAGCTTATGGGCCTTCTACATAAGCTGGACCTTAAACAAACATAAAGGCCATAATAAAGCTACCTATTACATATGAAATATAAATACTTGAAATACTGTTTAGGAGTGATTCCAACAATCTCCCCCTCAAGTATATATGAATGTAAACGGTGAAGGCGTTGATGTAATAGTAGCTGTGACGTCTTCTGACATTCTTCTTTCTTGTGAGAGGAATTGTCTTGATTCGAACAATCTCCCCAGTGTAGAGAGATCGTTATCTTTGAACAGTTATGCTTAGACGTCATCTTTAACTTTGTTCTTTGATCATTGTTCTTTGTGGTGAAAGTGATAGTATGTTGTTGTCTGCATCAATCTGCCTCAGGTCTGCTTCGCTGCTCCAGTGTCTCCACGTCATTCTTCAACATGCTCACACGCTCTATGACGTTGGAATTCAATACTGATGAAGTTCTCTGAGTCTTTAACTTTGTAGATTCTTTGATTGATGGAGAATCATTCTGACTGTTGTGTTGCATTCGAATAGAACTTTCATTAGTGATGATGTTGGCGTGAGCATGAGAAGAATCAGCACGATCATCCCGCTCCGGAGCTTCCATAAGAAGAAAACATTGCAAACGGTTAGTAATAAGTGGTTTCCGGCACTTACAAGTTAGAACTTCGAGAGTGTTAACAGCATAGTGTGAAAACACAACTCTAATTCTCACAAAGGCCGTTCCTGAACTGGAGTCCCACAAGTGAGATAACACGATGTACCGAAGTACATCTACAGTTCAGATGAGTCGCTGAGGTACAACGAAGCATCACCTCACGACTGTAGACCGTATGAGACACACTCCGCGTAATCCACGGGGAGTTACCGAAGCGACCTGCTGTCAGGGCTGTATGATGTTGACCCTGGCAGGAGTTTCCATTCAATCACTGAGTATCACAGATGTGAACCTCTCATAAATGTTCTCGACAGATTGCTAAGATCTGTGAAGGACTCGATATGAACCACTGAATCACTGAAGATCTTGTTGTTGATCAACAAGTGATTAAAATGTCAAGTGTTCCTAAGAGATCTTATGATGAATCTCGTGGCTCTAGACTCAATAGTGCGTTTTGGTTTTCCTGAGCGGAGACTAGGGAGAGGGTCTCCTTCTTCAATATCAGCGATCTCTAAGAGAAAGCCAATAGTTTATGTAGGGTTCCCTGTGAGAATGAAACAAGCTTCTGTTGAGAGAAACTTGAGTGGCTAAGAAGGTTTAGTGCATGCGTCACTGGGTCCATGACGACTTTTAATCTTCAATACCGGTGTCACTAAGTGACAACCAGTAGCATATGAATTGAACCCGGTGTCTGCCCTAAGTTGAATAATCTGGAGGGCTATTTCTTTTCACCCTTTACTTTACATTTCTTTTTGATTCTTCAACTCCTTCTTTCTCCGATTCTCATTTTCTCCTTTTTATAATCATTCCTAAGAACTTCTAACACTAACTAATGGTAGTGTCCTTGGGTATATCCCTCCGGCTCTGGCGGATCATAGGACGGTTATTCCTAACCTTAGTCACCTTATAACTCCATGACTATCCTATGTTTGCCATTATAACCACTGTAAGTTAAAATATCTCTCAAAGGGTTTGTTAATGAAAAACATGGTTGAACCACTGTGAGAGATGATGTTTTGCATAAATACTCCCCCTCCACATGTGCTTAATAGTTTTAAAGGTTAAATGCACAGTGAGGAAAGAGCGCGCACTTTATGAATTGATCCACTAAAGATAGACAATCTCCCGCGAGACACGGTTACGTTGAATAGTTAAAGAGTTACATTGTCAGCTTTTAGGTGACAACTAGCTCTAATAACTACCTTGAAGGTGTAGACAAACCTCGAAAGGTTGTCATACCCGTCAGAGTTCATGTCTATCAAGAGCTTCTCGAATGGTACCTTCTACTAAGACGAGTCCTTTGCGAGACACGTTTACATCACTAGCGAACTAGCTTGAAATTATTACCCGTCCAGGACAAGTCTTTTCGAGTTATAGACAGTTTTGTACCGTCAATTCGTTGGTTAAGTCTGAGGTACACGGATTCATTTGCATTCAGCACAACATATTTCTTATCACACAAATTTTCTCCCCCTCAAAAATGGCATATAAGATGTTATTTTTGAAACATTTTGAGAATAAATATGACCATTTTGAGTGTTGCGGGAAGAGTGACCACTGTGAACAATTTGTGAACAAAGTTTTAATCAAATACTCCCCCTCAATTAGTGATATAAATGGTTGAGGTTTTAAAATCATATGGGGAAGTACTTGTCTTTTTGAGCAAAACCTTGAAAAATGAAAGGTTTGATAGGTTTTACTCAAAAATAAGAAGCTTTCGCTCCTTTTATAAGGATTGTGGCACTGAGGCGTACCACAGGGTCCTTTCTTGACCATTACGGGTTGTACACTGATATGTGTGCACAAGCCATTCACATATATATAATCATACATCCAAAATCATATGAAGGAAACAATTCAAGGGGTACCAGGAAGTGCAGTGATGTTCCCAGGAGTGCGCACAGGGCGTTGAAAGCCGGTGATGTTTATCCTGGGTCTACCACCAACATAGCTCTCCAAGCGTCTGAACTGATCCCTCCTGAACAACCGTTCATCAATCATGGTGATGATACGTCTCACATTCCTCCTGTCCTGAGAGTTCCAGCGCTTAGGATTCCCAACCTTCAGGCGTATATCCTTCAATCTGTATGCCAATCCATCCCTAACCATCTTCAAGGTATGATCACCGAATTTGTGGAGCTCACTACACGCCATGAGGCAGTTTCTGCGAAGTTCACTGCGGTAAACAATGCCGAAAGGTTGGCTGATGAGCGTGAGTTGTGTGAGCTGGTTGATGTCAGGAAGATCAAGCTGTGGTGGAGTGAAGTTTACACGTTTCTGATATGATTCAACAGCCATCTGGATATCTTCGACACGTTCTTTGATCACAATGCGTCTAATGAAGATGAGAACTGACTTGATAAACTCACGTTGAACTTCAGTTGAGAATTGTCGCATACGACCCTGTACTTTGGCAAGGTACAAGTCTTCGATGTCGTTGAGGGACAAGTTTTCAAAGTCAGCCTCTGAGAATTCATAGTCCTGTTCATCTTGTCGTTTGACTATGATATTCTTCAAGAATGTGTAGTCCCACTTAGACTTGAGATCAATGTGTTTGATGGCCACGATGTCCTTTGAGCAATACACTTGATGTTGAGACTTCTGAACCAGGCAGCTTCTGTAGTAGATTCTTCGGCGTTCAGGCCAATGATGAATCCCATACAATGCATCTTGGTCGTATGCTTGCACGTTGTCAGAAAACAAGTGATTTGCACGTTCCTCGATAGCTATGCAGTTTGAGTAACAAGCCGCTGGGAATGGAAGAGTCAATGATGTAGCGTATTTGCGTGAACCATCGCCACCATGGAGAAGAAATTCCAGGTCTGTGTTGAAGAAATGTCTGAAGGGAATCCTTGGTTCATCTGGTTGGCCGATTGTTGGTAGAGGTTTGGTCCAGTCAGTGTAATATGGAGGGTTGTTCCGTTTAGTGAAGTCGATGTTTGCTTCTGGGTTGAGCCAATCCATGTTGTTAGACATGGCTCGAGCAATGTTTTCAAGGTGATATTCAACCTCGATTGCACTTTCCGAGCTGTTTTTCAAGAGAAGGAATGCATCATTTTTGATGCGCTTCAACTCGGATTTCGTCATCTTCTTCACACGGAATCTTTCTTGCAAGATTTTTGCATGCTCCAAAGTACTACCGTCTACCAATTCTTGACCTTCTTCAGGGTAGGGAGTGTCGTTAACAAGAGTAGCAAACCAATCAAATTCAGCAGTTTTATCGTCATCAAGCCATGATACGACTCCGGGCTGAGTCGTCTGTTTCTTCTTTTTGGAAGGCTTTGATGATGAAGCTGGTTTCTGCCCTTGTTTGGGTGAAGTGGGTTGTTGTCGGGGCTCAAGGACCTCTTCATCGTCACCACCCGTATACTCAAAGTGATCACCGGTTTTTTGAGTCAAGGGTGGTAACTCGGAATCGTCCCGAGGTTTATCAGTAGAAGATCGATGTGATGGAGACTTATGTTGAGAAGAAGTTCGATGTGGAGGAGGTGGCATAGATGTAGATTGACCAGACTGCTTCTGACGTTTAGGTGCAGAGTCCTTATCCTTATCATCGTCATCTCTTGGTCTTTTTGGTTGAGCGGCTGACTCCTTGCATGATGATTTGAGTTGATAGTCAAGTAGAATTTCGAAAAATTTAGCTTCATCTGAGGTAAACGTTCCAGATCTCTTTGACATTTGCATCACTAGTTTAGCGATTAACTCAGATTCGGAGAGATCAGCTTCTTTTGCCATTGTATGTTTAACCAATGCAACGATGTTAGGGGTGAGTTGTCTGGAAAATATTTCTTTTGTCACACTGGGGACAGTGTCGAGAAGAAACTTGTGGGTTTGTTCTCTTGCTGACTTCTCCGGTTCCGTTTGGACTTTTGGAACGATATCCTGAAGGTACTTTTGAGTGTAACCTTCAATCATTTCATTTAGTTCCCCCTGACGATGACTTCTCATGAATTCCTGAATAGCTTTCCTATCTTTCCGCATCCCGTCATTCTCATCATGTAAGTACTGCATTTGTTCAGCATACCAATTAAGTTTTCTTTGAAGCATGTCCTTCTTTCTAACTTGTTTGACAGCTTTCACAATTCTTGCATGTGTTTGAGAAATCCAAGACTTTGGTGGTTTCTTCACGGATTTGGATGATGATCTGGTTGACTTAGTTGATGGTGGTGGTGATGAGTGAGATGAAGAGTCCGATGATGAGGAGACATGAGGAGACTTCATGTCCTTAGGAGTTTCTGAGGTTTTCTCCTTTGAGTGAGTTGGGCTGTCTAGAAGAAACTTTGTATAATCATCCTCGTCATCCTTAGACTTTTCTTTCTCAGTTTCCTGTTTCTCAAAATCATACTCAATAGTGTCTTCAACAGGCGGTTGTTGTTGCAGAAGAGTGGTGGCACCAGATCCCTTATCGGGTTGATTAACCGCATCAGGATCTGGAGAGGAGTGGGCAGCACCACTTGATCCTCCGGGGCCACCCATTTGCTCTTTAGCAAATTCAGCGGCCTTTTGAATGTGTCGGACTTTGTGAAACTTTTTCCTGTATGATTTATCCAATTGCTCTTCTTCTTCTTCTTCAGAGCTCTCATCATAAGGTACAATAGCTTGAGTCTTCCCTTTTTCTTGGACAGCTGGAGGACTTGGAGGTTTTGTCACTGAGGCAGGTGTTTCGGTGGCAGTTGCAGAGAAATGAACCTCTTCATCTGTCTCAGTATCTTCAGAGCTCTCGTCCCTAAGTTGTCTTTGAGGTTCAAGTGTGGGAATAGGTTCGGCTTCCTTTACGGGAACAATCCTTATTGAAGGAGCTTTCCTTTTAGGAACCTTCCTTTGACTCGCAGAACTTGTTGTGCTTCCTGCACTTCCTCTTCTGGTTCTCCTGACAGGTGTTCCAGAAGATTTTTCGTCAAGATGACCAACTTTGCCTTGTCTAACTGCTTCCAGATATCTTTGGTACGTTTCGAGCTTTCTGACATCTTCAGTTAGAAGGAAATCTGGCAATACAGCACCTTGTTTCTTTGTGGACGTTTCCTTGATTCTAACAGTGAGAATGGGTTCCGTCAACATATCGTGATTGTCTGGGTCATTGAGCCTCTTGGGAATGTCAGGGTGAAGTCCAAGTGCTCTCTGGATCAACAATTTGGTATATCTGATGTAGGGAATCTTTGAGCCAAGTTTGTTGAGAAATGACATCATGTCATCCCAAATCAGAGCTTCAATAGCGATGTGTTTCATGTTGACAAATGCCCAAAATATTTGCAGTTCTATGAGCTTAGGATGCTCATAGCCGCTATCACGACCAGAAACAGACTTGGTGATGATCATGTAGAGTGTTCTCCAAGGTTGAGGAATATTCTTGAGCTCTACGTGAGAGTGTTTGGTGATTACTCCTGTAGCCTCATCATAACCGATATCGATTAAGAATTGGAGAGTGAGCTCTTCAGCAGGTGTGGCATAAAGTTTGTCTGGTTCGACTTCAGGAATTAAGAGAACAGCCCTTAAGTCTGCAGGTGTGATGGTGATTCTTTTGTGATTCAGAGTCACTGTCACTGCAGTCCTTCCTTTGACCCTTTCCATGGTGTTCCAGAACTGTTGGATATAGATCTCAGGAACTGTTGCAGAATGTGTGAGCATGTTCTGATATGGATGAGTCCTTAGAATGTCAATAGCGATTAAGCATGAAGACTCAGAGCAAGTGAGAGTGCTGAAGTCAACTCGGAGATTATTCTTTCCAATCTTCATTGGGTAGCCATTAGGGTAGATGTCAGCAATGGAGAGAACATTTGGTGCATCCATGTTTGGTTGAGCAGCCATGTCGTGATCTGAAATAATATTAGCCAAAAGAACCAACATATCGAAAGACATAATGTTAGTCAACAGAAGGTCTTATTGTCTAGTTATTTAATGTACAACGTCAATGATTGTTACGAGCCCTAAGTCACTTGTATGTCCAATAGTCTAATGACGTCGTGAAATGTTTCGTGAGTTAGTTAACTTTAAGTTTTAAAGCTTATGTTATCACTTATTGTTCACAACATATCAAATGTTTTGGTTTATTAGTGACATTATTGGATTCGTGACGTTATGATAAGTTTATTAACAAGTTTTGTACACGAAACAATTCATAATGAAGGTCAAAAATGGCTTAAGCGTAGGATTGACAAAGTTACGCGTAAACAGTCGTGACATATGCTTAGGCGAAAGCTTATGCGTAGGATCCTTTCTTATGCGTAAGAAATGTTACGCGTAGGAAAAAGGGGACCTTACGCGTAGAGCTTACGCGTAGGCGTATAAAAAACCTTACGCGTAAGGCTTACTCGTAAGAGTAGACCTTATGCGTAGAGGTCACTGTTTACGCATATCCTTCACAGGATACGCGTAGTCCCACTGTAGAACCTTAAGCGTAGAAGCTACGCGTAAGACAAGTCTTACGCATAACCAGCTACGCGTAAGGTAATCCTTATGCGTAGATAATCAAATGACCTTGATTCTGAATTCTAAGCGTAGCAATCCTGAAATAAATTTATCAAATCATCAATATTAACACATACATACATTTTATCATCAGATCATGGCAATAGCATATGTTACACAGTTATGCGTAGAATTGCATACGCGTAGACTAAACCCTAGATCTACGCGTATGGATTCTAGCCATAGATTAAGCACCAAATTTTTTTCTGGTATATCATAGACGTTGTGAGAGCATATAGACCAAGTTTTAACACTTATTATGCAGTGAATCAAAAACACCCAAAGTTTATGAACTTTAAACCCTAATTTCGAATTGATGACCAATTCGTGTTTCTGGGTGGCCATAGACTATGGAAATCATCAATTCAACAACGTGAAAGCATAACACAACAATCCTTTTGACCATATCACTTATCATTCGAAAATACCCAAATCGACTAATAAACCCTAATTTTCAAAAATCATCAATTAGTGTTTCTGGGTGGAGTTTGATGGTTAACACAGTATCATTGATGTATAAGAAACGTTTTGACACAAACCATGTGACCAAAAACACACACATAATGATTATGTGTTCATACGCTTATGCGTAGAACACAAAATCACGCGTAACACATTTTTTAGCCGTTGGATTTACGTGATATTAAAATCCTTAGCTTAAAACTATGTTTGGATCATTAAAACACTTACAATTTGATGATCAGAACAACAGATTTCTTGAATGAATCTTAGGCGTAGATGAGATTAGGTTAAGTAATAAATGTTAAGTGAATGGTAGGTGGAGGATACTTTTATTCAAAATATTTTTAAGGTTTTGACAGTTTTGGTCCCTCCACCTTTTCCTTTTTCATCCAAAGCTTTTTAACTTCCATTTTGGTTACCAAACGAAGATTTTTGGGAAATAAACATGACGACACTCCCCCTCGACTTGAGAAAATAATGAAAGGTTATTAATTAAGGTCCGAGGAGTGTCTTTGAGCCAGAAAGTCCACCATCATTTGTATAACGAAACAACCGAGATGTGATAACATGCAAGTACACTTATGTTTTGAAACGGTTAATGCGATAAATTTCTCCCCCTCAACACTTGATCGGAAAAATACTGAATTTTGAAAGATAAAAGTGTTGACGGAAGAAATGTACTTGCCATGTTTAAAGAAAATAGATGAGGAGAATATTTTTGGTGTTTTATCAGGTTTTATATTTTTGTATTTTGTTTTTGAAAGATTTTATTTATTTACAAAAGATGTTTTGGTGTTTGACAGGTTTTTAAGACTGTTTTAAGAGGTCATCCAATTCCTCTTGAGTCAAACACCTCATACCAATTCGGTGGACCAACTCAGTAAACCTAGCGGGAGGCAAGGCTTTGGTGAGCAGATCTGCCAATTGGTATTCAGTACCCACAAAGTATAATTCAACGGTACCCTGTTCTACGTGGTCCTTGATGAAATGATAGCGTAGATCGATGTGCTTTGATTTCGAGTGCTGGACTGAGTTGCACGAGATTGCAATGGCACTCCGATTGTCGCAGTACATTGGGATTCTGTCAAATACATAACCATAGTCTTTGAGTTGTGTTCTCATCCAAATGACTTGAGCACAACACGCGGACATGGCTACATATTCTGCTTCTGTTGATGACAGTGATGTACAATCCTGCTTCTTTGATTGCCAAGACACCAGTTTATCACCGAGAAATTGTAGTGCTCCTGAAGTACTTTTCCTTGAGTCTAGGCATCCTGCGTGATCAGCGTCTGAAAAAGCGATTAGTTCAAAACCAGAATCCTTCGGATACCAGATCCCCAAATTAATGGTTCCCTTGATGTATCGGAGGATTCTTTTAGCCTCAGAGAGGTGGGTTTCAGTTGGTCGCGACTGATAACGGGAGCATAGATAAACGGCAAAGACAATATCAGGTCTGCTAGCTGTTAGATACATGAGAGACCCAATAATACTTCGGTATTTGGTAGGGTCAACCAATTTCCCATGTAAATCAGCATCTAATTTCTTGGTATGAGCCATTGGTGTGGCATAAGTATCACAGGTATTCATTCCAAATTTGTTTAACAATTCAAGGGCATATTTGGACTGACTCAAGAAAATACCACGGGGTGATTGATGAACTTGTAGTCCTAGAAAGAACGTAAGTTCACCCATCATGGACATTTCAAAATTTTTCTTCATGAGTTTTGCAAAAGCGATTGAAAACTTTTTATGTGTTGACCCAAAAATGATGTCATCCACGTAAATTTGAACAATTAAGATGTGTGCCCCGTGATATTGTATAAAAAGAGTTGGGTCAACCGAGCCTTTGGTGAAATTATTGGCAATGAGGAAAGATGATAGCTTATCGTACCATGCCCGAGGGGCTTGTTTGAGACCATAAAGAGCTTTGTTCAGTTTGTAGACATGGTTCGGGAACTCAGGATCAACGAATCCATCTGGTTGGCTGACATAGACCGTTTCTTTAAGTTGCCCATTGAGAAACGCCGTTTTGACATCCATCTGATAGACCGTCATGTTCATATGAGCCGCGAACGCGAGAAATATCCGAACAGCCTCAAGACGAGCAACCGGAGCAAAAGATTCTTCAAAGTCTATCCCTTCTTCCTGACGATAACCCTTAGCAACTAGCCGTGACTTGTTTCGGATGACATTCCCTTCAGCATCCAATTTGTTTTTCCAAATCCATTTTAGACCAATGACGTAGACCCCTGTTGGTCTTTCAACCAGTTCCCATACTTCAAGACGTTTGAATTGGTTGAGTTCTTCTTGCATGGATTCAATCCAGTTGTCTTTTGTCATTGCGTCTTTAATGTTTTTAGGTTCAGATTGGCAGACAGTGAGTGCATAAATGCAGTGTTCACGATCTGAATGAAGACGTTGTCTCGTAACGACTGGTTGATTCGGGTTGCCAATAATGTTAGCCAGAGGATGGTCTTTTGTCCATCTATGTGTAGAGGGTTGATGTTGGTATACATTGTGCAGATTCTGAGGGTTCAAATGGTTTGTTGAAGATTCCGCGACATCTGGTGCAGCAGTCTCATTTGCAAACGGGTTGAAAAACGCATTTGGATCAAAATCTGCGGGTGGGGGTACTTCATTCAGAATATCATCAGCTGGTTCATCATTGTTGGAAGCGGTGTGTTCAACTGTTGTGTTGGAGTCAATTGGTGTAGGTGCATCTTCAACAGTAGTTGTTGTAGCAGGTGTATCAGGTATAGGAATATTATCAGGTTGTGCAGCGGAAACAGCGGATACACCAGGAGCACGTTCATCAATGTCGTCACAGAACAGAGGAGCAAATAACCTTTCCATTTGTTGACGAGTTAGCTGAGGGCTTTCTTCAGCTGATGATGGGGGTTGAGGGAAGTTTAAACGGTTGTGACCGGGTTCTAAGCTGTTATACTCAGAAGCCATTTCCGTGAGTTCATCGAAATGAGCATGAATCGTTTCCATAACCTCCTTAGTTCGACGATTCCAGATTCGGAAACCTTTAGAGTTGTCACAGTATCCAATAAAGACTCCAATATCAGCTTTTGCTTTGAGCTTTCCAAAATCATCACGATCATTATTCGGATAGCAAAGGGATCCAAATACATGAAAGTGTTTGAGGTTCGGTTTGTAGTTGTGGACAAGCTCAAAAGGTGTTTTGTTGTGGCGTTTTGTGATTATAGAACGGTTTTGAGTATAGCATGCAGTAGATACAGCTTCTGCCCATAAGTAATCTGGAAGTTTAGCATTGATTAACATTGTTCTTGCAGCTTCCACTAACGTTCGGTTTCGTCTTTCAACAACTCCGTTTTGTTCAGGTGTCCGTGCAATAGATGTTTGATGCTGAATTCCCACTTTCTCATAAAATTCACGAAGGGTTTTGTTAACAAATTCAGTTCCTTTGTCTGTCCGAATAATCCTGACGGTGTTGCGGAGCTGAACCTGTATTTTTGTGAGAAAGGTGATGATCATTTGTGGAGCTTGGTCTTTGCTACGAAGAAAATAGACCCAAGTCCATCGTGAGTAGTCATCAACAATTACTAAGATGTAGCGTTTGCCGTTGATCGTTTGTACACGCATCGGGCCACACAAATCCATGTGAAGAAGATGAAGCACATGCTGAGAGCTGTGTTCCACCTTTGAAGGAAAATGAGCACGAGTGCTTTTCCCTTGTTCACATGCTGAGCAAAGGTGATATTTTGAATACCGGAATCGTGGGAGTCCTTCAACTAGTTTGTGTCGAGCAAGGTTGGTGATGGTTTGAAAGTTTAGATGTGAGAGACGACGGTGCCATAGCCAAGATTTTGTTGATGTAGCCTTTGAAAGTAAGCAGATGGGAGAGGAAGCAACCATGTCTTGCATAGAGATAGTGTAGAGACTGGAATTACGCGAGCCAGACATAAGATCGTTTCCTTGTAGATCACGAATGAAACAAGTTTTCTCCCTGAAAGCAACCTCCAAATCTCCATCACAGAATTGACCTACTGAAAACAGATTGTGACCGAGGCCTTCCACATAGTAAACCCTGCTGATTTCGATGTTCCCATTAATATAATCTCCGTAGCCCATGATGGCTGCGAAGTGATCGTTCCCGAATCTGACAGTGCCAATGAACTTTGCAATAAAGTTTGATAACAGTTTAAGATTGCCTGTCATGTGTCGGGAACATCCGCTATCAACAATCCAGAGAATGATCTGTATCACCTGCATTATACACAGACGACACAGATGGAATAGAAGTAGATGTGGAACCCGAAATGTTAGAGGGTTCCGAAGCAGGTACATTAGACATACACACATTGATAAGTTTAGGCATCCATTTAAATCCAAGTGTGTTATATATCCATTTCTGCCATCTATAACTACTCTTTGCTTTAGTCTTAGTGAAAGCACTAGGTGGTACTACATTCTTAGGAGGTGTAGTGGGAGCTACTGTGATAGCAATGGTTGCCTTAGAATCTAAAGAAGGTGGTTTACCAAGCACAGACTTAGAATGATTAGTGGGCCTAGAGGTATTCCGATTCTTAGGATTCCTTAATCTAGAGATTATAGCTTTAGCAACACATTTGTCATGACAATCAGAATTCATACTCTTTTGACAAATATCACAAGGTGCATCAGACTGAATATCAAAGGTGCTTAACGGTTTAGCATTCGTTACATCACTATTTCTATTACATTTGCCAGACGCAACATCTATAGTGGAAGTAACTTGTGTTTTATTCAGGTTCCTAGGGTGTTCTTCTACTTTAGCATTCCTTATTGATCTTTTCTTAGGTCGCAACTTCCTATTCTTCGTTTGAGTGCTCCTAGGCTGTGAAGTGCGGACGTTTGGAAAAGATGCAACTATTCCTGTTTCAGTAGAGGGAAACACATTAGCAACTTGTGATTTGGCAGTGGGAATTCTAGGTTCATGATTACTAAGTATGACTGGTGCTAATCTCTTAATCACAGTAGGCGGGAGTTGTTCATACTTTCCTAACATTTCCCGTAACTTAGAGATGGTGTGAATCAGATCTTGATTTTCAGAACGAATATTACCAGCAAAATTCATGACATCTCTAGTGTGAGCCAGATAGTGATCAAGTTCGTTTGATGCTTCATCTCGAGTCTTTTTGAGTAAATCAAATATGACACCATATTCCTGTTTAACTTTTAAAAGTTCTTGTTCATATTTTGATATTTGACTTTTCAAAGACATGTTTTGATCATCCAGTTGCTCAATTTTAGGATCAGAAGAATGTGCACTCAATTGAGCGATTTTCTTTTGAAAACTAAGTTGATGGTTGTGAATATCTTTTTCACACCATTGAAGACGACGTTTTGCATTGTTAATTTCCGTGTGTAATCGTTTATTTTCAGCTTTTAAAGACTCGATCTGAAGCACATTATCGGTGTTTTCAACAGTAACAACAGTTTCAACAACATCAGCAGAGATATGATCAGATGCATATGGCAACGAATAGAATAGCACAACATTATGGATATCAGCACAGATAACATCTTCCAAGAGTCGATCAACATCTTTTCTCAACAGTTTCTTTTTCCGTTTTGTGTTAGTAATAGATGTTTCTGTTTTCTTGAAAACGTTTTTCATTACCCCAAGTTCCTTATGAAAATCCTTTTCCCAGGCAATTGCACAACTTTTCAAGTTTTTAACATTAGGTAAAAGATTTTTCTGAAAAATGTCTCTTTGTTCTCGCGCCAGAGGCGATTGAAAATGTTCAACTTTGATTTCAGATCGATATTCTATCTCATGTTGTAAAATTTTGAGGTCAGCCATGAAAATGTCAAAATATCGAAGAATTTTTCGATTTTCAGGTTTTGAGTTTACTTCACTAATGGAAGGTAAAGGACCGTAAGTTTGTGCAAAGACTGTTTTGGGATTGACAATAGAAGACTCGGGTGTTTTGATGATAACCCTTGGTGTGTTAGAAGAATCCGTTGGTGTGACGAAAGTGACCGCGTTTTTATAATTAAAAGGTTTGTTGTAAACAACATTTTTTAATTTAGATCGACTCTCGTCTTCTGCATCTAATTCCTCTTGACGATGGTATTCAACAACACTCATGACAGTATTATCAATTTTGTATTGTGCACTGGAAACTTCAGGAGTTGGTTTGAATGTTTTTAGTGAAAGCTTAGGTTTGTAATCAGCTAGATTTTTTCCATATCCATTTGGATTGGGTTTTAAGGTAAACTTTTCAATAGCTGTTACGGATTCACCATGTTTGTAAACAACCGTTTTAAACTCTTTAAGTTTGTTTTGCAAACCGAGAATTTCTGCAAGAAGGTCATCTACCCGATTCGTTGAATGCTTTTTGTATACGGAGAACTGTTTTTGACAATTTAACAACTCAGCCTTAGCATTTTGATTTTCCAAGGTGAGAGCGTTAATTTGCTTTTTATGTTCATGTTTCAGTTGTTCTAATTCGGACAACAAAGCATTCTTCGAGGCGGCTAGATCACGCATCTGTCTCTCTAAATATTTTTCGTTTTGATGAGATTTTGCAAAAGCGGCTTCAAAACCTTTTTCACGGTTTTCTTGAGTTTTGAAAAAGTTGAGTTGCATTTGTAAACATTCAAAATCCTTGGTTAACAGTGCATTTTTACTTTTTAAGGATTGATTTAATGCATAACATTCCTCCATTTTGATTTTATGGTCTTGAATTAACCGAGCAAAATCCGGATGAGGCAACAGATCATCTTGTTCAACTTGAGTCTCAACATGATCATTCTTTAGATCCTCAAGTACGACCACGGAGTCAATTTGGTTATCAAAGGAGACCATAAGGTCGACTTGATCGTCAAATGTAACTACAGGGTTAACTTGAAAATCATCAGAAGAAGATGTAGAAGACTCATTTTGAACAGTCTGATCCGTGCCGGATTCAGATATTGGCGGAGATATTAGTTCAGATATGATGATGGTTTGTTCGGGTACCTGAGACAAGCCATCAGTGTCATACACTGGGCCTGTATCACTCATGTGCAGCTCATGCATATTAGCCATCAACATAACTGCTGCATTAGCCTGCAAGTCCTCCATATCATCATCTGAGTCTGCATCTGCCATAAAGCTCTGTTCTTTGTTTGTGAGAGATCCACCGGCTTCATCCTTAAGAGCCAAAAGTAAGGCCTCTTTGAAATAAGCACTGCCTCGAGTCCTTGGCTTTGGGCATGCATTAGCCAGGTGTCCCTTCTCATTGCAGTTGTAGCATCTAAGACCATTTAACCGATTATGAGCATTTCCCTGTTCCACCACTTGAGCTCTGTTGTTATTCCTACCCACAGCATTAAACCCTTGACCACCGCCCATCTGACGACCATAATCATGATTCTAAACTTCAACACGTCCATTGTTCACAACAGCTTGAGTCCGTGTGTTAGATGAGGAACGAATACGATTGTTGGATTTGTTGGTGTAACGGCCAAAAGCATTAGCAATCATCACAAATCCTTGTTGCAATGCTTCGAATGGATCGATTTCCTCAGTGGCTTCACTAACATATGCTTGAGCATTGTTGCTGTATGGGACCAATTGATTTTGTTGAGGTTGTTGCTGTGAAGGTGTGTTGGAAGCAGTTGGTTGAGTTGCTGGTTGAGAGGGATAATTTTGTTGAGCATACAAGGCAAGTTGTTGATTGTCCGGTTGTGACTGTTTAGCAATTTGAGCACGGAGAATCCTTTCCCGATCAACTTCCTTTTCATGAGGCTTCAAGTAATCGTACAACAATCCATAAGTAGAATGATGCATGTTCTTCGCTTGACGGAGAAAAATGACATACTTCTCCCATTCTGGACCAAGACTACTCAGGAACTTAGTATTCACTGCAATTCTTGGCATGATGATGTTGTGTTTATCCAAATCATTGATGATGTCTGAAAATCGGTGATGATATGACTCAAGTGTCTCTCCAGGTTCAATCATGAAGTGTTCATAAGCCAAGTAAATTTTGGATTCCAAATCCTCCTGATTGAGTACAGATCCTTCCATAAGAAGACGAATATGATCCCACATTTTTTGTGCAGTCTTTTGAGCATCAACACTACGAAGAATTGGGTTTGGTAATCCTAAAAGGATGTATTCCATTGCAAGTTCATCAGCTTCATAGTGTAGAAGTTCTGTAGGATTTAAATCTGCAACAGTGGCAATGTTGGTTTGTTCATCTCTTGGTGGAACTGCGTTTGGATCTCCGGGTACAATGACAGTAGGCATCTCAAATGGACCTTCCAAGATAACCTTCTTTAAGAACTTTCCATGTGGTTTCTTCAGATCACAGATCCTAAAGAACCTGATCACCCATTGATCGTAGTTTCCTGGAGTGAGCATTGGAGGTCTATCAAGTGATCCAGCTTCATGAATTGATTGTTGGCTGCTTAAAGCTTCACACATCTTTGCAAACCAAGTGGGTTCCTTCATAGTGCTTCGTGATGGATGTTGATTGAAATCGTTTGTGTAGGGTAGAGTTTGAAGACTTGGTGGTGGTTAAACCATTTGTGGTTGTGGAATTGCACCAATTTGTGGAGTATGTTGCTGATTAAATTGTTGTTGATAAATTGCTTGTTGTTGATTCCATTGTTGATGTTGTGGAGTTAATTGTTGTTGTTGTTGATGATTATAAGTGTGAGGGAAGTAGTTAGAGTATGGTGGTTGAGACATGATGATAAACTTGTGTAGTAATAATGGATCTTTGTAGTCGAATGAACCTTTGTTGATGAAGTATCCTTAGGCGTAGAAATGACAAGAACCAAGTAGCACTTATGCGTAAAAACACCAAAAGTTACGCGTAACAAGAATAGTTACGCGTAGGATTTAGCTTACGCGTAAGCAGGAAAAAAGACTAAAGTTATGCGTAAACAGTAAGTTAGGCGTAGAAAGTTAGGCGTAGGATTACCTTATGCGTAGGACTAAGTCTACGCGTAAGATGAATCTTAAGCGTAATATTTTCTACGCGTAAGCTGATGCTTAAGCGTAAGATTAGGGTTTTATCCCAAGTGATCTTTTACACTTCACAGTGCAAAAGATATCCAAAGTCGACGTATTTTCAGACTTATCCAAGTAAGAAAACACGGAATAAACCAGAAAATTGAAGATCAAACCAAGGAAAGTCTTACGCGTAATTTTAGGGTTTTGTTACGCGTAAGATTACTCGTAACTGTGATTCTATCCAAATGTGTTTCTAAACCAGTTTTTGTGTGTTGAAATAGCTTCAATAACACCAAAATAACACAAAAGTGTGAAACTTGATGATCTAAAGCTCTTAAAACAGTTACGCGTAGGATAACACTTGCGTACAAAAACAAGCTTAAAAACAAGGAAAAACACGTAAAGTTCCAAACTTTTTGCCAAAAACCAATAGTTTAACACCTAATAACGTTGAAAGTACAAGAATATTGGATTCAAAAGTGTAAAAAATTAGTTTTTAAGCGAACCAAAGATTGTGTTATCTTTACGCGTAAGACCCAAAACCAAAACTTCAAAAACAAAGTGTACACCCAACTATTTGGCGATTGATACCACTGTTAGGTCACTAGTTTTACAACACAAGCTTATAGAGAAAGAGATGAAGGCGGATGAACAAGTTAAACACACACACACACGTAATAGTATGACCGGTTATGCAAAGGAGTGAGTGAAACAGAATAACTTGAACAACCAACCTTCAAATGAAGGTTATTACAATGTATTTATAGGCAAGGAGCTAGGGCAACACTCCCTCTCCTTCCCTATTCCTTATTGGGCTTGGGCCTCAGCTTATGGGCCTTCTACATAAGCTGGACCTTAAACAAACATAAAGGCCATAATAAAGCTACCTATTACATATGAAATATAAATACTTGAAATACTGTTTAGGAGTGATTCCAACATGTTGTTTCCTTTTCAATTTTGTTGGATGATGGTTTTACTCATACAATTTCACGTAATGGAATTTCTGTTTCGTTAAATGGTGTATTTTATTTTAATGCGATTAATGTGAATGGTGTGTTTGAAATTGATGTGATTGGAAATGAATCTAACAAATATAATAATTTGATGTTTAGCATCAATAAGAAAATAAAGTTGGACTTGAATTCTTCTTATCTTTGGCAATGTAGACTTGCTCATATAGGCAAGGCTCGCATGCAAAAGCTGCAACAAGAAGGGCTTTTGCAAAGTATCAATGATGAATCATTTGATAAATGTGAGTCATGCATATCTGGGAAGATGACGAAGAAACCTTTTCATAGCAATATGGAGAGGGCGTCTGATCTACTTGGTCTTATTCATACTGATGTGTATGGACCACTTAGACATGTGTTAAAGAGAGGTGCTAGCTACTTCTTAACCTTTACTGATGATTTCAGCCGTTATGGTTATGTTTATTTACTTAAGCATAAACATGAGGTGTTTGAAACATTTAAGGTTTTCAAAGCGGAAGTAGAACTGCAATTGGGAAAGAAGATTAAAGCTCTTCGATCCGATATAGGAGACGAGTATCTAAGCCAAGATTTTAAAGATTACTTAGCTGAGAATGGAATTGTCCAGAATCTCACTTCTCCATATACTCCACAACAAAATGGTGTATCTGAGAGAAGAAATCGTACATTGTTGGACATGATCGATCTATGTTTAATCTTACTACTCTACCTTTATCCTTTTGGGATTATGCTTTAGAATCAGCTGTTCGCATTCTAAATATGGTTCCCAGAAAGAAGGTCGATAAGACACCATATGAAATATGGCATGGTAAAGCTCCTAACCTGTCTTATTTAAAGGTCTGGGGTTGCGAGGCGTATGTTAGACGTGACTCAGCAGATAAACTCCAACAAAGATCTGTAAAGTGTATCTTCATAGGATACCCTAAGGAAACTATGGGTTACTACTTCTACTATCCAACTGAAAATAAAGTGATTGTTGCTAGGTATGGAGATTTCCTTGAAAGTGATCTCGTATCTCAAGAATTCAGTGGGAGAGTTTATGATCTGGAAGATGATCAAGAAGATGCATTACCTTCTAAAAACACTAAGGTACTTCCGGTAGAACCTGATAGTCTGGGTCCTCCACCAGAAGTTGAAGTGATTCCCGTTCGTAGATCCGTAAGGTCTACGCGTGCACCTGAACGTCTATGTCTTAACGTAGAGGTTGAGGAAACCATGTTAGGAGATCTTGGAGAGCCTACAAGTTATAAAGCTGCCATGGCAAGTCCTAAAAAGGAAAAATGGCAGATTGCAATGAATGGGGAAATGCAATCCATGAGAGAAAATGAAGTCTAGGAAGAGGTCGATTTACTTCCAAACGCCAAGGTGGTTGGAAGTAAGTGGATCTATAAAATTAAGACTGACATGGATGGCAATATACACGTCTATAAAGCTCGTCTAGTTGCGCAAGGTTTTACTCAAACTCATGGCATAGATTACGAGGAGACCTTTTCTCCTGTAGCGTTCATTTGAGCTATTAGAATTCTCATAGCTATAGAAGCGTACTATGACTATGAGATATGGCAAATGGATGTTAAAACTGCCTTCTTAAATGGTCGCTTAGATGAAGACATCTATATGAAGCAACCTGAGGGGTTTGTGAATCCACAATTTCCAAACCGTGTATACAAACTTCAAAGGTCCATTTATGGATTGAAGCAAGCATCAAGGCAATGGAATAAGAGATTTGATGAAGAAATCAAAAAGTATGGATTTATTCAAAATCTTGATGAGCCATGTGTATATCACAAAGTTAGTGGGAGTGATGTAATTTTTCTTATCCTTTATGTCGATGACATATTAATTATGGGAAAAGACATTCCAAGTTTGCAAAATGTTAAGGCATATCTTGGAAAGTGTTTTTCCATGAAGGATTTAGGAGAAGATGCATACATTCTGGGAATTTAGATCTACCGAGATAGGTCAAAGCAGTTAATTGGTTTAAGTCAAAGCGCTTACATTGATAAAATATTGAAGAGATTCAATATGCAAAATTCCAAGAAAGGATATTTCCTGATGGAAGTAAAGCATGGCTTATGTAGCGAAATGTGTGCATCAACACCAGCTGAGGTGGCACGCATGCAGAAAGTTCCTTATGCTTTGGCAGTAGGATCTATTATGTATGATGTGAGATGCACAAGGCCAGATGTAGCGTTCGCTCAAAACATGACCAGTCGATATCAACAGAATCCGGGTGAACTTCACTATACTGCTGTTAAGTGTATTCTAAAGTATCTTAGAAATACTAAAGATATTTTTTTTAGTGTATGGTGGAAATCCAGACACAGAGCTTGGTGTTACAGGTTACTGTGATGCGTCCTGGCAGTGTGATAAAGATGATACGAAGTCTCAGACGGGTTATGTCTTTGTCATCAATGGAGGAGTAGTTGACTGGAAGAGCAAGAAGCAGAGTACGATTGCGATGTCTGCAACAGAAGCCGAATACATAGCTGCTTCGGAAGCTGCAATGGAGGCTGTTTGGATTAGGAAATTCATTTCAGGGCTTGGTGTTATGCCTGCAATTGAATCGCCTATTTTATGTATTGTGACAATTCTGCTGCAATCATATTTTCCAATGAACCGGGAGTCATGAAGGGCACCAAACATTTTCTACGGAAGTATCACTATGTTCGGGAACAAGTCCGCGAAGGTGAAATTAATCTATTGAAAGTTCACACAGACGAAAACTTAGCTGACCCTTTCACTAAGGCTTTGGCTAGAGACAAGCTTATTGGACTTGCCAATGGAATTGGACTTGGTTTAGCTAATAGTTTCATGGATAACTGTGATTAGTATTTGGATAAAGGATATTGTAAGACATTTATTATTTGATGAAATAAAGTTTGGATTATGTTTATTTTCATTTATAATATTGTTGTCCTATATTTGCATGTTTAATCCGTGAGTAACTGAGTTATTCTAAATTGTCCGTTGTCAATTAATGATATGGGAATATCGTTAAACTAAGACAAATCTGAGAGATGTGGTAGAATATACTTGAAAGTATATTGATGAGAATGCATACCAATTTCAGATGATATTCAATGAATTGAATATAGGACTTATCCCAACTACATAATTTACTTTGTGGATATTGTTAGAAGTAAATTAGGAATAGTTATCCTCAAACTTTAGATACCAGATAAGTGTCATAAATGTAGTGCATTTCTATGGAGTAACTTAACGCTATACGTAACTGGTAGTCATAAAGGGTGTTTTCAGAAATGTTGCGAAGTTTGTGGGTTAGTCTTGTAGTCAAGATAAAATTTGTTCCTTCAAATTTATTTGGAGTTTAATACGGCTTGGCCCCTCGTAGGGTTGACAAGATGTTTGTGCGTCCGCACCCAAAATCTCCCCTAAATATGTTTAGAAGATTTGGTAATCTTGGTCAATCACTTACAACAAGAAACATAATAGTTTAATAAAGAATGACTTAATTCCATATCTTTATTTAACGTGGTATTAGAAACAAAAGGATAATAATAATGAGAAATCATTAAAAGGTTTTCCAGGAGCCTTACTCGAGTCCTACTAGAGGCATCAAAGTGTTGCTAGACGCTAACCGATGTGATCACTCTATTAAGATATATCCAAGTGGGAGCTGTTAGTTTTATGGATATAAATTAGTAGACGTGAGTTAGGATCGAACTCGAGACCACGGGATTGCACACTTTACGTATGAGAATTAAAGTTAATAATTAAATATAAATGTTGTATTTATTTATTAATTAAACGAAATAACATAACGAAGGTTAAGTAATTAACTGTAATGGACTAGCGGGCATTAAATGTAATTGGAAAAGGACTAAGTTGTGAATAATGGGTAGGTTCCGGAATCCCCTTGGGATGTACACCACCGATCGGCCAAGGAGCACCAACCCAACCCAATTACAACTCAAACTTGTTCACCAAGTTTGTTTGGGTATAAATACAAAACCAAGGGTGTTTGTAATTTATCTCTTGTGCTCATAAGCTAAACCTAAAAAATTGTTTGTGTGTTTTTCTTGTGTATTCGGTCGACACACACTCCATAGGTGTCGGTCCTCAAAATTTTCCCATACAAGTTATTCGTTTAATCAAAACTAGCATTACTTTAATTCGGTTTAGTACGTGTGTACAAGAAAGTGGTACTAACAAAATATTGTTAGTATTCTTGATTGAATTACAAAACGGTAAGGGGTAATTCACATAATCCTAATTAAATCATATTAGGGTTCTTCCATTGCTAGTTTGTGGATTTGATTCTTGTTCGGCTAGAATCAAGTAAGGTACGCATATTCTTCTTATGTTAATTAATTATTCGTTATTAAATCCGATACGCTTCCGCATGTATACTTTGATGTTTTGAGATTATATATTGAATGTCATGTTATATCATTCCAACAATTTTTACCTTATCTTGACCGGATATATTGTAAAAGTTAGATGAAATCAACAATCTTTTCTTCTTCCCAGGCATGACAGATTCTTCACGAACAATAGCTTGTGCCATTGCTTGAATCAAGTCATGCATTTGAAGTGACATATTGCTAGAGATTGTGACTAATGACTTATCAACTAGAACTCTCATGTTTGTATCTGCAAAAGATTTACAGCCATCTAGTATGCTTGTTACAAAATCACTGTTTTCTCCAATGAATAAACATGCAATATCAAGTAAGATATTTTGCTGATGGTTGTTTAGCCCATCGTAAGTTAAACGAAGCACACTTTGTATCTTTTCATTTGGATGTAATTTAAGCCCGTCCAGTTCACTAACCCATTGACCCACAGTTTTGCCATATAAAAAAACGACCCAAAACTTTGAGGGCGAGAGGGTGTCCTTGCACATATTTCAGAACATTCTCAGAAACTTCTTTGAATCCTGTAGAAGGTTTTTTTTCCTGGAAGGCGAAGGAACAGAAAAGCTCAAGAGATTTATCCCTATCTAGAAATTCCATGTCATGGATTTCATCCACTCTATGAGATCTTAGCAGCTGTTTATCTTTACCAGTCAAAATAATCAAACTCCCTGGCCAAAACCATGTAGGTGAACCCTCTAGTGCTTCTAACTGCTCATGATCATCCACATCATCCAAAACAAGCAGGATGGGCTTACATGATATCCTTTGCTTTATTACCATAGCTCCTTCAGCAACACTTGATGTTTTAAAATTTTCTGTTTTCATGATCTTTCCAATCATATTCATTTGGACTTGAGTTAGGTCTTGCTGTTTTTTGACGTCGTCGCAAAAGCAACTTCCCTCAAAGTGGACATACATCAAGTTATAAATAGCTTTGGAAAGGGTCGTCCTTCCTATTCCGCTTATACCACATATTCCAATCATGTTAACCTTATTAGACCCAACGAAGCGTGACAAGTATAATTTGCCAAAGTGGATATCTATGCCAACAAGATATTCACCAACATGCAAGGGCCCGTCACATAATTTATTGAGGATTTCTTTGGTGATACAATCAACGAACTTGGACTCATACCTGTTTAACCATAAAGAATCAAAAAGAAAATGAAAATACCAAGAGTTAAATTTTAATTGAGCTACGAGACTAATCGATTTGTGAGAAAACAACCAACATAAAGATAATTGCAGACAAAAATAAATTTTGGGGAAGCTTGGCTACTGAATGATTTAGGAGTCCATATATCCAGAATGAGTAAGGAGCATTTAGAATCGTTCAGTGCTTCACTTTGTTGCTATCAAACAATACCACCTCTGACCGAATAAGATTTGCCATCTTAGACATACATAAATTAAGTAATAAAGATGGACTATCGTTGTTTAAATTTTAAAATGGATGATTGCCGAAGTTTTTTTTATTGATATTTCTAATCTGCAACCATAGAAAGAGTCATGAGCTACATCATATATAAATATTTCAATGTTTTAGAAACCGATTTTTTAATCGACCCGGCAGAGCTCCCGGTTCATGGTTTAACGGTGGGTTCAACAGGTTTTTATCCCAAAACCAACTTCTGGTTACACAAATATATGCATGTTGACTTTCCAAAAGAATCCATAAGACCATAACTAAAAGTTTATCTGACTTGGTGTTTCAAGATTGATTCTTTTAAGATACTTTTTATCATGATTTTGGTTTATACCACTAAATCAATTTAAAACCAAGATCATGATCTTAGTACATAATATATATACTCTTTCTGAATGATTAACATACATCATAAATATGAATTATAGATGTAAATGAAAGGTTTATGGATAATTATTAATATTAGTATGACCGGATTCGAACTTGAGACTTCGGGATTGCACACATTACGTATGAGAATCAATGTATAAATAATTAATATATAAAATGTTATATTTAATTATTTGATCACGAAATAAATACTTAATGATATTTAATATTTGACAATTTTGATTATCGGTCATTAAATGTCAACGGGATATGAAGAAAAGTTAACAAGTCAAGAGAAGGTTTTAGGAATCCTCTTTTAGGCTTGTGTTTGGCCGAAAACTATAGAATCCCACATCGGATACTATAGCAATCTTGACATCTACCATAAGGCTATAAATACATCCCCATGTATTCATCCTTTGGTACACTAGATTTCAATAGAAGGTCAAACTTCTTCTTTCTTCCCTCTTGTTCTTAGGTCGACGAAGCAAAACCCCATGTAAGGGATTTGCGAGTGACCTTGAGCATAAAAAAGGTGTTTGGTTAATCTATTGTGATCAAGAACCTAGCTTTTCTCATTGATTCGTTACTAATACGTGTGTACAAGAACGAAGAGCAAATACACTTGTGTTTGCATATCTTGGGTATTCGACTTTTGATGTGGTCGAATTATATAAACCCTAATTTATTAGGGTTTCTTGGTCGTTGATCTTAATTTGGGGCTTTCACGAACCCTAATTGCATTGATTCGCAAAAGATACGCATATACTTTTAATTCGGTTAATTAATTTACAAGTATTATTCCTATTACTTTCGCTGCATGCTTTGATGATGTTTATGTGTTTTTCTATAATTATTATGATTATTAAAACCCAACAGTGGTATCAGAGCCAGGTTAATATGTTGTAATTAATTACCGAAACACATAAAAATTGAATCTTTATGATTATTACATGCTTTTATGGTTTCTAGGGTTTTGAAAATTGGAACCCTAATTTTTTAATATTGGGTCGAGTACCCTTTTATTTTTTAATTAGGTTTTATTTTTTTGTAAAACTTGTAGAAACCCTAGGATTGCATGTATATTTTATGTGGTTTTAATGAATAATTGTTATGTGCCATGTTTTATGCGTATCTTGGGTGATAATTGTTATGCGGAATCCATGGTGGAACATGCATGTTTTGCCATGGAGTATTGATTATATGATTAAATTGTTAAGTATATATTTATCGTTAATTGTTAAGTTTATTCACATGTATTTCGTTTTGATAAATATTGAATTGGGGAAAACCTCAATATATCTAATGAATCAATTATGTGCTATGTGTTTTAGCTAAGACTTACGCAATCGATTCATCGATGTATGTGGCTCACGTTGTACTTAGTGAAAACACGTGGAAGTCTTGGTTAAACATATGCATTATTGAACCTAGAATTGATTATCAGGGTTTTATCGAACAAATTATGCATGTGGCTAATTGTTTTTACATATGTTAATTGTTAAGTTATATGTATATTATTTGAGTTTGTTTAATTTTTATTAAAATGCCTTTTGTTTATATTGTATGACACGTTAGTAAGCAAAAAGGGTTTTTTGAGAATAGAAAATAAAATGGACTAAATAATGGCGAAATTTGATTTGTTTTCTAAGTATTAAATCTTGAACTTTTAATCGACTGATGTGACTGTACTAAATGGTTAGAACGGCTTACCCACTAGAACAAACTAGAAAGGAGGTTTAAAGAAGTGCTCACAGTCACACTGAAAGGATGTATAAGGTTATGCTTCTGCGCTTACCTGGTCCTCTGCCTCCCTGTGCGTTGGATTGGAGCTACCTAGTATAATTATTCTATGTACGAATCATCTTAGTGCAAAGTTGTAAGTTTCTCAACGCATCGATTAAAACTTTGTAGAATTTAATCTTAGCAATTTAAAACTATGAGTAAGGTTTTGAAATTTTTTGTTATGAAGATGTATGCATGCTTCTTCATACATAATTTTTGATTACACATCAAAAATTGTACCCTTTAAAATTTAAGTTTATGCCATCTAATGATATGAAACACTTGAAGTTGTAATTTAGTTATGTGAGACCTTGAGCTAGATTACAATGACAAGGTGAATCTTTATGTTGTGTGAGACCTCAGCTTAATAATTTGCAGTTTCTAAATTAGACAACTTAATTAAGTTAGTTAGTGAGACCTATAACTTAAGGCATAAGATGGGATAAAACATGCTTACATTTTGCATAATTGTTTGGCAAAATTGTAAATCCCATATTTTCTAGGAATTGAAAACTTGTTTGTCAATTATTGTTCTTCGACAATTACCTATTCTATACTTTCATCACTAGCAGATCAACTGATGTGGTGAAACTATGATAATGAGGGTCCTAGATTCAAGGAAAATTCTATGGTTAATATGAATATTGACCTAAGGGTATTTTATTTTCTTGAAAGATTTAATTATTGAAAATACTAAAAATTGAATTTTGTTAATTCTTTTGATTGTATTAATGCAACATTAAACCGTAAACGTGGTTTGGGCTTTGGTAAATTGATTTAGTTCTGTTTTCAAAAACAATGTTTGATCAAGAAAAATTTACTAAAAAGACAAACATAGACTCTTTTCCATGGAAGAAGAGTGAGACTCAATCCTATTCCTTTTCATGATTGAGAAAGGTATGTTAGGAACATTAGAATTGTCTAAATTCTAATATGACTCATAGCAATTTTAATAGTTAAGAAAATTGCACACCATGTTTTCCTTAAGAGATTTCATTACCCTCTGTTGGTGATTGAATTCTTATATGACATTTTGGTCAACTAGAAAACATGTTTGACATTATACGAGTTATTACATTAGAATCTAGACTAATTACCGCAAAATTGGTAAAAGACAAACTAGTATATTTTATCTAGTTGTTTTGATTTGACCAATTAAAGGTGCTACACACCATTGTGGGGATAGTAGACCTATTAAGGAAGAAATTGCATGCTCAATTTTTCAAGTTAATAGCATGATGGATGATTCATCATCTACAAAGTAGAATACACTCTTTTATTACCTAAGTAATTGTTACGAATGGTCTTACAAAGGGGTAGCAACGTAATAGCACGCTATTTTCACCGGTTAATGAAACACTTATAATGTTGTCAAATCCAGTGGGAGTATGGTGTATTACTGAATAAGACATTATTGTAACGTTGTCTAATTCAGTGGGAGCTACAAGATTTGTCATCTTGGTAGTAACTCAGATTATTTCTAGATTTTCTTGAAATAATACATTACGTTCAAAAATGTAGACATTCATATTCTCAAGGATAGACGTGAACGTTTCCTTGATAATTAAGTGCTCCTACATCTACTTGTAATGCTTATATATCTATGACACTATCATATTGTTCACATAAACAAAATGCAAGTCGTGTTGTTTGTGTGCTATATGGTGTTGTTCTATGCACAAATGGGAGAAGCATTTATTGTGTTCAAAGGAACAACACATACACATATGATTAATGGATTCTCTTGATCGTAAGGTAAGAGATTAACGTTCTAATAAGATTGTCTTGCTTAAAGAACATGTGTCAAGATTATAGCATAGACTACTTTTATGTCTTATGTCATTCAAATTATAGAAACACTTGAAGTTACATTTTAGGTTAAGTGAGATCTTGGCTAGATTGTAATCTCAAGGTAAATCTCCACTTGTCGTGGGATCGGGCGTGGATGTTTTTACAGTTTCTTAAGTTGGACACTTCATGGAATGACATAAATAAATAAAGTAATTTAATACTATCTTGAATATTTATGTATTTTTAGAATGACATAAATAGATGGAGTAGTATATTAACTTGAAAATTAATTAATTGAAACCACTACGTGTTGTTCATGATAACTTTAAATTATACATGGTTATGTGTTTCTTTGTAAAATCACAAACATGAAGTCTTTTCATTATTACAAAGACTTATAATATAAAGTAAGATATTATAACTGTTATGTCTTTTGACTTGGTCAAAGAATACTCATGTTATAAAGCATGCAATTGGCTTAAATATTCTATTATACCATTAAGTTGACTTAGTTGGTAAATAGGTAAGCCAAATGGAACAAGTTTATCTTAAATATTGTTAGATTGTCTTACAATATTAATTCTAATGAAATACTGTATATATATGAAATGTTCAGTTAGAAGAATCAAACATTTGTTATATTGTTTGATTCAAGATAACTATATCTTCTTTTCTTCCAAAAGTTATCAAGGTTAGAAAATTGAGTATTGATTGGATATACTTAATAAAACTCAAACCTAGAAGATTATTAAGACACCATTTTAGTATGGAATGTGATGAATCACATTGAGTCTTATATTAAAGTTCTAATTTGTTAAAACTACTTATGGAGTAGGTTATTAATGAACAAGATTTATGAACTATTAATGTGTTTTGTAATATCCCAAAAGAAAACAATTTGGTGTTGTTCTACTTGCTGAAGTATCTATAGATTGTCTTTATCTTACAAAAGCAAGTGGGAGTTTTGTTTAGATCTTGAAGAGATTAAATTACAATTACAAACACATAATCTTCTGAAACACACTAGTGAATAACATCATGAGGCTAAACATGTAAATGATAGACCTCAAGATGGTGGAATTTTTATTCATAGATCCGAGTATTCTCAGATAATTGATTGATGTGCTGAGATATATGAGTTGCAGGATTATGGTAAACCTGTTAATCATGATGATGCATTTACCTAATATTTAATTGTGGTAAATTATTCATACTATGAATGATAAGATGCTGTCCAAAAAGATAATCAACTTTGGCAACTTGGTTTATCTTAATAAAGATGAGTTTCTTCAAAAAGATGGAAAAACCTAGTGGTTTAAATCTTTTTGTAGAAATCATATGGACAAAATTGTACATGTGTTTAATGCATGACTTGTGACAAGATTATTAATCACACTTAAGCAATTAACTGTGATTGAATATTCTTTCCTTGACACATTAAATATATAATGATTATAATTGTCATACTTATTTTCATTGATATGAAAATGACAATGGAATATTAAAACTATTTCTTATGTGATTGCTTTTGCGAGGACGATAAGCAATCGAAAGGAGTCTTATGAATTCACATAATCTTTGAAAATGTACAAACTGCAAGAATCCATGAATGGATATATGCATGCATCTAGGAGATGATTCTTATTTTTAACTATTAAATCCAAGTTTTGGTTTTAAATTAAAATAAGATAATTTCTAAGTATTCCTAAAAGCTAGTGGGAGTATTATGTTTATTTTCTTTAAATCTTATATGTTGTGGGTAGTAACATTCCATCTAAGATAAATGTTAGTTTAATTTGGAATGGAACTTCACATGAAAGATTTTGACAATAAGACATACAACCTTGGAATATATGTTTATTATTAATAAACATGTGCGGATGAACAAATGAGTCTAATAGAACATAATATATCATTTGGAAATGGATATGTAGAACATGAATTAAATCCTTGTTTGACATATGGATTTTTCATGTACATCATGTTATTGTTGTATCATGCTTGAATGCAAGATGATTTGACAACATTGATATCAAATGAAGTTATTAGATAAATAGTGTAATGAATATTCTAATGGAATATGTTTGAATCTAGAATTACATTCCTCAGCCTGGATTTGCTCTCAAAATTCTATGGATGAGCAATACAACAATTGTTGTGAGATTGTCATAGCTGACAAACTTGAAAGTTTGAAGGCATCAAACATTACACTGTAGATATTGAAGTTTACGAAAATTTTTAAAGAGCATATTGTTGTTTGTATACAATGATGCTGGTTTCATTGAGATGACACTCAATACTAGTCATGGGAGGATTTCATCCTTGTTGATGGCCATGCGAACTAATTGTGCTCAACTAAGAGCATAGTTGCATTATACAATAAAGAATAAAAATACTTTAAACTTTAAAATGTTTGAAAGTTTGATTGTCATAAATTAGTGGTTGAGGATGTCACACACTTTATGAAATATTATGTGGCAATATCAAGATATTTTGAATGCACACATACAAGAACTTCACTAGTTGAATTCTTGAAATAAGTATTCTCAAAATTCCAATAGATCAAAGTTAGTTGAAATTATGCCTTGTCAACAATTATGATTATCATTACTTGAGACATAATTCATTAACCAGTATTATCATGCATTGATCTATTTAGTATTTGGATAAGGGATGTTATAAACAAATATTATTTAAATGGAATAAAATATTGGTTATGTTTATTTTCATTTTCTTAATATTATATCCTATATTTGCATGTTTAATCCGTGAATAACTTATGTTATTCTAAAAGTCCGTTATCGATCAATGATGTGGGAATGTCATTGAATTAAGACAAATCAGAGTTTTGGTAGAATATACTTTAAGTATATTGATGCGTGGGACATGCCAAATTCACATGATATTCAATGAATTGAATATAGGACAGATCCCAACTTTACATGATGATACTTTATGGATCTTTGTCATTAAGTATATCATGAAGTGTTTATCCTCAGACTTGAGATACCAGATAACTGATATGAATGTAGTGCATTTGTGTAAGATAGTCTAACGCTATCCGTAACTGAGAAGTGTTACAAAGTTCATGAGTTATGTTTGTAGTCAAGAGAATTTGTTCCTTTAAATTTGTTTCAAAGCATAATACTATATTTGGGCCCCTCGTAGGATTGGCAAGATGTTTGTAAGGCCTTACCCAAGATCTATCTGGAATACGTTCAGATGATTTGGTAATCTAGTTCAATCAAATACAACGAGAAACAGAATATTAATTTATGAAATGACTTGATCCATATTCATAGTTAATGTAGTATTAGTAACAAAAGGATAAGTAAAAATGATGAATCATTAAATGGTTTTTTCCAGGAGACCATGCTCGATTCGATCTGGGGGCATTGGCGTGTTAAAGCTAGACTAACCAATGTCATTACTATATTAAGTAATATCCAAGTGGGAGCTGAAAGGTTTATGGATAATTATTAATATTAGTATGACCGGATTCGAACTTGAGACTTCGGGATTGCACACATTACGTATGAGAATCAATGTATAAATAATTAATATATAAAATGTTATATTTAATTATTTGATCACGAAATAAATACTTAATGATATTTAATATTTGACAATTTTGATTATCAGTCATTAAATGTCAACGGGATATGAAGAAAAGTTAACAAGTTAAGAGAAGGTTTTAGGAATCCTCTTTTGGGCTTGTGTTTGGACGAAAACTATAGAATCCCACATCGGATACTATAGCAATCTTGACATCTACCATAAGGCTATAAATACATCCCCATGTATTCATCCTTTGGTACACTAGATTTCAATAGAAGGCCAAACTTCTTCTTTCTTCCCTCTTGTTCTTAGGTCGACGAAGCAAAACCCCATGTAAGGGATTTGCGAGTGACCTTGAGCATAACAAAGGTGTTTGGTTAATCTATTGTGATCAAGAACCTAGCTTTTCTCATTGATTCGTTACTAATACGTGTGTGCAAGAATGAAGAGCAAATACACTTGTGTTTGCATATCTTGGGTATTCGACTTTTGATGTGGTCGAATTATATAAACCCTAATTTATTAGGGTTTAGGGTTTCTTGGTCGTTGATCTTAATTTGGGGCTTTCATGAACCCTAATTGCATTGATTCGCAAAAGGTACGCATATACTTTTAATCCGGTTAATTAATTTACAAGTATTATTCCTATTACTTCCGTTGCATGCTTTGATGATGTTTATGTGTTTTTCTATAATTGTTATGATTAGTAAAATCCAACAGTAAAAAGGATTACCAAAAAAAGTAGGAAATAAACAAAAGATACGCCTACAAGGAATGGATGACTTGCAGGTTTTCTAGTGGGTTAAGAAGCAGAGGACATGAATGCAATCAACAATGGAAGAACATGTCTCCATGTGTTTACTGAAACTTTTCATATCCAAAAGTCAACTTCATATCTACAAGTTACAATTCTAGTCCCGCACTTTTAGATAAACTGATACTTCCACCCCTTTGGGTTGCTCCACCACGGTAAACTCGAGTGGATCTTCTTGGAGGCATGATTTCTATCGGGGGACATCTATAAACGTTAGTTAGGAGGGAGGTATAGTAGATCGGTATACGTGTCGCATTCCTATGTCCAACTTCCTATTTGACAATCCATGATTTTGATAAGTCAATGTCGCATCATGTTATTATAAAAACGTTGGCCAGGCGTTTTTAGAATAGCATCATGCCACACTTTCTTATCATCATCACTTCGCGCCATTTAACCTAAATTCCATCCTTATGTCAATTCCTCAAATCCATTAAGTTAATTAACAACTTGTACCCATATAAATTTCGCAACCCAATCAAACAAGAACAGTCTTGAAATTAAGGTGCAAGTTGTTTAAGAACTTAAGGGGTTTGGAAATAAATTAACTCAATTCAGGAAGGGTTCCTAAGGTCTAATACTGGGCACTAACACATAACCGCACATGTAGGTCCTATAATGCAAACTATATGAAGGTTCCTAGGTTATAGTCTAGGTTAAACCACCTAATTCTCTATAACCAAGGCTTTGATGCCAATCTGTCACACCCCAAAAATGGTGCAGCGGAATGACATTTACGGGTTAAGACTTCATAACCAAGAACACAAGGTGTCAAAATAGAGAAATACTAAATGCATTCATCACAACACAAGTCAAGTTACAGTGATCCATAATACGGTGGATACAAGTCTTACTACATAAGTTCACAATAATTAAGTCTTAAGGGGGCGTTTCCAAATGCACAACTCCTCGGGAACACAGCCCGTTAGAGTCTTGTCTTATGTCTGCTAGGACAGGCCAATACTCAACCTTCTATGCAACTTCATTCTTAACACCTAAAAATGGATACTCGAAAACGTCAACATCAAGTTCACAATAATTAAGTCTTAAGGGGGCGTTTCCAAATGCACAACTCCTCGGGAACACAGCCCGTTAGAGTCTTGTCTTATGTCTGCTAGGACAGGCCAATACTCAACCTTCTATGCAACTTCATTCTTAACACCTAAAAATGGATACTCGAAAACGTCAACATCAAGTTGGTGAGCACGTAGGTTTAAGAGTTAAACCACAAAGCTGTGCATAATAGTGTAGGACAATAGTGAGCAAGATATGCGAATATGAAACACAGTGCTAGCGACAACTGAACCTACCAATAATGTTACACACATGTTACCAATAGTGGGGAGCTACCCCAGATAGTACTATCAACTTGTTTCGGCTCCAAACGGAGTTAAACAGTTGCGCATACATGAAACACAATTTATCATCCCAAAGTAGTCACATATTTCAATCAAACACACATATTCTCCAAAAGCATGTAAACAGTTTAGCACAGCATAAAAACAGTTAAAACATCATTTGAGTACCATTTTCCCCCAAGGAAAACATTATGAAAAAGGGGCTACGAGAACTCACCTTAGCAAGCAATAATGACGGGAACAAATGCGAAAGCTTGAAATGTAACCCGAAGGTCTTAACCGCGACCTAATTAATTAAGTCGTTTGAGAAAATATGATATACTATACGCATATGAGTTTTAAAAATGAAAAATGGTTCTTATACACTTGCAATGAGGTTTTATCACTCAACGCGAAATTTAACGAAAGTTAAATAATTTATTTAGTAAGTTTTAAGATTTTAAAAGTATGTATAAGTATTTCGTAAAAAGTCCATAGTTTCTTTGTTATATGCTCGTTTTTGTCCATCCAAGTATCTAAACCTAGCTAATAATATATAGTTTCAAAATGTGTTGGCCCAAGATTTTTAGAACACGGTTTCCAGGTCCATTTGGTTGGTTATGGGGTTGTTAGGTCATAAAAGTATGTCAAAATTCGTCCAACTTCTCGTGTTTGCTTCTCATTAAATGAGGGTCCGTTTTACGTTTTTCAATTGGCTAAACTCTAGTTAATATGTCTACTTTACAAAATTAAAGGCCTCGTTAAATGGTAAGTCGTTTTGGGGTAAAGTTATACACACTTAATGTTTGTCCCGTATATTATGATTTTCTCTATATGGTTTCGTCAACTTCAAAGGTCCGTAAAACACTCATTTTCTAACGAAGTTATGCGTTTCAAAAGCCTAACATTATCTAATCAGAGTCTAGTTTTCAAATATATAATCCTTATATTTTTACCATCTACCATTTGTTCCAGTTTTTTCGATTTATATACTAAGGTCGGGTCTGAAAGAAAACTAAAAAGTTACTCAACTTCTGTTGGCCGTATTTTACTCGTTATTTATCGTCACATGTCCATCCAACTCCCTAGACCTAATTTAAGATGTCCTCTAACACTTTCTAGTTTACTATTTTTATCCAAAAGGTTTTGAATTACCTCGTTTTTATTTAATGAATTTGGAACACAGAAAAAGTGCAAACAGCAGGTATTGATCTCTTATCACTTGTTAAAAATAGTAAAACATTTTATAAAATTACGAAATTTTTTGTGAGACATTCTAACATATATATATAAGTATCTCTAATTCGGTTTTCCATGAAAAATTGTATAACTATTTTATTTGTGTCCATTTTTACGGCTTATAATCGGGACAGCAAGGTATATGTGTGGTTCAAAGTTTGTAAGCAAAATTTCAACATAGCAAGTGTATAATGGGTAAAAGTAAACATATGAATGATTAAATATGTATATGAGATGTATAAAAATAGGTGGAGTGAATGCTTACAAGAGGTGATGAAGTGAATGCAAAGTGAGAACACAAGAAACCCAAGAATGAGATCTATGCTACGTAAGCTTCCAAATACCCAAAATAATTATCCTAAGTATTAAAATACTCAAACATTTCTTGCTCCTCCTTTGTTGTTGTTGGCTGCCGAATGTAAGCAAAAGGAAAAGTGTGATGTTTGTGATTTTGTAAGTGTGTGAAGTGTTGCTTTTGAGATCTTATTTATAGTGACAATTTAGGTAGTTGGAATGGTCCTTCAAGGGATCATATGGGATGGTTTGTGCTATTGTGGAAAACAACAAAAGATTGGTCTCTTGTGACCCATATGGTTCGACCAAACATGTGAAGAAAAAGGGAAAGTAGTCTTTGCAGGTCAAAGCTAGGTTATGTGTTGTATGAAAGTAGCAATGTAGAACTTCAAAGTGAAAATGGAAGTTTTGGTGTATTTGTAAAGGGGTGATCGGTTGGGTTTATGAGGGGAGAAAACTTTTCATCCATTTTTTATTTTTTGTAAATAGGTATAGGTATATATGTACAATGTGGTAGAACAAAGGAGGTATATGATTATTTCATGCACGCATGAGTTGAGATGCAAAACGAAAGCATTTTATGTAGAAGTTGTAAAATAAAGTGCATAGGCACATTAAATATGATTGTAAAAGTTATATAGTACATATCTTGCATCCATTATATCTCGTTTGATGCCGATTTATGTTTAAAACCATTTATCGGGTTACGCGATTTGACTTAACGGGTATACGTAAAAGTGAAATTTTAATTATCCAAAGTAAATAGTTTCGGGTTTGAGGTTGAGTAAGGACCTGGAAAAATGCTGGTTGTTATAGTCTACCCCCGTTAAAAGAATTTCTTCCACGAAATTCAGCTAGTACTACTCATGTGATTTATTTCCTCAAAAAGGTGTGGTACCTAAGTCTCATCTGATCCTCTCGTTCCCAAGTAAACTCGGGTCCTCGCTTAGAATTCCATCGAACCTTGATGATAGGAATATTTCTATGTTTCAACTTTTTGATCTCACGATGCATGATCTCTACTGGTTCTTCTACAAAGTGCAACTTAGGATCTATCTGGATTTCTTCTAATGGTACATGTAAGGTCTGATCAGCAAGACACTTCTTGAGATTCGACATGTGAAACGTGTCATGAATGCTACTTATCTCTTGAGGTAGTCTCAGTTGGTAAGCTACCGGACCGATCCTCTCAGTGATCTCAAATGGTCCCACATATCTGGGTGCTAATTTACCTTTCTTACCAAAACGTGTTACACCTTTCCAAGGTGACACTTTAAGTAACACATGATCACCAACGCAAAGCTCTAAGGGTCTTCATCGGTTGTCGGCATAGCTCTTCTGTCGGTCACGTGCAGCCTTGAGTCTATCTTTGATTTGAATTATCTTCTCGGTGGTTTCTAGTACTATCTTAGGTCCAATCATTTGAATTTCACCGGCTTCTGCCCATGCAATAGGTGAACGACACTTCCGTCCGTACAGTGATTTGAATGGTGCCATATCTATGATAGAATGGTAACTGTTGTTATACGAGAACTCGACCAATGGAAGATGAGTATCCTAATCTCCGCCAAAATCGATGGAACACGCCCTAAGCATGTCTTATAAGGTGTATAGTACGCTCACTCTGACCATCAGTCTGCAGATGGTAGGCTGTACTCATGTCCAATCGTGTTCCCATTGACTTCTGCAATGCTTGCCAAAAGTTTGACATGAAACGACTATCACGATCTGATATTATCGATATAGGCACACCATGTCTTGCCACTATTTCATTGATGTACAGTCTTGCCAATTTATCCATCTTATAATCCTCACGGATGGGTAGGAAATGAGCAGACTTAGTCAATTTGTCTACAATAACCCAGATTGAATCATGCCCGCTACTGGTTCTTGGCAACTTCGTGATGAAGTCCATGGTTATCCTTTCCCACTTCCACTCGGGAATCTCCGGTTGCTGCAATATAACAGATGGTTTCTGATGTTCAGCCTTCACTTTTGAGCACGTTAGGCATTTGCTAACTTAGACAGCTATGTCTTTCTTCATCCCAGGCAACCAGTACAAATCTCTAAGGTCGTAATAAATCTTATCAGCTCCTGGGTGGACGGAGTATCTTGATTTATGTGCTTCGTCCATGACTAAGGTTCTCACGTCACCACTTAACGGTACCCAAATTCGGTCTACAAATACAGTCCACCGTCACCCTTTTTCTCTAATTGACTACCTAACCCTCGTAGTTTCTCTATGGGTGCATCCATATCCTTAGATGCTTCTCTTTGAGCTGCTAGTATCCTATCCTTGATACCCGACTGTATGGTTATACTCATGGCTTTTACCTTCCTTGGGTTGAGTCTTTCCTTCCTACTCAAAGCATCAGCTGCTACGTTCGCCTTACCTGGGTGGTATCGAATCTCGCAGTCATAATCGCTGAAGAGCTCTATCCATCTCCTTTGGCACATATTCAACTCTTTCTGATCGAAGATATGTTGGAGACTCTTGTGATGAGTATAGATAATACTTTTCGTCCCATACAAGTAATGTCTCCATATCTTGAGAGCGAATACTACAGCCCCTAGCTCCAGATCATGGGTGGTATAGTTTTTCTCGTGAATCTTTAGCTTTCGGGATGCATAGGCAATCACTTTGCCTCTTTGCATTAACACGCACCCAAGACCTTGACATGATGCGTCACAATATACTACAAAATCTTCTGGTCCATCGGGGAGGGCCAGAATTGGAGCATTACACAAATTGTTCTTCAAGGTTTGAAAGGCTTCTTCTTGTTCTTCGCCCCATTCATACTTCTTATTCTTTTGAGTCAGGAAGGTAAGAGGTTTGGCAATCTTGGAGAAGTTCGCGATGAATCGTCGATGGTATCCTGCTAGTCCTAAGAACGAAAGGACTTCGGTTGGGGACTTAGGGGCTTCCCAGTTCTTCACTGCTTCGATCTTGCTGGGATCCACATGAATACCATCTTTGTTAACCACATGCCCAAGGAATTGGACTTCTTGTATCCAGAATTCACATTTCGAGAATTTGGCATACAATTTCTCCTTCTTGAGTAGCTCTAGGATTAACTTCATATGCATTTCATGTTCCTCTTTTGTCTTGGAATAGATCAAAATGTCATCGATGAATACGATAACAAATTTGTCTAGGTACGGCCTGCATACTCGGTTCATCAAGTCCATGAAAACCGTAGGCGCATTTGTCAATCGAAAAGGCATAACCGTAAGCTCAAAATGACCATATCGAGTTCTAAACGCAGTTTTTGGGATGTCATCTTCGTGTACTCGTAACTGATGGTAGCCGGAACGAAGATCTATCTTGGAGAAGTATCGTGAGCCTTGCAGTTGATCAAACAAGTCATCGATTCTCGATAGAGGGTAACGGTTCTTAATAGTTAGTTTGTTCAAATCCCGGTAGTCAATGCACATTCTAAACAAACCATCCTTCTTTTTGACAAACAATATTGGTGCTCCCCATGGCGAAGAACTAGGTCGAATGAAACCTTTGTCTTGGAGTTCCTTGAGTTGATTAGACAACTCCTCCATTTCAGTGGGTGCCAAGCGATAGGGAGACTTTGCAACTGGCATTGCTCCAGGAATTAGGTCTATCCGAAATTCAACTTCTCGTGAAGGGGGTAATTCGGGTAGGTCGTCGGGAAACACTTCCGGGAAATTTCGAACGACTGGGATATCTTCTAGTTTCTGCATGTCTACTTTCATGCTCGTGAGGTGCTTCTCTTCTTCAAGTGTCTCTCCATAGATCTTAATAAACTCACCATTTGGTAGTGGTATTCGGACCATCTTCTCATGACACACTATTTCAGCCTATGCTTAGACAACCAGTCCATTCCCACAATCACATCGAAGCTTCCGTATCCGAATGGTATTAAGTCGATCCTAAAGGTACGGTCTTTTAATTCTAGTGTGCACCCGCGAATGATCTCATTTGTTTCTACCCTTTTACCACTTGCTATTTCAATTTCGTAACTAAAGTCTAGTCTATCAGGTTCCATATTTAACAAAGGCATGAATTTAGTGGAGACGAAACTATAATCGGCACCAGAATCAAATAGCACAGTAGCATAATGGTCGTTCAAAGAGAACGTACCCGTCACAATGTTCGGGTCCTGGCGTCCTTCTTCAGCGTTCATCACAAATGCCCGACCACGAGCTGGGTTACCATTATTACCACGGTTTGCATTGTTTCCACCAATTGCTAAAGCCTGATTCCGGTTGTTCTGAACTTGTCCTCGTGTCCCAATCAACCTAGGACACACGTTCCGAAGATGATTTAGGTTTCCATACTCATAACATGCCCTTGGGTTAACGCTATTTATTGGTGCCACCAGTTTAGCGGCTGCCCGACAATCTTTTGAAATGTGACCACCCTTTTTGCAATTGAAACACACTTGACATGGCGTAGTCTCCGGGTGATGGTAGTTACATTTGGCACACTTAGGGTGAGAGCCCACATAACCTTTCTTGTCCGTGGTTGTTGCCACGAATCCTTTTCCCCATTTCGCTTTCTTATTGTCACCCTTTGCACCCTCTTGTTTACTTGGCTCGCTCACAGCTTTCCTCTTATCACCACTTTTGGACAACTTCCCATTGCTGACCATTTCATCTGTTAAGGTTGCAGATTTCAGTATCGCACTCTGAATAGTAGTAGGTTCAGTCGCTTTCACCATCCCGCGAATCTCAGGAACCAACCCATAGATGTACCTCTCAATTCTCTTGGACTCAGGAGTGACTAGATGAGGAACTAGCTTGGCTAGTTCATGGAACCGATCCATGTAAACGGCATGACCAGCTCCCACCATAGCGTGGTTCCAGAACTCATTCTCTAAAATTTTCAGTTCATTGCTTGGGAAGTACTCCTCCTTCAGCAAAGCCTTAAAGTCATCCCAAGTCATGCCTATGGCAGCTTCCCTGCCTCTGGCTTGAATTTACGTGTTCCACCAAGTCAACGCCTTCCCAACCAATGAACATGTGGCATACTTCAACTTTTGGTGGGTCGCACAGTCACTTATGTCAATCACCGACTCCATCTTTTCAACCCATCGAGTATAAGCTGACGGACCTCCGTTGCCATCAAAGTCCACCGGTTTGCATGCTGAAAATTCCTTGTACGAGCATCCTTTGCCACTATTGTTGTTTTTGCCATCATTGTTGTTGTTGCCGTCATTGTTTTGGTCACTTCCTGCGCCGTTGTCTGCATGGTCATTCCCGCTTCCGTTGTTCCCTAGGTTACTGATGTGATCGCCAACTTGGGTGACAATAGTAGGTAGCAAACCCTGTAGTTGCTCGGCGATTATGGCGGACAAGTCAGGATTCTCATTGATGTGTCCGTCGTTCCCAGTGCCACGACCACCTCCTCTACCTCCTCGACCACCAGTCCTTCCACCCCTCTGGGTTGCACCACCACGGTTAACTCGATTCGATCTTCTTGGAGGCATGATTTCTATCGGGGGACATTGATAAACGTTAGTTAGGAGGGAGGTATGGTAGATCGGTATACGTGTCGCAGTCCTATGTCCAACTTCCTATTTGACAATCCATGATTTTGATAAGTCCATGTCGCATCATGTTATTATAAAAACGTTGGCCAGGCGTTTTTAGAATAGCATCATGCCATATTTTCTTATCATCATCACTTCGTGCCATTTAACCTATATTCCATCCTTAAGTCAATTCCTCAAATCCATTAAGTTAATTAACAACTTGTACCCATATAAATTTCGCAACCCAATCAAACAAGAACAGTCTTGAAATTAAGGTGCAAGTTGTTTAAGAACTTAAGGGGTTTGGAAATAAATTAACTCAATTCAGGAAGGGTTCCTAAGGTCTAATACTGGGCAATAACACATAACCGCACATGTAGGTCCTATAATGCAAACTATATTAAGGTTCCTAGGTTATAGTCTAGGTTAAACCACCTAATTCTCTATAACAAAGGCTCTGATGCCAATCTGTCACACCCCAAAAATGGCGCAGCGGAATGACATTTACGAGGTATGACTTCATAACCAAGAACACAAGGTGTCAAAATAGAGAAATACTAAATGCATTCATCACAACACAAGTCAAGTTACAATGATTCATAATACGGTGGATACAAGTCTTACTACATAATTTCACAATAATTAAGTCTTAAGGGGGCGTTTCCAAATGCACAACTCCTCGGGAACACAGCCCGGTAGAGTCTTGTCTTATGTCTGCTAGGCCAGGCCAATACTCAACCTTCTATGCAACTTCATTCTTAACACCTGAAAATGGATACTCTAAAACGTCAACATAAAGTTGGTGAGCTCGTAGGTTTAAGAGTTAAACCACAAAGCTGTGCATAATAGTGTAGGACAATAGTGAGCAAGATATACGAATATGAAACACAGTGCTAGCGACAACTGAACCTACCAATAATGTTACACACATGTTACCAATAGTGGGGAGCTACCCCAGATAGTACTATCAACTTGTTTCGGCTCCAAACGGAGTTAAACAGTTGCGCATACATGAAACACAATTTATCATCCCAAAGTAGTCACATATTTCAATCAAACACACATATTGTCCAAAAGCATGTAAACAGTTTAGCACAGCATAAAAACAGTTAAAACATCATTTGAGTACCATTTTCCCCCAAGGAAAACATTATGAAAAAGGGGCTACGAGAACTCACCTTAGCAAGCAATGATAATGGAAAAAAATGCGAAAGCTTGAAATGTAACCCGAAAGTCTTAACCGCGACCTAATTAATTAAGTCGTTTGAGAAAATATGATATACTATATGCATATGAGTTTTAAAAATGAAAAATAGTTCTTATACACTTGCAATGAGGTTTTATCACTCAACGCGAAATTTAACGAAAGTTAAATAATTTATTTAGTAGGTTTTAAGATTTTAAAAGAATGTATAAGTATCTCGTTTGATGCCGATTTACGTTTAAAACCGTTTATCGGGTTACGCGATTTGACTTAACGGGTATACGTAAAAGTGAAATTTTAAATATCCAAAGTAAATAGTTTCGGGTTTGAGGTTGAGTAAGGACCTGGAAAAATGCTGGTTGTTATATAAACTCCACCTGCTTCAAATCAAATTCAAAGTTCCAAAGGCTAGAGATACTAGCCTAATTCAAATCAAAACGATCGACTCTCAAAAGCAATCCGAAACAAAATCGATCCAAAGCAAATGTCGATAACTTCAAAAAATGAACAATCAAATGTTAGCCGACAAATTCAAAAAGGCCAACCAAACAAACCAATCGGCTCAAACGATCTTCACAAGTAACATTCTAATTCAGGCAATAAACTTCAAAAGCCCAACAAATGAAGATCCAAATTTTCAAACTGACAAATTCCAAACGATCGAACAAAAAATTTAAATGACTTGATTATAACCAAGTCTTCAAACACCAATCGATCTTCAAATTCTAATTCTAATGACCCACTTATATCATAAGGATTACGGTCAAACACCTTATGTGATACGGATAATACTAGTGACCCACTTATGTGATAAGAATTACTGTCCAAATTCGAATACCAAATACAAATACCTTTATAACCTAATTGTAGGTTACTTTCGAAGAGAACATTCGCTCAAAAAACCAAGAAAATCTAAGCCAAATCTGCTCCAAATGAAGTTTGTATATAACAACACTGATCCAAAATCCACTCACAAACTTCCAAACGAAAATCAAAGAAATAACAAAATATTGGCACAATTCCAAAATCTCATATTCAGGTTCAAAGGCCACTTAGTCGAAGCCCCCATATTCAAACCCAATAACTAATCGATCCACAAAGCAAACAGAGATTAACAATCCCTAGACAAACTGATCGATTCAACAAGTTAACTATCCCTAATCCCAATCAACTAACACCTTCAATCTATCAAATAAACAAAAGCAACGAATGAGAAAATCCCAACTCACAAACCTGATATCCAGCAAGATTGATTGACAGCAACCACCAAACATAAAACAAAAAATCAGACCTGATGTTTCTTCAAATTGAACGAATCAGCAACCACCAAACACAAACGAAAAACTAATGATATCAAGAAATTAATTTTTGAAATCAACCAAAAGCTGATGTCAATCAGAAGAACCCCAAAATAGTTGCAGCTTGCTTCAATCGATCGAGTGGCTCTTGATACCAATTTGTTAGGGTTTAGGAGGGATATTGATGGGGCAAAAGACCAAAGACCAGCAACAAATTATCAGAAGATAAACATAACAAGATAAGGAGGGTATTTATTATTAACAAAATTATGAAGTCAAAGTCTAAATACAAAGTTCTATATCTCTATGTTATATAAAGAACAAACCGACTTACAAAAACTTAAGTACAAAGAAAACTTATTACTTAAGATACTAAAATACCCTTATATCACTAGCTAATTTATGTAGTACCAAAATTACCAAACTAGCTTTAAGAAGTGAAGACAAAATATCTAACATAAACTTTTCATATCCAATAGTCAACTTAATATCCACATTTTATATTATTTGTCAATTAAAGACTCGCATAAAAACAGATGCAACAACATTTTTAGAAAGAACCCAAATTTGTCTTCATATACAGCTTAATTTTGTACGCATCCTAAAAAAGTCTATTGTCTTGTAATCTTTCTCCTAATTACCTCCGACTTCTGATAGACTTAATCAACTAAAGAATCAATCTTGTTGCTTGAAATTTCTTGAACTTACGTCGAATAAATTTCCCTGTATATTATATGAAAATAGCTATTGACAAGCAGGCCGTCCCGTGAAAATAGCTATTGACGAGAAGTGTTCTTTGGCAACCCAAGGTGTTCTTTAGCGACCCAATCCAACCGTTTTTGATATGACAAAAATTACCTCATTTGATCCATTAACCATCCAGACCACTGTACCACATCTGAAGTCCCTCATATTTTATTATTATGATAATGGGCAGATAAAATTCACAAAGTGTGTGACTTTTAATAGCGGCTTTCTTTATCACTTATATCAATAGAGGTGGCAATATCGTCCCATTTACTTATGAATGGTTGATTTTGGTTATGTCCTATTGAAACGGGTACACAAGTTAGTTATAAGGGGAGCTGGCAAATGGATAAATGGGACGAAAGTCGACCATAGTTTATTTTCCTGTCATACAGCCTTCTACGTCCTTTTACTTAGAGATTTATACATTTTAAAGTTTATAGTTATTTTAATCATTATAAACACATTATTTATAAAACGCGAGCTTAAAAAGAACAAGTGTTTTATTCACCCAACTTGACCTCCCCTGTTTTCACACGGACTTAAAAAAAATGACCCGTTTTCACACGCTGCCCATCACTTTTACTTAAAAGACCAGGTGTTATTAAAAAAAAGGTCTTTTGAATTATATCATCCCAACCTTGATTGCCAGAATCTAACTTTAAGTTTTTCTTTTGAGCTTCCAAAGATGTGCCTCTTCTTTGATTCTGGTACTGATTACATACTACGGAGTAACTTTTTTCGAACAATTTGTAACCTCATAACTAATTAACTATGCTATGGTGTTTTCATCCGAAGAAAAAGAATATCAAAATATGTTTTTGGTGATATGACATTTTTATGTTCTAGAAATGTTGATGTGTGCTGATTGGTTATAAAATTTTACGCAACTATAAAAGCAAACACTATATATATTTTTAATCCACCAGAAATCCACAAAAACTATACAAACAAACTGAAGAGTAATAGCTACGGACATTGAGCGAATGATTTCTACTTGTATACATTTCGTCAAACACTAGGTGGGTGTCTACTACAACAAAAATAGATCATTTTCATATTTCTTTATGATTATTATTTATAACTTCAATTCACAATTAATAAATAAAAATATATAGTTTTATATTTGAGCATCATTTGTGACGTTTTACTGAAACTATAGATATTGACATTACTACCATAAGATTCAAATAGAAATTACTTGATTGGATTACCACGACCAGTAGAAATTATTACCATAAGACCCAAATAGGCTCAAGAAACCACCATCTTGTGTGGGATGTGGGAGGTCTTGGAACATACTCGAGTTTGTGTCTTGCTCTAAATCTTCATCAAAAACAAGTCTTACACCACACTCCTTCACTTCTTGGAAACAAAATGTAACAAAATGCTTTGCTTCCCTCCATTCCCTTGTATCCCTCGAATAATGCAACCATATCACGTATGACTCATGGATTCTTATTGGCTTATCCTCAAAATCATCTTCATAGTAGTATGAAGAACAATCACTTAAAGATGCTCCATCAAAGTTTTTTATAGAGTATCCAATAATACCGCGAGGTTCTTTTCTCTCAAAAACAACGCAAGTTCCATATCCCCTAAACTCATCATAACAAAAATCTGATGGTAATTCAACCTTTACATTATTTCCCATATTTTTATTTGTAAACCAATCTGGAATACTATTTCCGTGATACATTATACACATAGTCTCAGTGAAACTTCCTGGCAAATGGAAGAATTCACATATGTTATTCTGGATACCCGCGTACCGAAGGAAAGAAGAAAATCGGTTTGTAGAGCTTTGGGAAGTTACAGATGAGTCGCGACAGGGAGTCTCCGATATCGACACCTGGCTATCAATGGCAAGATTCTTAAACAATTTTGGACATTTGCTGAGATAAGCGGACCTTTTGCTCTTAATTGGGTTTGATCCCGTAATCAAACGTAAGGAGGTACATTCTAATGCACTAATATTATATATGCTATGTGGAAGTTCGGGCAACACTTCCAGCTTCTTGCAACAATCAACATAAAATCTTTCAAGATGAGAAAGTTGACTCAAACTTCCAGGCAAGCTAGTAAAATTGTTTCCCATTAGGTCTAGATCCTCTAGACATGATAGGCCTCCAATGGCATTAGGCAATTGTACTAAATTGCAGTAGCTGAAATTCAGAGACTTTAACATATGTAAACCTGCCAAAGAAACTGATCTTTGGGGATGTTGTTTACTTAGTAAACCAAAAGGAGCAGCGAGTGAAGTCCACCATCTAGGTTGAATCCTCCCTTGACCACCGAATGACAATGATTCAAGGTTTATCAGAGAGGATACAAAAGAAGGAAGTTGTGTAATGGTAGTTCTGTCAACATGAAGCTCTGTTAAGCTTTTGAGCCGACCCAATGCTTCAGGGAGTTGGTCAACTTTTAGGCACCCCGAGAGATTCATGACTTGAAGAGAATCCATTTCCACTTTGCTAGGAAAACTCCTAACTTGTCTGCAGTCTTTCAGATTTAAGACAACAAGCTTCTTAAGCATTCCAATAGATGGGTGAACTGTAGACAAATTGACACAACCTTCAAGACTTAGCTCTTCGAGATTTGTAATCTCTGAGAAGTCAGGGGTGGTTCTTAGGCTACAACAGTACCTTAGCTTCATTACTTTCAACCTTCTAAAGCACTGACATCAATAGAAAAAAGATTAGTTCTTAGATCATTAGCTGTTCAAGCAGGAACACATGTATGAACAAGAAAATACCTTTGGTATTGTCCAAAAATGTTTTATGTTGCTATAAGACAGGTCAACGGCAACAATGTTTTCTGGATAGAAATCTGAAGGTAAGAACTTGAAAGGGTATCCATGCCAGCAAAACAACCTTAACTCATTCGACAAAAAATTTGAAGGTAAGTACTTCAATTCCAGTTTCTGATCAAATTCTTCCTCAGCATATATTTTTAGGATCCGCAATTTTTTCATATGTGCAAAAGCTTTAGCGTCTATGTGAACCTTTTGACTAGATTTGTGTAACAAAAGGACTAGAACTTCAATTGCTTCAGTCATTGGCACCTGGAAAAGCAAGAACATGTAGCTTCATTAGGATATTTTGCTAATACCTTAATGTATTAATGTAGAGAAAAAAGAACCATATACCACTACTTACCTTCTTTTCACTCAATACGTTGTAAACTTCATATGAATTCCACAGTCTCCTCTGTCTCCTAGTCATGATAGATTCTTCATGAATGATTTCCCTTGCCATTGCTTGAATTAAGTCATGCATTTGAAGTGACATATCACTACAAATTGTAATTAATGACTTATCAACTAGAACTTGCATGTTTGTATGTGCAAAAAAGTTACAGCCATCTAGTATGCTTGCTACAAATTCACTGTTTTCTCCAATGAATAAACATGCAATATCAAGTAAGATATTTTGTTGTTGGAGGTTTAGCCCATCATAACTTAAACGAAGCACTCGTTGTATCTCTTCATTGGGATGTAATTTTAGCCTATCCAGTTCACTAACCCACTGACCCACAGTTTTGCCGTATAAGAAACAACCTAAAACTGTGAGAGCTAGAGGGTGACCTTGCACATATTTCACAGCTTTGTCAGCAAGTCCTTGGAAGCTCGTAGAAGGATGTTTTTCCTCAAAGGCATAGAAACTGAAGAGCTTGAGAGATTCATCCTCATCTAGGAAGTCCATGTCATGGATTTCATCCACTCTATGAGATCTTAGCAACTGTTTATCTTTACATGTGAAAATAATCAAACTTCCTGGGCAAAACCAACTAGCTGAACCCGCTAGTGCCTTTAACTGATCCTGATGATCCACATCATCCAAAACAAGCAGAATCGGCTTACATACCATCCTTTGCTTTATGACCGTAGAAGCTTCACCAACACATGATATCTTCAGATCTTCTGTTTTCAGAATCTTATTGATCAAATGCATTTGAACTTGAATTATTCCTTGTCGTTTTGTGATTTCTTGGACATCTTCACAAAAGCAACTTCCTTCAAAGTGGACATACATCAAGTTATATATAGCTTTGGCAAGGGTCGTCTTTCCTAATCCACTTATACCACATATTCCAATCATGTTAACCTTATCTGACCCAACAAAGCGTGACAAGTCTAATTTGTCGAAGTGGATTTCTATGCCAACAAGGTTTTCACTAACATGCAAGGGTCCGTCACATAATGTTTTGAGGATTTCTCTGGAAATTGAATCGATGAACTTGGACTCGAACCTGTTAACCACAAACACACAATAAGTAAGAGAAACTACATAGTGTTAAGCTAAAGGTATAGCTACAAGATAATTACACAAAAACAATAAATTTACCCATTTGTCATGTCTTGGAGATCCCATCCACATAAGTTAGCCGCCATGTATAATGCTTCATTCCATTTATCAACCTCTGTTCTAATTGCTCCAGCATAGCTCCTAGTTTGTTTCCTCACCACGTCAGGTTTTACATCATAAAAGATTATCCGAACCTCATGTTTTGGATTCTCAATCTTCTTGCACTCAAGTATTTTGACAAGTTCCCTCAGACACCATGTTGAAGATGCGTAATTTTTGGAGAAGATAACAATCAAAAACCTCGATTCTTCAATGGCTTTGTAGAGATGAGGAGATATCTCTTCCCCTTTAGGCAATTCATTGTCATCTCTAAATGCATATATTCCTTTTTGCTTAAAATCATTGAACATATGATCAATGAAACTTTTACGGATATCTGCACCTCTAAAACTCACAAAGACATCATATCTCCATCGATGTGGATTGGAAGGCGCAGCCATGATCAATGATATGTTAGTAGCTTGATTTCCATGTGAAAAATTAGCCCAACGTAATATTTTACTAAAATAGTAATGTAACATTTAGACGTAAACGAATTGAGAATGAAAGAATCATTAAGTGCATGGCATATGCTGATAACTTCATTTACAGAGTACTCTTTAATGATTCACTTGGTTACTAGCTCAATTCAAATGGACTTGAACTATATCATATGGTTGTTTAAATCGTTAAATTAAGCAATAAAGATGAACTATGTCATATAGTCGTTGAATAGATGAACTATTATCCCACTTCTTATTGAATTTTTAATTCCCAAACATAGAAAGAGTCATGAATTGTGTGATACTATATGATTACTTTTTATTTTTCTAAATTGTTCGGTTAGTTATAACCTTCCTTTTATCAAAATCCGGTTTAAACCATAACTGAACAATATAGTCATTTGGGATTGCTAAGGCATTTAAGCTGACTCATCAAATCATTTTACAATCATGATCTTAGTACACAAGGAAATAAGCAAAGAGTAGATGACGACTTACTGATTTTCAGATGAATTAAGAAGCAGAAGATATGAATGAAATCAATAATGGAAGCTTAAGTCAACTTTATATCCAACAGTTACACTTCTAATCCCCAAACTTTAATGATGCAATGGGCTACAGGTGTTTTAAGTTTTTGAAGAGCAAAGAAAGAACGAAGGTGTTGTTTATTGGTGTTATTGGAGTGGTTGTATACTGGTGTCTATCATTTAGGCCCGCATTTTAAAGGTACCACAGTATTTATACCCTGTTTTTGTTTCTCAGTGTCTCAGGTCTAGATCCATTTTTTTGTTTTGTGTGCTTGCGCGGTTAGTTAACTAAAAGTACTGTTGGTGTATTTGCATATTTTTGTTCGGGTATATCCTAAATTGTTCATGTCAGTCAGTGTATGTGTTATCTTTTGTGTTTCAAAGTAAGCTTCTGGCAGTTTTATTATTTATTTATTTATTTATTTATTTATTTATTTATTTTTTATGTATTTCAGGTTCCATTTAATCTTCTTTCGTACTGGAGTTACTGTACCTTTTACTGCTGTTCCATTTAATCTTCTTTCGTAATAGTGGTGAAGTTTTATTTATCTAGCGGTTTTTATTTACAGACATGGGTGGCTTTACAAAACGACCAAATAAAAGTGAATTTGTTGCTAACCAGATAATGGACGATATGAATTGCTCAGTTAATTTTCTTTTATGTTTAGCATTGTTAAAATGTAAAAAGTTGATGAAAATTAGTGGTTCTTTTAAGCTTTTTGTTGTAAAGATTTATGCTCATGCAAAACAATCGGATCATTTAATGTTTAGCTTTGTTAAAATGTTAATATTTGATGGAAAATAGTTTTTTTAAGCTTTGTATAAGAAAGATTGATACCCATGTAACAGTATTTGATCTTAGATGTGTAGCATTGTAAGAATCAATCATATCAATCCGAATTACTGTTTAATCGAATATGTTCTTTGAAAAGAATCAAACAGATGACCTGATCATTTAAATGTTTAGCATCACCAAATGATATTGTAAGAAAGAATTATGCCCAATATATTAATTAGTTTCGCATCATTTCATGCTTAGACAAAAAACAAAGTTAATAAAAATGTAACATGCACATGACTTCTTTTTTTCTTTTCATTTTCATTTTCATGTTGAAAATCGATAATCAAATTCATTGTTTTAAGAGCACCAATGAAAAGAATGCGACCTTTTTCGTGCATAGCATCGTAAATCAACAACTGTTATAGTATTTGTGGTTTAGTGATTTTTCACTAAAAAGATTCATCCGTTTGAAAAAAAAATATCTTTCATTTTTCATGTCAGCATGTTAGAACTAAAAATTTTCAAACAAATTTATTGCATTATTGAACTTATACAAGAAAAGGATTTGTATCCATGTAAAAATTTCTAATCCTTTTCATGTTTTGTGTGGTGATCACAGATGGGTCAAACATGATCCAGTTGAGATCCTTGAATGTGTGAAGATGTGCATATCGAAAGCAATCGATAAAGCTGCTGATGGCTATAATGGTCTAAAAGCTGTTGGAATTACAAATCAGATGGAGAATACTGTTGGTTGGAGCAAAGTCAACTGGCGTTCCACTTTATAACGCCATTGTTTGGATGGATGTTCATACCACTTCGGTTTGCAGGTACCCTTATTGATTTATGTATCTTTTCCAAAATTTACTTTGTTTTCATTGAAAATTTAACTTCTGTTTGAGTTTTTAATTCATTATTCGCTTTGATCAAGACACTTCTTTAATATGGGTAATAACGGTTTCTTGGTCTAAAGCATTTTGTTTTTTGCAATAGATTTGAAACCTTTTGGGTTTCTGATTAATTGTTTTCTTGTTGTTGTTGGGATTTGATCAAGATTCTATGCGTTGTAATTGGTAAGATCGCCCTTTTACTAGGAAATAGGGGTTGCAAAATGGGTTGTTTCAGCTGGTTATAGCGAGTCAAATCAGATGATTTCTAACACGAGTCATTACAATTTCTTTATTTAAAGCCGCTTTGTTTATGTGGAAAACTTGAAACCTTATGAGGCTTTTGTTGCTGATGGATTTATTGTTGCATTATGGGTTCGGGCCAACAGATTAAAATGAGTAATTTCCATTGAGTTACAACAATTCTTGATCTAAAACCATTTTGATTGCTACCAAAAAGTTGGCAACCCTTTTACGGTTCTGTATGATTTTTTTCTTGTTGGTTGTGGGATTTGAATCTAGATTCTGCATTGTTATAGTTGGCCAGACGGGTTAAACACAACATGTCAAAACAGACTTTAGTCGATAAGGGACATAACTATATCTAAATCTAAACCCACTTTGTGTTTGTCGACAAATTGCCACCCTTTCTTAAGGATTCAAATAATTGTTTTATGTTGCCGATGGCATCTTGATCACCTTTTTTTATGAAAATCAGAGAGGTTTAGTTACCAGCTAGAAACAAAAGAGTTCCTATTTTTTAATATAGTACAGAACAGACTCGGTTGTTCCTGTTATATATATTTTGTCAATGTAAACAATTGAGTATATATTGGGTATCTTTCAATTTGTTTAACCTGTTTATATTTATCCAGCTTCTTAGTTTTGGACCCCTTGACTTGGTGGGGATAAAATATAGCGAGTCTTAACTTTTTATGGGAATGCTCTTACGATATATATATATATATATATATATATATATATATATATATATATATATATATATATATATATATATATATATATATATATATATATATATATATATATATATATATATATATATATATATATATAGTAGGGATCCAGTGAGAAGTAAATTAAAATAAGAAGTGGTGAGAAGTGACCAAAACCACGCATTTGAGATGCAACGACTTGCATTAGATGCATTTCTATTCATATAGATTCTACATCTTGAGTTTCGAAAGTTAATTTGATGTATAGATGGTGCAAATTGATTTTCATGATTTTAGCACGTGCATAGGAACCAAAAACAAGAGAAATCATGAAATGCATCTAATATACGTATATGCATCTGATTAAAAGCTAGAAAACACACTATGGTGCGTTATAATGCATCTAAGATTATAGGGATGCATCTAATTTAGGTCGGTGCATCTCGGATTTGCGGTTATAGTTCTTCTTATATATATATATATATATATATATATATATATATATATATATATACGTCCGTACCGCTCCTCGTGGAGTAGATCCCGCATCCAACCAAGTCTTTGACCAGGGAACGGGATAATTCCCACTACCGCTGGCAGGCCAGCCGGGCCGTGAGCACGGTGGGGACGGGCTTCCCAAAAAGCCAGCCCGGGCCGGGGTCAGTATAGAATGAAGGGGACGGCCCTAATGTTGTGCTGGCAAAGCCAACTTCTTGGGTGTCGGGCGGAGAAAAGCGGACGTGGGGACTCGGGTCGGGGCGCAGCGTAACTAAGGGATTCCATTTAGGGCGAGACAAAATGGGGGGGCACGGGCGGTCTGGTGTCCGAGCCGATTGGTCAGACGACGACTACTTCACTTATTAGAGGCAAATAGGGCAAATAGGGCTTTATTAGAAGCTACTTCACTTATATAGAATCGGATGCACTATATAGAGGCACTTTATTTTCAGAACACACTTTAAGTGCGAGAACTGCGAGAACCACCTTTTTACAACTAATAATACACAATGTACACCATTTAATGCTCCATATCATTTTTATATTTTTATTTAATTCAAAAGGGTATAATAGTAAAAGACATTTTTATTTTATTTTTATTTTTTTATAATTCCCGTTTTTTATAAAACTTATAATACAGGTTTTTTTTTTTTTTTTTTTTTTTTTTTTTTTTTTTTTTTTTTTTTTAATGCTTACGTGTTTTCAAATAGTCATGGTGCATGCATGTTTTTTATACCTGATCATTATTTTTTTGAAATCTCGTGGAGCATGCATGTTTTTTTTTTTTTTTTTTTTTTTTTTTTTTTTTTTTTTTTCAAATAGGCAATGGTGCATACATGTTTTTTCTCCAAATAGTCAAGGTGCATACATGTTTTTAATTAGTCAAAATGCATACATGTTTTTTTTAGCAACATATATTTTTTTTTATCAACCTACCAATATTTCTACATGATCATTATTTTTTTTTTTGAAAGTTTGAAACACAAATTAAAAAACATAAATCATTATAGAAAGAAAAACAAGATTGATATACTTAAATGTTACATTTCACTTGATAACAAGTACAAAAACACATGTAATAATCATATATCTCAAAAAGTCGCAAATTATCTTCATGTATAATCGTGTTCATCCACTTCCCGATCTTAAATGATATCATCATCTCATCGATCAATCTGAAACAAGCATGCACGTAAACAATTAAACCACAAACAAATAAGAAACGAAAATTAATCACAACAACTAGCATAATGCGTATGCACAATCTTATGTATATTAAACTAATGATGTAAGCATGTTTTTTAATAATAAACACAAAACATATATGTTTTATAATCCAAAACACAAAACATATATGTTTTATACGTAAACATATATGTAACTTCCCAAAACGTATATGTTTTATAATCCAACTATGGAGTGTGTCAATCAAAATATTGAGTGTGCAAATCATGTCCAATAAATAATATATTTTTTTTCTGATCATACATATATGCAGATAAAACTAATAATTGATTTCCCATCACCAATGTTTGAGTAAGATACTTTTGTTTGTTCTTCTACAAAGAATTATAAAATAATGAGTATGAGAGGTCCATGTGTAAAAATTATCTCTATATCTGGTCTCCTAGAATTATACAATGATCAATAAAAAAGGAGCAATATTTTGATATCTTTTAAAAGGACACTATTGCATATGAACAAGTTGGTCACATAAATCAGATTACGTTCATGTGTAAAATGAACAATGAATGCACTACCAATGAGTAATGCATGAGAACTTGCATAGTGATGACCACATGGCATCTAAAATGATGTCATACACTTTGGACGAAACTGACTAATATTAGGCCACAATGAAACCCTTTAAATCCAATATTAACAATCCATAATTTTAAAGACCCAAATATCTTTGCATACCAATTCTAATAACAAAGAGTCGTTTATTTTTCACATACGAAACCCAATCTAATTAACACAACTTACCGAATTCGTACCCAGTGGGTGAAGAGGTCTTCGTGGTTCGTTAGTCGTAGGAGATCTTCATGGATCTACCATAGTTTTTTTTCTTTATGTGTGGTTTCTGAGAATGATTTTTTCGATCTACAATTATTTTCATGGAAGAACAAAGAAAAGGACTAATGGAAGATCGAATAAGGATTCATAGGGTTGTGTTTAGTCGCCGTTTAGTTCATCGGTGGAGGAGGTCTTTGTGGATCTACAATGTTTTCTTTTTGGTTGCTGGAGATTTGTGGTGGCTGATAAATATGAAGTAGGGTTTGAGAAACACATATGTGAGAGAGAAAAGATAAATAAAATAAACCGAATAAGTCCTAAAAATGTGGAACAGTTTTTGGAAATTAATAATTTTTAAATTCCAATAATGCCCTTAAATCAATTTAAAAAGTTTACACAATATTCCCTTCAAATACATTAATTACACTAATGACACAAGTTATCTCATCCATTGATGGAATGATCTAACGGTCTTAGATAGGTTCTCGCATTTAAAGTGGGTTCTGAAAATAAAGTTTCACTATATATATATATATATATATATATATATATATATATATATATATATATATATACACACGGTCACAAAGAAAAATATTAATTATGTAGGTCTCCACACTTAGATCATTTCACATGTTGATGTTTGAAGCTTGGTTCTAGAGAAGAAAGTAGATTTTAGAGAGAGAAGAACGAGCAAGATAGCCAGATAGGAGAGAATTGGTGTTTTCACTAACTTCGTAAAATGAGACACTCCCTCCCTAGCATGCTAGGGAGGCGTTTATATAGGGTATGTTTGGCGTAATGGGTTTGGGCTGGGGCTGGGGCTTATATTATTAGCCAGAAGATGAAGCTTATACTTTTATAAAACTTTTTGGCGAATTAGTTAGAGCTGAAGCTTATTAATGTAAAATTACATAAAAATACATCAAATTAATTTCACATACATTTCCAGCTTTATATGATAATTCATTATATTTTTAATTGTATTTAAGTAATTTAGCTAGCCATAAGCCTCTATAAGCCCCTTTCTATGGGCTTAGGCTTATGGAGTCTTATGGTTTATTTTATAAGCCATAAACCTCCATAAGCCTATGTGACAAACGAGACTCATTCTATAAGCCGACTTATTTTAAAAGCCCAAACCCTTATAAGCCTCCATAAGCCCTTCGCCAAACATAGCTATAGTCTACAAAGGAGGCCTTGGGCATTTGATGGGCTTGGGTATTGGATTAGACTTGGACTATGATGTATTACATTGGACATAACTAAGTCCATCCTAGCTTAACTAAGTCCAATACCCGTTAGCTAGACTATTACTTATATTACTTCCACTTTTTTTCACACTTCCACTACTCAATCCTCTCAATCTTTTACTTCTAATTACTAAAAAAAAATGTCGGGAGACAACAACGATGATACATTCATGAATCTTCTCGGTGGTTGGTGGAATACTGATTTGTGCTAAACCGTCAAGTTTAATTACACAAGCTAACCACTTGTGAATGGTCAACCGTAACAAACTTAAAACAGCTCAAACACTAATACAATTAAGATCAGAGGAATATAATGGATTCCTGGGTCGTTAAGTCCCACGGAGGATGAATTGGTGTATAAACACTTGATCAGATGATAGAATGATCACTAAGGATAGTAATCAGAAAGGTTTTGATGGATAATTATAACTAAAGAAAAGATCTATAAATTACAGCGACTTAAATGCAAATTAAAAGAAATTAAAAAGTTAAAATATATTAAATAAACGCTATCACTATTATTACAATGATGTTTTTGTGATTTTATAAAATAAAATAACTCAAATAAACTATTTTAACTAAAACGTAAACTCAAATTATCTAAAAACTAGATTTAAAATGAAAACGTACGTTAAGTCTAAAAATTACGTGAGTGCGCAAGCAAAAACGTAAAATTTATGAAATAAAAGTCCTACAAGTGTAAAAACAATTTTTTTACGTACTATATAACAAAAGAAAATTTTAGAAAAAAGATTTATATTTTTTAGACTTTTATATTTTTTATTATGAATTAAATAAGATTTTATACTAATTAAATGTTTAAAAATACTAAAACTATTTGGAAAAATCTGAAACTTTTTTATAAAATACTTAATACTAATACAATTTTATAAAAAAATACAAAAACTGAAAAAGCTATACTAAATAAGCTATAAATAAGCTAAAACCTTCGAATAAGCTATATGAGACAAAAAGTACTTATATATTAGATTTTGCAAGATATGAACGAGACAAGTCCCAAGAGCAACTGGTATCCAGGTACTTTTCTATCACTCTCCTAAGGTGGAGGTCTCAGGTTCGAGCCTGCCTCCCACCTTTTTGCAAAAACATTTTATTTTTTTGATTTTCTTTTTGCAACTTATTAAGCACAAGAAAATAAGCAAGTTTTATAACTACCACTTTTTATGAAAATGATTAATAAGCTCAGTATTGAGCTTATTGTCTTGACAGTTTTGACTTTTGGCTTATTTTGATAATTTTAAGCTTAAACAAGCTTCAAATAAGCTAAATAGTGGGAAACAAAGATTAGACAAGATGTAAATAAGCTAAAACTACTGAAATGAAGCTAAAAAGATACAAATAAGTATACTGATAAGCTATATTAAGCAAATAAGCACTATGATTAAACTACTTAACTAAACAGTCCTGTGGACTTTTTCAAGGCTAAAATAAGCTAAGCAAATAAGCTCACAAGCTTAAAACAAGCATTGAGTCAATAAGTTGGCTAGGTGGGGTATCCAAAAAGCCCAAGCTCACACTGTGGGGACCACTGTAGAGCTTGTGGTGAGCTTATGAATATGATGTCAGATCACTGCTTATACAGTTTACTCAGACATGGGACAAACTAAAAGCTTGTTGCAGCCCTTTCTAACAAGCTACAAAGTACAAAATTAAGCTTGGATCAATGAGACAGCTAGGTTAGCTACACAAAAAACCAAAGTACTCAAGATTTGACCAACTAATAAGCTTTTTACAAGCTTAGGAAAAACTGACTAAGACTGTGCACAGGGCACTTGTTGACTTTTTAAGAAAAGGAAACAAAGTTGACTTTTATGAACTTTGATTCAAATTTAAGGACTGATCTTGGTGTTATATGATGAAATGACACAAAAGCAAGCTATGTCTATGGATTTTGAACACAAAACAAGCTTTTGATTCTTTGAAAATCCTACAGTTAAGCTTATAAAACAGTTGGTTGATGATTTTGACTATGAGAGTGAGCAGGCATAAAATTATAACAGATATGAGTTCAAGTGAGCTTAACTAACCTAAACCAATAGATTTCTACCACTGAGTAAGCCTCTAGCACAGTTTTAACAATAAATCCAAACACCCCTTTTTAGAAGCAGTTTTGAAGCTTTTCAAAGGATAACACTGATTAAGACCATAAAAATGATTTAAGGCTTAATTTTATCAAATAATAAGACTAATGAAACATTAACTAATGACATTAACAACATAAATATGAGAAATGACAATTTTGCTTATATAACTGTTAAACTAAGAATCTTAACAATTAACAATTTTGAAGAACAAGTCTACTGATTTAATACTTACTTTTGCTTAACTACACCTAAGAAACATGCATAAACACAGATTAAAGCTTATATGTAGCTTAAACAGTAAAAAGCAAATATACTTATGAAAGCTTACAACTGCTTTTCAGCAAAAGATCATGAACCAGTAATTAATACCACACCTAATAGCTTTCCCCAAAGCTTCTAAACCAAGATCATTCAAAATCAGCACTGCACCATTGTCTTGATCATGTCTCCTTATGATTTTTATTTTTAACTAATTTTTTTTGTATTTTTGATGATTTTTGAGGTTTGAGTCTAAACTGAGTTATAAATGTTTTCAATAGCTTAAACAAGCTGCTAGGAGCTTATGTAAGCTTAATGAGCCCAAAACAACAACCATAAACAACATTTGAGCACTCATGAGATTTGTGAAATTTGAAAATATGCATAAACTGAAATGAGACTTAGACTAAAATTGATTACTGAAAACAGATTCAAATATACTTGAAAAACATAAATACAGTACTTGGAAGCTTTAAAATTGCACTTTTCTTTGAAATTTAACTTATACGACATACAATAAACTAAATTAGACTAGATAACTCTTCACATCACTTCCCATTGCTTCTTTATAGACTTTTTAGGACTCCCTCATGCTTCTGATCAAATCCCATCAACTATCTTGGCCATTGATTGAGTCAAACTCATCCTAGCCTTTAAACTTACTTTTGGCGCCAAAAGTGCAAATGGTTGCTTGAAATAGTTTCAGAGTAATTAAAGAAGTTTGGGATGTTATGTGAGGTGGAGGGGACAATATGTGAAGTAGTCATGGAGTAGGAATGATTTGGAAAGCAAAAACAGAGGTTTGTGAGTGCTACAGTAAAGGTTCATGGTGTGTAAGCATTAATTGGTTGTGGGCTTGTGTCTAGGAGGGGGGATGAGGTGGAGAGAGTGGGTAGCAAGGTGAGGTGGAAGTACAGGTGGTAAAAACCACCCTTGTTTTGAGATTACAGAGATGGAGGAGACGATGTACAGTGGAGGCGGTTTCCTCTTTTTTAAATATTGGACCGGGTTGGGGTATTGGGCCTGGATTTGAGTTTGGACTTGGGTTTTGTTTTGGATTAATAACAAAGGTGTCCGGTTTGGTATAAGTAAGCACAAGGACCAAAAGTGCAAATCTGCCAAAGTTAAAGGTTGAACCTACCAATCTTCCAAAGTTCTTACAAGGACCAAACCTGCCATAAATGAATAGTACAAGGACCAAGGTTGATTATTTTCCATTTTTAAAATGTCCAAGGACCATTTTTGACAATTTTCAAACTCCAGGGACCAAACTTGTAATTTCTCTTTAAACTTATCATAAAGGACCAATTTTGTCATTTATTAATAATACAAGGGTGATGTTTGAATAATTTCTATTTTTGAACACCCAGGGACTATTTTTGACATTTTTGTAAAGTTGAGGGATTAAAGTTGTAAATTGTGATTTTTGAACTTTAAAGGGTTTGTTTTGACAACTTTTGAATCTCATGGACCTTAAATGACATTTTACAAGTTTTTGAATTACCAGGGACTAATTTTGACAACTTTTGTAACATGAGGGGGACTAAAACTGCCAATTATGCAAACTTGATACGTTTTTCATCAGATTTTGATGTTTTTGCATTTAAAACATATAAAACACTTGTTTGTGATATTTTTATCATTTTGAAGCATTTCTGAGTGTTTTCAGATGTTTTTGCAGTCTAGACAGTATAAAAATGATGAGTATTTAGACACTCATCAATCCCCCACACTAAGATATTGCTAGTCCCTAGCAATGATTTGAGAAAAATTAATGGATCTTATCTCTTTACCAAAAGCCATTACTTCTGGAGTAGCCAATTGTTTTGATTCAAGTAAGAACCTTGGCACAACGATAACCAAATGATTTTGAGCAAATCATAAGCTGTGAACGGATTTGATTTGTCTTTACCAGAAGCCGTTTGCTTCTGGACTAGCCAACTCTTAGATAAATTATCAATATTATCTTTGGTGAGCCGATTACCAATTATGGATTTTCAACTGCCTTTACCACAAGCCATAAACTTGCGGGCTAGCCAACTTTTCACTAGTTTAAAGATATGGTAAGTTGAACACCATACAATTTTGGGCAAATTGCAAGCCATAAACGGATTTGAGATATCTTTACCAAGAGCCGTTTGCTCCTGGATTAGCCAATCCTTATGTGGGTTAGACATGGCGGACTGATTACCATTTGTTGAGTAAGTGAAAAACACTTACTCCAAAAAAAATTTTGGCCAAAAACGGGGGAATTGGGTGGAATAATTACACGATAAAATTCGTGAGAATTCCCCCCCACACTTAGAAATGAATATTGCCCTCAATATTCAAAGTACCGGCTGTTATGCCGAAACATAGAACATAAAAAGGGAAATATTACGGCCATTATTTTGTTTTTGATATATACACATTTTTTTTTTTTAAATTTTAATATATACAACATTGTGGGGAAACTCCCCCACACTAGGGTGGTAGAAAGGGGGTAAGAAGACAGAAACATGGGTGAAAACCCATATGGTGTGTGCTACTATTGCTGATTCTCGAGTCACTAGCTTGACTCGATCCCCGCATTCATTGGTTCATGGGGAATGTTTGTAGATCTGGGACAATCACGGGTGGAATGTCCTCTCCAAAGTAGTGCTTTAATCGATGACCATTTACTTTAAAATTTGGACCATCAGGCTGAGATAACTCAATGGTGCCATAAGGATAAATCTTAGTGATAGTAAATGGACCAGACCAACGGGACTTGAGCTTTCCCGAGAAAATCTTCAATCTAGAATTGAAAAGAAGGACTCGATCACCAACGTTGAAAACGCGGTTTTTGATTTTAGAGTCATGAATCTTCTTTGTATTTTGTTTATAGATCAAAGAGTTCTCGTAAGCTTGATCACGGAGTTCATTTAGTTCATTCATTTGAACTTTTCTGTGATCACCAGCTGTCTGTATATCGAAGTTTGCATGTTTTAAGGCCCAGTAAGCCTTGTGCTCTAGCTCAATCGGAAGATGACATGCCTTTCCGTACACTAGCTTGTATGGAGTACACCCAATTGGTGTTTTGTAAGCTGTACGAAAAGCCCAGAGTGCGTCATCCAGTTTATCCGACCAGGATGCACGATTTTCGCCTACTGTCCTTTCTAAAATTCTTTTAATACCACGGTTTGAAACTTCCACCTGCCCACTTGTTTGGGGGTGGTATGCAGTAGATAGACGGTGGGTAACACCATACTTTTGCATGACACGATCAAATTGGTCATTACAAAAATGTGTACCACGATCACTGATTATAGCACGAGGAGTTCCAAACCTGGCAAAAAGAGATTTCAAAAATTTCACAACAACTCGGGCATCATTTGTAGGTAAAGCTTTTGCTTCAACCCATTTTGACAAATAGTCAACAGCCACGAGTATGTATTTGTTACCTCGAGAAGATGGAAATGGCCCCATAAAGTCAATACCCCAGATGTCAAATATCTCACAAACTTGAATGGCATTTTGTGGCATTTCATTTCTTTGAGAGATATTTCCATGACGTTGACAAGCGTCACAGGCTTTTACAAAATCGTGGGCATCCTTATAGATGGTGGGCCAATAAAACCCGGAATCAAACACCTTTTTGGCGGTGTAGTTTGGACTATGATGGCCCCCGGTGGGTCCAGCATGGCAAGCTTTGAGAATGTCAAGAGCTTCTTGTCCATAAACACACCGTCGGATGACTTGATCCGCACAGATTTTGAATAAGAAGGGGTCGTCCCAGAAGTAATGTTTAACATCTTTAAAGAATTTGTTCTTCTGTTGGGTCGACATCCCTTTCACTATGAAGTTACCCGCATGGTAATTTGCAAAGTCAGCAAACCATGGGGTAGAAGAATTTCCACGAAAAGAAACCGCATTGAGTGTCTCGAGAGGAAATGTTTCATTTATTTCCTTTTTCTCGAAAACATCTTGGTGAGGGTTTTCTAATTTGGACAGATGATCAGCAGCCAGGTTCTCAGCTCCTTTTTTATCACTTATGATGATATCAAATTCTTGGAGAAGGAGAACCCAATGGAGCAATCTCGGCTTTGCATCTTGTTTTGCAAAGAGATATTTGAGAGCCGAGTGATCCGTATACACTACACATTTGGTCAAGATTAAGTACGGCCGAAATTTCTCAAATGCATACACCACGGCTAATAGCTCTTTTTCTGTGGTGGTGTAATGAGTTTGAGCTTCAGTCATAGTCTTACTTGCATAGTGGATAGGCTGAAAATGCTTAGCTCTACGTTGCCCTAAGACTGCACCGATAGCAAAATCACTTGCATCGCACATGAGCTCAAAGGGTAAATCCCAGTCGGGAGAAACGAGAATGGGTGCTTCAGTAAGCTTTTTCTTCAATGTTTCAAAAGCTATGATGCACTCGGATGAGAAGATAAAAGGAGCATCCTTTTCAAGAAGATGGGTCATAGGCCGGGCGATTTTGGAAAAATCTTGTATGAATCTACGATAGAAACCGGCATGACCTAAAAAACTCCTAATACCTTTAACGGTAGTAGGATGAGGCAGTTTAGCAATAACATCTACTTTTGCTCTATCTACCTCAATCCCGTTCTTTGAAATTTTATGGCCAAGGACTATGCCTTCTTTGACCATAAAGTGGCTTTTCTCCCAGTTTAGACAAAGATTGGTGTCTTCACACCTTTGAAGCAGTTTTTCTAAATGGGAGAGACATATTTGAAACGAATCCCCAATGACCGAGAAGTCATCCATAAACACCTCCATTGTTTCCCCGATCATATCATGGAAAATGGCCATCATACATCGTTGGAACGTGCCAGGAGCATTACATAAGCCGAAAGGCATACGTCTGTAGGCAAAAGTTCCGTATGGGCAGGTGAATGTAGTTTTATCTTGATCCTTTGGATCAATGGGAATCTGAAAGTAACCCGAGAAACCATCAAGGAAACAATAGTATTCATTCCCTGCTAATCTCTCAAGCATTTGGTCCATAAAGGGCAGAGGAAAATGGTCTTTTCGGGTAGCGTCATTCAACTTACGATAGTCAATGCAAACACGCCATCCCGTAACCAATCGAGTTGGAATTAACTCGTTATCTTCATTTGTGACAACAGTTATGCCACCCTTTTTAGGAACACAATGAATTGGGCTAACCCAAGGACTATCTGAGATTGGGTAAATCAATTCTGCATCAAGAAGTTTGATAACCTCCTGTTTGATAACATCATGGATTTTTGGATTTACTCTTCTCTGATGTTGAACTGCTGGCTTGAAGTCATCCTCCATCAAGATTTTGTGAGTACAAAATTCAGGGTTGATACCCTGAATGTCAGAGAGTTTCCAAGCAATTGCTTGCTTGTGTGACTTCAAGATTTTTATGAGAGCAGCTTTTTCATCTTTACTCAAATCTCTAGCAATAATGACTGGTAATTTATCATCACCTTCAAGAAATGCATACTCGAGATGAGGTGGTAAGTCCTTAAGTTCGACTTCAGGAAATTCTTCAGTTTTCTCAACTGACTTGATTTCCTTGTTATGAAGTTTGACAGGAGGGAGTGGAAGAGAAATGTTATGATTTATCAACTTCTCAAGAAGAATATCTCCCTCCAGATTAATCTCATATTGATTAATCTCATCAGGAATTGAATCACCAGTGTGAGGGGCTGATGATGGATCATCATTAAGCAACTTCTCAATGAGAAGTATGTCCCCTTGAATGTCAATTGGAGCGTGATCAATTTCCCATGGAACAGAATCACTAGCCAAGTATGCTTCAATCTCTTCCAAGATGAAGTTGCTTCCCTCAAACGGAGTGAGAGAAGGAGTATAATTGGCTATGATAGGTTGAGAAGATGTAGTGGGATCCCCACTTACAGAATTGTGAGAATAACCAAGAACTTCTTGAGAATACTCTTCTGAAGCAACATCAATGATATCTATTCGGTTAACCGATTCAGAATCATAATTTGCGGAGTACCTCGAAGTCTGATCAAGGTTAAAAGGGACAGCTTCATTACCAACACGTAATGTGATTTCTTGCTCAAATACATCAATGAGAGCACGGCCCGTTCTCAGGAAACCTCGACCAACAATGAGAGGAACCCGATGATCGGCATCAAAATCAACAACCACGAAGTCAGCTGGAAAATGGAACTTTCCTACTTTCACAAATACGTCCTCGGCAATGCCAAGAGGACGGGATATTGTACGATCTGCAAGCTCGAGAGTCATGCATGTAGGAGTAAGTTCCGGAAGAGAAAGTTTCTTCCATACTGAATAAGGCATCAGATTGATGCTTGCACCAAGATCTGCTAGGGCAAAGCATTCAACCATTCCTGGAAATACACAAGGTAAGAGAAATTTTCTAGGATCTCCAAGCTTTTCTGGAAGCTTCTTCAGGATAACTGCAGAGCAGTTCTCGTTAAGAGGAGTTTTAGCCATTTCAAACAGCTTTTCCTTGTTGCTTAACATGTGTTTGAGAGTTGATGCAAACTTGGGCATCAGCATGATAGCATCCGCAAAGCTTATGTCAAAATGTAACTCTTGGAAAATTTGGAAAAATTTGTCCATTTGATGACTAGCTTTTTCACGAAGCTTTTGCTCATTCAAACGTGATGGATAAGGAATAGAAGATTTGGATTTGGTATTTTCAACGGGAGCTACGGGTGGTTCAAAAACAACTCCTGGATTAGACTTGGGTTTCTGGACAACTTGAGGCTGGACATTGTTGGTACCTCCATTATCAATAGGAAGTTCCTTGTCCTTTGTCGCCTTGGTAACCTGACTCATTTCTCCTAGTGGAGGAGGCATTGGAGTGGTAGGTCCATTGTGTGTCCTAGGTTCACTTTCCACTACCTTCGGGAGAGAAGAAGAAGAGGTAGTAGGAATAGCGGGTCCATTGTATGAAACATCACTTCTGGTCGTGATCGCCTTAGCATCGCCCCTCGGGTTAGCGATCGTGTTGCTCGGAAGTTTTCCTGAGCCCGAGGGTTGATCATTTAAAGACTTTTTGAGATCAGCAATCTGACAGACCAACAACCTGTTCATTTCATCTTGGGATTTCATGAACTTCTTCAATAACTCATCAGATGATGGTACTGGAGGATGTGGAGGGAAATTCTGAGGTCGGATGTTTTGATTAGGACCTTGTTGTTGAAAATTCCCTTGATTAGGATTCACATTCCCCTGAAATTGATTCCCTCGATTGAAATTGTTTTGATGAAGGTTTCCTTGTTGTTGGAAACCTTGATTGGGTCCAGGATAGAAATTACCTTGGTTTTGATAACCTTGGTTCATTCTAGGTTGATTCTGATTCCGGTTAAGATTCTGGTTAAAACCGGGTGGTGCCTGATAAGTATTAGCACGGTAGTTTGGTTCATTCTGAGGACGGTATTGATTACCTCCTTGATTTGAAGTACCGGCTATAGCATTTGCTTCAAACGGACTACCATCGGTGGCAGTACAATTGTAGTATGCATGAGGACCACCACAAGTAACACAAACTTCAACTTTCTTCACTTCACCATGTGATGGTGTTTGATTGAAAGTGACTTTCTTTTGGTTAGCAAGAACCAAAGCCTGAACAATATCGGTGAGTTTATCAATCTTAGCATCGGTGCTAGAAGTACTCACAGGAGATGAAGTAGAAGGTCCAGCATTAGACTGAGTTTGATATGTCTTTGTACGGAAAGAACGGACCTGGGACTTGTTTTCAATGATTTGTAAGGCTTCTTTTGTGGTTTTGCTAAGGAAATTACCTCCTGCGGAGGCATTCAGAGAGTCTTGGTCAGCTTGTCTCAGACCATTATAGAAAGTATCCATTTGCATTAACTCGGTAAAACCATGATGTGGACACTTGCGGAGCAATTCTTTGTAACGATCCCATGCCTCCCCGAATGATTCATCAAATCTCTGAGAAAATTTCATTATCTCATTCTTAAGACTTGTAGTTCGGGATGGAGGATAGAACTCGTTAACAAACTTGGTAACTAGATCCTCCCATGTCTCAATGGAACGAGGGGGTTGTTTCTCAAGCCAATTCCGGGCTTGTCCCTCTAGAGAAAATGGGAACAGAAGAAGCTTGATAGCTTCATGTGGGACATTCTTGTATTTGATGGTAGATGTAATCTTGTTAAACCATCGAATGTGTGCATGAGGATCATCCCGCTCAAAACCATAGAATTGGCTTTGGGTTACTAGATTAAGCAACCCGGTTTTGAGCTCGAAGGTATCAGCCACGATGGCTGGGACAACAATGGCATCTCCGTAACCCTCGATGGGTGCTTGGAGAAGCTCATTCATGGGTTTGTCTTCTGCCATTTCGACAGGGGGTGGTGGTGGTAGACGTTCCTCAGTCACGGCTGAAGGAGCTGAACGTCCTCTATGTCTACGAGGAATCTTTCCAAGTTCTGAAAGTGGACTTGTAGAACTGGAAGAACGAGTGCACATGCACTAAGTTTAAAAATCAGTTTTTCAAAACAAATGCGAGGCAAAACGACAAGTGAACTTAACCAATAATCACAAATGAAATGGCTTCTTTGAAAAAGGTACACCAAATCACAAGGACACAATGGCAAGTTTTAAATCTGATGTTCGGGAACTTATTATGGTCACACCCCCAGTTAGTAGGTGTACTGCCTTGATTTGCGGTGGTTGATTTTTATGTATATATTAAGTACCAATGAAAAGACGTAGGTAATGATTTGTGCAAAGGGTTTAAAACTTTTGGACAATATTTTTGGTATCGTCTCGTTTATCCAAATCGTATCTCTTTAAGAATCACCTTAAAAGAAACCCAAGCTAGAAAACGTTCCGATTGTTTTGTTGTTTTATATTGTTTTTTGGTGTTTTTAACACTTTAGGAAAAGTGTTAATGAACTTTTTGATTTATATTAACTTTACAGAAAACTTTTTACAAAGATTGTGGTATATGTGCAAGTACGGGTCTGAAAAATGCTACAAACACGCTTACAGCCTCCCCGGCAGCGGCGCCAAAATTTGATTGGTGCTAAACCGTCAAGTTTAATTACACAAGCTAACCACTTGTGAATGGTCAACCGTAACAAACTTAAAACAGCTCAAACACTAATACAATTAAGATCAGAGGAATATAATGGATTTCTGGGTCGTTAAGTCCCACGGAGGATGAATTGGTGTATAAACACTTGATCAGATGATAGAATGATCACTAAGGATAGTAATCAGAAAGGTTTTGATGGATAATTATACCTAAAGAAAAGATCTATAAATTACAGCGACTTAAATGCAAATTAAAAGAAATTAAAAAGTTAAAATATATTAAATAAACGCTATCACTATTATTACAATGATGTTTTTGTGATTTTATAAAATAAAATAACTCAAATAAACTATTTTAACTAAAACGTAAACTCAAATTATCTAAAAACTAGATTTAAAATGAAAACGTACGTTAAGTCTAAAAATTACGTGAGTGCGCAAGCAAAAACGTAAAATTTATGAAATAAAAGTCCTACAAGTGTAAAAACAATTTTTTTACGTACTATATAACAAAAGAAAATTTTAGAAAAAAGATTTATATTTTTTAGACTTTTATATTTTTTATTATGAATTAAATAAGATTTTATACTAATTAAATGTTTAAAAATACTAAAACTATTTGGAAAAATCTGAAACTTTTTTTACTAATACAATTTTATAAAAAATACAAAAACTGAAAAAGCTATACTAAATAAGCTATAAATAAGCTAAAACCTTCGAATAAGCTATATGAGACAAAAGGTACTTATATATTAGATTTTGCAAGATATGAACGAGACAAGTCCCAAGGGCAACTGGTATCCAGGTACTTTTCTATCACTCTCCTAAGGTAGAGGTCTCAGGTTCGAGCCTGCCTCCCACCTTTTTGCAAAAACATTTTATTTTTTTGAGTTTCTTTTTGCAACTTATTAAGCACAAGAAAATAAGCAAGTTTTATAACTACCACTTTTTATGAAAATGATTAATAAGCTCAGTATTGAGCTTATTGTCTTGACAGTTTTGACTTTTGGCTTATTTTGATAATTTTAAGCTTAAACAAGCTTCAAATAAGCTAAATAGTGGGAAACAAAGATTAGACAAGATGTAAATAAGCTAAAACTACTGAAATGAAGCTAAAAAGATACAAATAAGTATACTGATAAGCTATATTAAGCAAATAAGCACTATGATTAAACTACTTAACTAAACAGTCTTGTGGACTTTTTCAAGGCTAAAATAAGCTAAGCAAATAAGCTCACAAGCTTAGAACAAGCATTGAGTCAATAAGCTGGCTAGGTGGGGTATCCAAAAAGACCAAGCTCACACTGTGGGGACCACTGTAGAGCTTGTGGTGAGCTTATGAATATGGTGTCAGATCACTGCTTATGCAGTTTACTCAGACATGGGACAAACTAAAAGCTTGTTGCAGCCCTTTCTAACAAGCTACAAAGTACAAAATTAAGCTTGGATCAATGAGACAGCTAGGTTAGCTACACAAAAAACCAAAGTACTCAAGATTTGACCAACTAATAAGCTTTTTACAAGCTTAGGAAAAACTGACTAAGACTGTGCACAGGGCACTTGTTGACTTTTTAAGAAAAGGAAACAAAGTTGACTTTTATGAACTTTGATTCAAATTTAAGGACTGATCTTGGTGTTATATGATGAAATGACACTAAAGCAAGCTATGTCTATGGATTTTGAACACAAAACAAGCTTTTGATTCTTTGAAAATCCTACAGTTAAGCTTATAAAACAGTTGGTTGATGATTTTGACTATGAGAGTGAGCAGGCATAAAATTATAACAGATATGAGTTTAAGTGAGCTTAACTAACCTAAACCAATAGATTTCTACCACTGAGTAAGCCTCTAGCACAGTTTTAACAATAAATTCAAACACCCCTTTTTAGAAGCAGTTTTGAAGCTTTTCAAAGGATAACACTGATTAAGACCATAAAAATGATTTAAGGCATAATTTTATCAAATAATAAGACTAATGAAACATTAACTAATGACATTAACAACATAAATCTGAGAAATGACAATTTTGCTTATATAACTGTTAAACTAAGAATCTTAACAATTAACAATTTTGAAGAACAAGTCTACTGATTTAATACTTACTTTTGCTTAACTACACCTAAGAAACATGCATAAACACAGATTAAAGCTTATAAGTAGCTTAAACAGTAAAAAGCAAATATACTTATGAAAGCTTACAACTGGTTTTCAGCAAAAGATCATGAACCAGTAATTAATACCACACCTAATAGCTTTCCACAAAGCTTCTAAACCAAGATCATTCAAAATCAGCACTGCACCATTGTCTTGATCATGTCTCCTTATGATTTTTATTTTTAACTAATTTTTTTTGTATTTTTGATGATTTTTGAGGTTTGAGTCTAAACTGAGTTATAAATGTTTTCAATAGCTTAAACAAGCTGCTAGGAGCTTATGTAAGCTTAATGAGCCCAAAACAACAACCATAAACAACATTTGAGCACTCATGAGATTTGTGAAATTTGAAAATATGCATAAACTGAAATGAGACTTAGACTAAAATTGATTATTGAAAACAGATTCAAATATACTTGAAAAACATAAATACAGTACTTGGAAGCTTTAAAATTGCACTTTTCTTTGAAATTTAACTTATACGACATACAATAAACTAAATTAGACTAGATAACTCTTCACATCACTTCCCATTGCTTCTTTATAGACTTTTTAGGACTCCCTCATGCTTCTGATCAAATCCCATCAACTATCTTGGCCATTGATTGAGTCAAACTCATCCTAGCCTTTAAACTTACTTTTGGCGCCAAAAGTGCAAATGGTTGCTTGAAATAGTTTCAGAGTAATTAAAGAAGTTTGGGATGTTATGTGAGGTGGAGGGGACAATATGTGAAGTAGTCATGGAGTAGGAATGATTTGGAAAGCAAAAACAGAGGTTTGTGAGTGCTACAGTAAAGGTTCATGGTGTGTAAGCATTAATTGGTTGTGGGCTTGTGTCTAGGAGGGGGGATGAGGTGGAGAGAGTGGGTAGCAAGGTGAGGTGGAAGTACAGGTGGTAAAAACCACCCTGGTTTTGAGATTACAGAGATGGAGGAGACGATGTACAGTGGAGGCGGTTTCCTCTTTTTTAAATATTGGACCGGGTTGGGGTATTGGGCCTGGATTTGAGTTTGGACTTGGGTTTTGTTTTGGATTAATAACAAAGGTGTCCGGTTTGGTATAAGTAAGCACAAGGACCAAAAGTGCAAATCTGCCAAAGTTAAAGGTTGAACCTGCCAATCTTCCAAAGTTATTACAAGGACCAAACCTGCCATAAATGAATAGTACAAGGACCAAGGTTGATTATTTTCCATTTTTAAAATGTCCAAGGACCATTTTTGACAATTTTCAAACTCCAGGGACCAAACTTGTAATTTCTCTTTAAACTTAATATAAAGGACCAATTTTGTCATTTATTAATAATACAAGGGTGATGTTTGAATAATTTCTATTTTTGAATACCCAGGGACTATTTTTGACATTTTTGTAAAGTTGAAGGATTAAAGTTGTAAATTGTGATTTTTGAACTTTAAAGGGTTTGTTTTGACAACTTTTGAATCTTATGGACCTTAAATGACATTTTACAACTTTTTGAATTACCAGGGACTAATTTTGACAACTTTTGTAACATGAGGGGGACTAAAACTGCCAATTATGCAAACTTGATACGTTTTTCATCAGATTTTGATGTTTTTGCATTTAAAACATATAAAACACTTGTTTGTGATATTTTTATCATTTTGAAGCATTTCTGAGTGTTTTCAGATGTTTTTGCAGTCTAGACAGTATAAAAATGATGAGTATTTAGACACTCATCAAATACCTCAAACCCGGGTTCATCTTCAAACCCAAACGCGGGTTCATCTTCAAACCCCAACGTCTCTTTTTCCAACCCACTAGGCTTGTCGAGCCAAGATCTTTTCCTACAACATCAATAATATCTGTTTTGGCAACAAAATCAACAAAACACATTAAATGCCAACTTTCAAAATCTACAATTCTCACAACAATCACAAACTGAAACACAAGATATTCTAGAAACACCCACTTCTCCTCCAAAGCCTAAAAGTCGTGGTAAATGAAAGACCCAAAAAAACAAAGACCCCGAACCAATCGATGATGATGACGAAAATATTGTTGCTGGGCATTGGCAACCAAGAGAGGAAGAATTACTTGCCAGGTGTTATGTAGCTGTTACGGAGGATCCGATTATCGGGGGTGCACAAGATCGTGATAAGTTTTGGCATCGGGTCAGAAATGTGTTCAATAGACTCAATTTCCAACGACGCACCAAGGATATGATAACAAGCAAGTGGAAAACGTTGAACCGTGATTGCACAAAGTTCAACGCGTATTTCAAACGTGTGCAACGGGAACAGAGAAGTGGGGAAAGTGAGATGGATGTCATGAAATGGCCAAAGCAAATGTAACGTGACAAGCACAAATCCGCGCCGTTTGCTCTCGATGATGCTGGGGAGATTTTGCGTCAGCATAAGAAATGGGACTCGCCGGATCCAGTTGATTTAACCGGCGATGTCCCAAGCCAAACAAATGAGGCTTTGTTTGGTCATGATGAACAACCACGCCCCATGGGAAAAAACGTGCATCCAAGAAAGCAAGATCCGAGAGCACGACAAGTACTGGGGGAGCGAGCACCGAAGGAACGAGTTCGTCAAGTCAATTCACCAAAACTATGACAAATGAGTATCGTATCAAACGTGAAACCGCCCAAGCGGCATATCGGACCCAGCAAGTCAAAGATGAAACAATAACAAGGTTGTAAGAGATGAAATTTTTGATGATTGACACTGATGGAAAAGATCCAAATGTCGTGGCTTGGATCAATGATGAAAAAGACAGAATCATCAAAAAATATAACTTGCAACCTTGTCATTAGATTGTATTTTCGTCATTTCCTTTATGTTGTAACGTTTAATTTGCAGTGTCTTTTTTTATTTCGTTGTATTTTTTTTTTAATTTCGTATTGTAATATGTTTTCAAATTAATGATATGTTTTTTAATAAATGAAGTGTTTGTTTTAGTTTTGAGGTTGAATTTGAAAATATGTGAGTTAAGGCTTAACCTTGGGAATGTTATGATAAGGGGTGTTTTTTTGTTGAGTTAAGGTGAAATATTAAAGCTGATGTGGCGCTGACGTGGCAGGAGGTTAAACTTTAACCTAGGTGATTATACCCAAGGCTCTCACAAAGAGTAAAGGCAACTGGGGTTGACTCCAAAGTCAATTTATTTGCATTTCTGGCCCTTCAGTTTTAGACAATATGCAATCTATTGGATTAATTCAAGGGCCATACTTTTTAAGCAGACAAAAACTAATTTATTTATCATTATTAAAATTTTAACACAAGTCCTACAAATATGTGCATGTAGGTTAAGTTGAATTACATGTACTAATCCAACTCGTACTGCCAAAACCTTTTGTTTTAAATCCCAACAACCTACAAATAAACTTGCATGCATGTGCTAACATTAATTGTTTTCTAATGGGAATATAATTCTAACAACCCAATCACAAAACCCAGTCAAGATCAAAGCGAACAACATCTAAAAGAAAAAGAAGCAACCTTCACTTGCGCGATTTGCAAAGAACCCATAATGCTCCCCAACAGTAAATTTAAAAATAGTAATAGATGCATTCACTCGTTTTGCACGGATTGTATGATCAAATATATTCAACTGAAACTTGAAGACAATGTTTCAGATATGAAAACATATAAAAATGGACGAAAATGTGTAAAAACTTGTAAAAACGGATGAAAACGTATAGAAATAGAAGAAAAACGTAAAACAACGGACGAAAACGGTTAAAAAACGTATGAAAACGAGCGGATCTTAATAAAAAATATATGGAATAAATTTGTTATACCCCATAAACCACATGGACTTTATTTTTAAGGGTATTTATGTCCTTTTTGTAAATTTGACGGTTAAACAAACGGAAAAAATGGTCAAAGGACCAAACCCGTTATGTGTCGCAACAACAATGACCAAACCCGTTAAAAGAAAGTAATGAAACTAAATCCGTTAAACCTGACAGACTAAAATTAACTCAAAAAGTTATTGCTATTTGAGGTGAGATCCATGACAAACAAAGAAAAGGAAAAAAGAACAAATAAGCATATTCTAGCCTTCCATTTTGATTTCATCAACGGTAGAGATCAAAACAAAAAGTAATAAATGAAAGGCAAAATTGTCATTGTAGCTCATTTAATAAAAAAATCCACTTTCCACCATTTAAAAAAAACAACATATCTCGCAAATGGTAAATCTTCAAGCTACGAAAAATACACAATTGCGACGAGAATTAAATCAACTTTCTATAGATATGCACTTTTATATAATTTCGACGAACTTTTTTTTCAAAATTTCCATTCAGAAAAATCACACGTGATTCGTAAAAAAATCACATGTGATTATGGTTTTTGTTGTGATTCGTGTGTAAATCACATGTGATTCTGTTTTAATCTAAAAATGAGTGAATCACGTGTGATTCTGTTATTCTTTTTTTCTCAGTCATGAAAAATGTAAATTACGTGTGATTTAGTCTTTGATGTTATAAACTGAAACATGTGATTCAGTTTTAATCTAAAAATGAGCAAATCTAATGTGATTCACTTTCAAAAAATAATTTACGGTATAATCACATGTGATTTGCGGTAAATCACATGTGATTAGTGTGTAAATCACATGTGATTAGTGTGTAAATCACATGTGATTCACTTTCAAAAAATAATTTACGGTGAAATCACATGTGATTTTCGGTAAATCACATGTTATTTTCGGTAAATCACATGTGATTTGAGGTAAAACCACATGTGATTTACCGAAAATCACATGTGATTTACCACAAATTAACCACATACCCACGTTGACATTAAATATCACTAATAAACTTAAAAACTTAAGAGAACAATCTTTTTAATACACGAAAAGCTTTTTTGTCTTTTCAAAACCATATCAAAAAAATATCTCCACTTACATCATATCATCTTTGCCAGAACCAAAGAAGAAAATGATTCATCATTGTCCCTTAATCGACTATTATCATAAGTCCACAACTAAAGAAAAGTAACGTTTGATTTAGTTGTTTTTATATTTATTGGCTGTGTTAAGGACTTGTCATTTAACAAGTGGCATTCTCTCTTACTTTTAAATTGTCTCTCTAATTTTCATCCACAAATAATCATTCCATGTCATTGTGTGGAAAATTTTTTGTAAAGTTTTTGTGATCATAGCATTTCTCAAAAAAAAAAAATGATTGAGATGGAGTGATTTTTTCTTTAGATATTTTTTGATGTGCATTCAACTTTCCCTATTTAATGACATATAATGACATAAATATTACCCTCTTTTTTTACAAGGTCAAACATTTCTCCTCATTTATTATTTCTCTTCACCCGAATCATAAAACCTCAACCCACATTTATAATAGGTACTTTCGTTTTTCAGTTTTCTCATATACTTCTACACTAATTTGATATCCCATATAAACTTATTATAGCTCAATTAATTAACAACTCATGAGGGTTGTTCATCTTTTGTATTACGAACTTAACGTGTTCGATGAAATCCCTCAGTTATGATATTACTTAAAAATATGCTTTTCTGATGCGCATACAGTGTTTGATGTTATGCCTCTCTGGAAACATGTGAGATAATGAGTATAAAATGTTGAAAAAAGATTAATATCGTCGTTATATAAAAAAAGTAGTCGAGGATACGAAATGACTAATTATTTATGTTCTTGTTAAGTGTCCCATATCTTGTTTTTATTTTAGTTAAATCTTTACTAAAGGAGATGTCGTAAGGTGCACAAAACGGCTCTCCAAAACTTACTTTTCTTTAGTTGTAATTGAAGTAGGCAGAACACAAATTAAGATGTCATTGCTATGATGTTTCGCGCTAATTTGTGTGGTAAAGCAAAACCAAGCGCGAAATTAGTGATCATCTGTCCAAGTGCAGGCTAAATTCAGCTTGAAAGTTTGATTTGCTATATGCCGACTTTAGTCCCATTTGTCCTTTAACGTTTGATTTAGATGTTTTTATATTTATTGACTGTGTTAAGGTCTTGCGTACATCAATATGTATGATTACCCTAAGTGTTTATAGTCTGCAAATTGTTTCAGATCTTTTGGGATTACTTTTCCCGGTGGTTAGTGAAATTGTATCTCTCGTTCAACTCATAGTGTACTCATTTAATATTGCACCTTTCTTTTCTGAGGTTGTAAAGAATAGGAATAATGTGAGTGTTTGAAATAATGTTTGCAGGTAGGAAACGAAACTTGTGAACTAGATCAAGATGGCAACAAATTCTGCTTCTAATCGCTTTCGTGGTATGGGCTCTAAGGTTTCTTTGCTTGAGTGATATAAACTAGCTTCTAGCATAAATCTTGTAACTTCTACTTTTTATGTAGTCATTGCTCCGATATTGTTCTTTTTGTATACTCATTTCTTGCTGCGAAAAGTCAATGTAGTGTACTAACTCCTTGGAAACTTTGGTACTCTAATTGAAGCTACTGTGATTACTGTTGGTATCTTGTCACAGGTTTTGGTCGAAGACAATTGCATTCTATGAGACGTTTGATGTTTGCCATAAGTATTAAGTTCAACGTTTGGTTTGTATATATTTTTATATGAGTAAAACAATGAAACAGTAAAATAATAAAAGGACTTAATTACATTGACATAATCCTAGAGTTTATATACCTTGTGAAACGACACAACCTTTCAAGGTCAACCATTGTGTCGATTCTCAAGATAACCGTTTTGTAACTGCCATACATAACTGTCAAACTAATTAAACTAATACTAAAGGGCTGTTTGGGTTAAGAGTTTTGACCCAAACGTATTTGACCCATATTGACCCATACATTACATAAAACAAATAAATTGTCTAAAGATGCATTACAAGCATTAATAAAGGTTCACATTCTCCCTCCTAATGCTTTAATGCCAAGTTCCACTTGCTTCCTGGTTTAATCTTCAAGTAATGATTTTGAAATCATCACTGCTACTTGCATCCATTCCTTCCATAGCATTTTCATACTTGCTTCCATTTTTGGCATCTTCCATGAATGTATCTCCTTCAGCAGTCTTGCTCCATTTCTTTGGAGTTTCTTCTAGCATCTCTGGTACTTCTGCAATAAAGTGTGCATCAACCTGTGGCCACTGAATGTCTGCAGCACCTCTGCCATTCTCTGCCACATCATCTGGCTTTCCTTGCACCCTCTTTGCCTCTTCATAGTACACTTTAACCATGCCAATATATTCTTTGTACACCTCTTTTACTGCCTCAGAATGTTCATGTGCCAATCCTAATATTCTTGCTACTTGATGCCAATTTCCATTGAAAGTAACATCCATATACCCACCCAGTGTATCAACAAACTTGTATAAGGCTAATAAGTCAATCTTAATTGGCCCTATATATTGTGGTAATTCTCCTAATTATTGTTGCCTTTGAAATCCTATGTAAAACCAGTCTAGCAACTCCATGAATTTCCTATTAAACACTTCCCAGTTTCCATATACTAATTTATCTGATTTTAATAAGTCTAGAAATGCAATAAATCTTTTGAAAGTATTTACCTTCATGAAGTACAAAGTCCCATTCATGCTTAGATACTCACTATCTACAAAATCATGATCTCCTTTACTGTCCATATTCAATTCTTCCATACCTTTAATTAGGGAGCATTCTTCATCAAGGTCCAAAGATCTAAAGTACCCATCCAAGAATCTGTCATGACTTTCTTTGATGCTTCCTTAATTTTCTCCTTCTATGGTGTTGTTATGTTCGAAGTCTTCTTCCATGTTATTGAACATGTACCCAATCTTGCATCTATTGCCTTCATAACTTACCATGAATCCTTGGTTTTCCAATTGCTCTAAACTCAGAATGTTCAATGTAACTTCTGGGGTGAAAGTTACATTTGGTATCACTAATCTCCCTTCTTTTGTTTCCACATATGCCTCTCCTATGCCATATGAAACTATGAATTTCTTTTCCCTCTCTTTTGTCCCCTCCACTTTGAATCTTTGTATCATTCGTTTGAACAAGTGCTTCATGGGACACATATGCTTCTTGTATATAGCGCTGACATACCATATGTCATCCCAATTCTTCAAATCAGATCCCTCAACCATGTAGTCTGATGTTACATGCACGGTTTCTGGTTGATATTTGAATGGTTCTTGGTCTTCTGGGTTCGCAGTATTCATGATGTTTGATTCCATGTTTTCAGTATCACATGCCTTCTTCTCCTTTGTACACTTCCAATAAACATGCCCTCTTTTCTTGCAAATATAGCAACGTGCACACTTTTCTCTTCTGGACAACTTACTTGGTTCTCCAATTTGTCTATAACTGCTTCCAAATGGGTGTTTAGTTTTTGAGGCGTTGAACAATACAACTTCTTCCATTTTCTTCTTAAGTAGTTGTTTTCCCTCAAGGATATGTGTTTCTTGTGTTTAGGCCACTTTGGGGTATTGGGTTGGGCTTCCATTTGTAAATAATGTGTATTGAGAGGTGCCTTGTTTTTCTTTTGCAATTGCTTCTGTTGTATATTGGCTCAATAGTGGGACCCACTCTTGTGAAAAATCTCATCCAAAATCTATAGAATCTACAAGTTGAGGAGATGCTAGTTGATGAAATAGAAGTTGGTCAAGTTGATAGCATATTGAGATGCTTTTTTTGAGCCTATATAAAGGAGCTTTGCCATTGAGTTTCAACACACCAAAAACACACACAAGCAATCCTGTGTAGTTGTCTTTCTTCCTTTCTTTGTTGTAGTAGTATATGTTTCAATATTTTGAGAAATATATAATTTTGTTGGTGTTACATTCTCTTGTTTAGTTTGATATTGTCTAGTTTTCAATAAGCTAGTTTGAGGTATACTTGTGGTGTTGAAAGATTCACACTCTTTACCTAGTCGGTGGGATATTATCGCGGTTATTCCACAACAAGTGGTATCAAGAGCCGAGGTTATTCTTAGTATGCTCTGTGGTTGCAATTAAATTTGATCCTCCACATCAGAAAAGAATTTCGTTGGTTTTTTTGGTTGAAGCTATTGAAAATTAATTTGTACACGAAATGGTGGATGGCATAATTGACAAACCTTCCACATCGGTGGATCCAACATCTCCAAGTTGGGCTAGACCAGTCTTGACGAATGCAAGATTGGCGGTGGAGGTTTTTGATGGCACAGGCCATTTCGGTATGTGGCAAAGTGAGGTTCTAGACGTTCTTTTTCAGCAAGGTCTAGACATTGCCATTGAAGAAAGTAAACCAGAGGATGTAGAAGAGAGGAATTGGTTAACCATCAATCGGTTAGCTTGTGGTACGGTTCGTTCATGTCTTTCGAGAGAGCAACAATATGCTTTCTCAAAAGAAACATCCGCCTATAAACTATGGGTGGCGTTGGAAGAGAAATTTCTGAAGAAAAATTGTCAGAATAAGCTCTTTATGAAGAAGCGACTCTTTCGCTTCACTTATGTACCAGGTACCACGATGAATGATCACATTACCAGTTTTAACCAGCTGGTAACCGATTTGATGAATATGGATGAGGTGTTCAAAGACCAGGATCTAGCATTGATACTGTTGGGATCGCTTCCGGAGGAGTACGAGTTGCTTGAAACAACTCTACTTAATGGAAAGGATGATGTGTCTCTTAGTGAAGTTTGTGCCGCCTTGTATAGTAAAGAACTGAGAAGGAAGGACAAGCAGATTAGTTCAAGTGGAGACGCAGAGGTTTTGCTGGTCAGAGGTCGTTCGCAGAAGAAGGGCACCGATAAGAGATGGAGATCCAAGTCGAGGCAAAGACTAAGCAAAGATGAATGTGCTTTTTGTCATGAAAAAGGCCATTGGAAGAGAGATTGTCCAAAGTTGAAAACCAAGGACAATCATTACAAAGGGAACGCTGTAGCAGAGGCGAATGTCACCAAGTGTGATGATGAAGAATCAGATCTCTCACTTGCAACGTCGTCAACAAAGAATAATTCTGATGTATGGCTATTAGATTCCGCATGTAGCCATCATATTACACCACATCGAGAGTGGTTTAGTAATTTTGAAGAACATGAGGAAGTTGTTTATACGGCAGACGAAACTCCCCTCACTACACATGGGATTGGTTCCGTTCGATTGCAGAATGAAGACGGGACAATTGTGACCTTGAAAGGTGTTCGTTATTCGCCAAAGTTGAAAAAGAATCTCATTTCTGTCGGTACCTTAGAATCTAAAGGATTCGAAGTAAAAGCAAAGGATGGGGTTATGAAGATCATCTCTGGCATACTTGTAGTAATGAAGGGTATTCGTAAAATCAACAACACGTATCACTACAAGGGTAGAACAGTTGTTGGAACTGTAGCAGCTGTTACCGATGGTGATAGAAATTCAGAAGCTGTGAAGCTATGGCATATGCGCTTAGGACATGCAGGAGAAACATCCTTGAATTTGCTCATAAATCAAGGATTATTGAAAGGAGTGAGTTCCTGTAAGTTAGATCTCTGTGAGCATTGCATCAATGGGAAGACGACAAGGGTGAAATTTGGGACTGCTATCCACAAGACGCAAGGTATCTTGGATTATGTCCACTCTGACGTATGGGGTCCCTCAAAGACAAGATCTTTAGGAGGGAGACACTACTATGTGACCTTTGTTGATGACTTTTCTCGAAGAGTTTGGGTGTACACGTTGAAGACAAAGGATGAAGTGCTAGGAATGTTCATCAAGTGGAAAAAGATGATGGAAACTCAGACGTGCAGAAAGATCAAACATCTCCGAACAGATAACGGCGGAGAGTATAAAAATGATCAGTTCACAAAATTTTGTGAAGACGAAGGCATTGTCAGACACTTCACTGTCAGGCATACACCACAACAGAACGGGGTGGCAGAACGCATGAACCGAACTTTGCTGGAGAAAGTTCGGTGTATGTTATCCAATGCTGGGTTGGGTAAAGAATTTTGGGCTGAAGCTGTGACGTATGCGTGTCACCTCGTTAATCGTTTGCCATCTACTGCTATTGATGGGAAAACACCATTTGAGAAATGGTATGGAAAACCTACTACAGATTATGATTCCTTGCATGTGTTTGGTTCCGCTGCATATTATCATGTGAAGGAATCAAAGTTGGATCCCAGAGCAAAGAAAACATTATTCATGGGGATTACCTCTGGAATCAAAGGCTATCGTCTATGGTGTCCAGAGACGAAGAAAACGATCTTTAGCAGGGATGTCACCTTTAATGAATCTACCATGTTGAAGAAGGTGAATGCTAAGCAGTTAGATGGAACTCCCAAAAAGGTGGAGTTTGAAAGAACAATTGTACCAGATGATAGAGAAACAGTTGATGATTCTCCTGTGGTAGAAGGAGATTATGAAGAAGAGGAGGTTCAAACCGAAGAACCTCCACAGCAACAATATGAATCAATTGCTACCAGCAAGCCCAAAAGAAACACTAAAAGGCCTGCTCGCCTTAATGATACGGTGGCTTGTGCATCTTCAATTGCAGCTGATGATGTTCCTACTACTTACTCTGAAGCGGTTCGAGACTCAGAGAGCAAGAAGTGGAGGATTTCCATGAGCGAGGAAATGCAGTCTCTTGAGAAGAATCACACATGGGAGTTAACCAACCTCCCAAAAGGGAAGAAGGCAATTGGGTGCAAATGGGTGTATGCAAAGAAAGAAGGATTTCCTAGCCAGGATGATGTTCGCTACAAAGCAAGATTGGTAGCTAAAGGCTACGCTCAGAAAGAGGGAATTGATTATAATGAAGTTTTTTCTCCAGTGGTAAAGCATTCCTCTTTAGAATTTTGTTGGCTTTGGTAGCACAGTTGGATTTGGAACTAGTTCAGATGGATGTGAAGACTGCATTTCTACATGGAGACTTGGAAGAGGAAATCTATATGGTTCAGCCAGAAGGATTCAAAGTTGCTGGAAAAGAGTATGAAGTATGTAAGCTTCATAAATCGTTGTACGGATTGAAGCAATCCCCAAGACAGTGGTACAAGCGATTTGATAAGTTTATGATGAAGTCGAAGTACACAAGAAGCAAATATGACCATTGTGTCTATTTGAAAAAGCTACAAGATGGGTCCTTCGTATATCTTCTTCTATATGTAGATGATATGTTGATAGCTTCTCAAAGTCTAGACGAGATTGAAAAGTTAAAGACTCGGTTGAAAAGCGAATTTGAGATGAAGGATCTCGGTGAAGCAAAGATGATTCTCGGCATGGAGATAGTCAGAGACAGAAAATTGAAGAAGCTCTGTTTGACTCAGAAACAATATTTGAGAAGGATTCTAATGCGTTTTAGGTTCGACAAGCAAACAAAACGAGTTAGTACTCTACTCGCTTCTCAATTTAAGATCAGTGCTGCCATGTCACCGAAAAATGATGCAGAGAGGGCATACATGGAGAAAGTGCCTTATGCAAATGTTGTTGGTAGCTTAATGTATGCTATGATATGTACTCGACCAGATATTAGTCATGCTGTTGGTATGGTGAGCAGGTATATGCATAACCCTGGAAAAGGACATTGGCAAGCTGTGAAATGGATACTACGGTACATCCATAACACGGTCGATGTAGGGTTAGTATTCGAACATGGAAGTAGTCAGTGGGTAGCGGGATATTGCGATTCCGACTATGCTGGAGATTTAGACAAGCGAAGATCTACTACAGGCTATGTCTTTACTCTAGCAAAAGCTCCAATAAGTTGGAAGTCTACCTTACAGTCAACTACTGCTTTGTCAACTACGGAAGCAGAGTATATGGCGATTACTGAGGCTGTAAAGGAAGCAATTTGGCTTCAAGGGTTGCTCGGTGAACTTGGAATCATACAAAAATTTGTCACGATACATTCTGACAGTCAGAGTGCAATTCACTTAGCAAAGAATCAAGTTTATCATGCAAGGACGAAGCACATCGATGTTCGGTATCATTTCATACGAGAGATACTTGAAGAAGGTGGAGTTAGAATCCAGAAGATCCATACTTCGAAGAATCCCGCAGATATGCTGACTAAAGTAGTAGCTGGGATCAAGTTCAAATATTGTTTGGACTTGATCCATATTGTTAAAACTTGAATATTGGTTTGAGGACACCACTGAATTTCGTTGACAGAGAGATTGAAGAAATTGATATTTCGCCAAGGTGGAGATTTGTTGTATATTGGCTCAATAGTGGGACCCACTCTTGTGAAAAATCTCATCCAAAATCTACAAAAATCTACAAGTTGAGGAGATGCTAGTTGATGAAATACAAGTTGGTCAAGTTGATAGCATATTGAGATGCTTTTTTTGAGCCTATATAAAGGAGCTTTGCCATTGAGTTTCAACACACCAAAAACACACACAAACAATCTTGTGTAGTTGTCTTTCTTCCTTTCTTTGTTGTAGTAGTATATGTTTCAATATTTTGAGAAATATATAATTTTGTTGGTGTTACATTCTCTTGTTTAGTTTGATATTGTCTAGTTTTCAATAAGCTAGTTTGAGGTATACTTGTGGTGTTGAAAGATTCACACTCTTTACCTAGTCGGTGGGATATTATCGCGGTTATTCCACAACAGCTTCCTCCAGGAATCAGAACATGCGCTCTGATACCATTCTTGGTATCTTGTCACAGGTTTTGGTCGAAGACAATTGCATTCTAAGAGACGTTTGATGTTTGCCATAAGTATTAAGTGCAACGTTTGGTTTGTATATGTTTGTATATGAGTAAAACAATGAAACAGTAAAATAATAAAAGGACTTAATTACATTGACATAATCCTAGAGTTTATATACCTTGTGAAACGACACAACCTTTCAAGGTCAACCATTGTGTCGATTCTCAAGATAACCGTTTTGTAACTGCCAATACATAACTGTCAAACTAATTAAACTAATACTAACGGGCTGTTTGGGTTAAGAGTTTTGACCCAAACGTATTTGACCCATATTGACCCATACATTACATAAAACAAATAAATTGTCTAAAGATGCATTACAAGCATTAATAAAGGTTCACAATTACTCTCTACTTCTTCAGGATTCATACTTTTATGCTACTATCGATAGATCCATTTTTCAGTGGGAGAGTAGGTTTAGTTTCATTGTTCTCATTGCTGGAAGAAAGGCATGAACTTGTTAATCTGTGACGTAACTAAGAGTTGTCTCATTCTACTTTGACGTCTATTAGTGGCACTATGTAAATTTCACAATTTTATAATGGTAACAATATGTTGCTTGGTAAAAACAAAGTCATCACGTATTGGCTTAAGTTGATTGAAGTTAGTGGTTATGTTTCAGCCAAACAGTACATCAGAAGCACCAACCAAACATATTAGTGAAAATTCGACTAAACACACACTTCTATCTAGTTTGATAGATGTAAGATACTAATAGATGTGTTTTGCTTACATGAACCATAACTAGGATAAACAAGATATGTTAGGTGTTTTAGTACACAAGTAAAAAGGATTTTGGTTGACTTGTTGCCAAGGTAATGATCTTTCCGTATATAGATAGCTTGGAAATCTGCATAAGTTATCTCGATATATCCATGTGTGTTAATTTAAGATAAGCCACTTCCTTAAAAATTGCTTGATACTGCATTCATAGTTTCTTTTGCTCTTTTGCAATAAGTTTTTCATCATCTGATTTTTGTCATATTGTATGCATGAAAGAAAATCAAACTAGCTGGACGTTCAGTACTGCGGGGCCACAACAGTTTCTCGTCCGGAATGCTAAAATCACAACAGGAGTAATCTAGATGTGGTAGTTTTGACCCATTTGTTCATGAATGGGTCGATTTGGGTTCTTTTTTTTCTCTAATTGTCCAAATGGGTAAATTAAAGGTTTCAACTTGAAAGGTAACAAGTCAAATGGTTCGAAAGTCACCCAGTTGTATTTTTAATGCATAAAACCTCCCTCCCATATTGTATTATTTTATATATAAATAAAAATCTGTTAAATTTATATATTGTAATCATGTCTCCACCTATATATATTAATTTAGTGTAAAACACTTCTTTAATTTGTGACTTTTACAGCAAATAAGGACTTTCATACAAATGCAATCCAATTTGAAAGTGGTGGACAACTCAGGGGCAAAACGAGTTATGTGCATACAAGCTTTGAAAGGGAAGAAAGGAACCAGATTAGGGGATACTATAGTAGCATCAGTGAAGGAAGCCCAACCAGGCAGAAAAGTAAAGAAAGGACAGGTGGTGTATGGTGTGGTTGTCTGAGCTGCCATGCAGAAGGGTCGGTGTGATTGGAGTGAGGTTAAGTTTGATTATAATGCTGTTGTACTTGTCAACAAGCAAGGTAAACCGATTGGGACCAGGGTTTTAGGCTCGGTTCCACATGAGCTAAGGAAGAAAAAGCATGTCAAGATTCTTAGTCTTGCTCAGCATGCATGAGGTATGAATCCGTCCATGCTTGTTGAGTTGTTTTGTCCCTCTTTCCTCCCATTTTTTCTGTTCAGAACTTAAAGGTGGCAATTTTAACCCCTTTACTTACCAATTTCTGATCTGGGTCATGCTCTCATGCTTATCTCTAGTATGTATAATCGTCTAAGTGTATAACAGCTAATAGATAAAAACTGCTTGTTAGTTTCCTAAATGTAAATTAAATGCATAATACTTCCTCATTCATTTAACTAAAAAACTTAAATTCGTTCCGACGTAATCTAATTTTTTAGTCTTGCAAGACTCTATTTTCCTATAGAAAATTTGGCAAAACAGTTTTTATCAAAAAAAGAACTCTGTTTTGACCAGTTGCACAACAAGACCATTTTGTCACTTGTGTGGAAACTAGATTAAAAAAGTTAGGATTCTGCTTCTTTCTTCTCTCTTACGGAGTATTTTTTGTTGTTGTTCTATCTCATAAATAGGGTAGTTGGTCAAACTTGCCAAAATGACAATTGAATTTGACAAGATGGCAACAATTCTGTTTATGACAAACTAGCAAAGAATTCTGCAAGATTCCTTGTGGGTTGGTCTGCTAGAAAGTTTTCAAACCTTGCGAGGTTTAGTTTTTTTGCAGCGGATGTGGGATTTTATGGTCAAAGTTGGACGCTTTTATGGAGCAACCATGAAATTGGCATGACATGGAACTCACATAGTGAAAGTGGCCTGACATGGGACTCTTGCAAGCTCTTTCAATGCAAAAATCTGAGCCTCGCAAGGTAGCAAGGAATGTAGTGGGGTTTCTGGCTACTTTGATTGATCAATTGCCATTTTGGCTACTTTGATGACCAATTTTCCCATATACATAGATGGGTGACCCATAGAATAAGGTTTAACTGATTTGTATTCTCAGTGTTTTGTATGTCTATATATTAGTAGAACTTTTTGTTTCTTTTTTAATTGACATCAGAACTGAAGGTATCCAACAACTAGCTCACGGATTTAAAAATAGTGTAGCTTACTTTCATGACTAGTACAACTAGATAGCACAACTTCTTATTATGATCAGTGGTACATCTCCAAATTTGTACTGGATCGGAAATTATCCTTTGAAATTTAACAAGTTGATAACCAGTAATATGACCAAATCATATCATACCCACCTACCTTATGGGCCTTATTTCGGCAAAGCCCCTTCAATTTTGCTTACTTTTACAAGACTAAGATAGTAGTGGACCATAAACCTTACAATGCTATGCACTTATGCATTTAAGTATCATTCGGACAAAGTTAAGCATGCCATGCATCTTTTTTCTACTTCTAATCTCAAACAGACTTTTACATAAACATATCAGCATCAATTGACTATTTTTGCCTTTCAAATTGATAAAACTAATTTGTTTTTGTTTACTCTAATAATAGCCAACTTTAAGTATCTATACACTATTAAGTAATCTAACACGAACATTTAATATAAAAATATAAAAATGATGTCATGTCTTAAGTTTCAAAAGCATTGATTCTCAAAGAAACTAACCGAATCACAAACCCTTCTCTATTTCACAACATTGTCCACAAGACACAGTTAATGTGTGCTTTTTTTGTGACCTTTGCTTTGGACTTTTTGTTGACTGTAAAATTGTTCTCCTTTCAGGTTTGGGTTGGCCAACAGTGACTAGAGCGACTCAAGTTTATGTGCATTACAAGACAATGGTTTTAGCTCTAGCATCACCTTGAGAAACCTGGAGCTGCTCTGTGATGCCCAAATGTACCATCAGTAGCCAAACTTGAGTCAAAAACTCGCCCCCTTTCCTAAGCTGTTTCTCAAGGTGAAATCCTTTGCAGTGAGTAGCAGCATAAGTTAATTATAACGCGACTTTCCACATACTCTCTTTTTCCATCTTTTTCAAGTTAAAAGCCAGTCTGCAACCATCAAACAGTGCAGATTTGAATCGATCCCCCTTCACTTTACTAAGCAACACTTAGAGAGAATCAACTTCCAGCAGCTTTAGACATGCTTCAACTTTTTCGGTTGACCTTTTTCCTTGAAAAACCCATTGCTTCAGCACAGTTGTTTCGATACCTGATCATGCCAATACCTATTGGCAACATAACAGGGTAATGTCACGAGAAGATACAACAGATAGATATGTGCTTGCTTTCGATATGACATATATCAATATCATAACCATCTTGATAGTCAACATTGCTGATGCTGATACTCCATAGAATAGGGTCATCCTCATTCTTTTCTTTCTAGCCAATAACTACCTTTCTGAGTACATAACTCTTTCAGATTGGAGTGGACAACCATATACTCCCGAAAGTGACTGTAAATCAGTTTTTTTGGTTGTCAGAAACTTTGTTGTATGTCTTGTAACTATGATGTTCAGGATGTAAATGAGTATTGACCGTAAGGGCGTGTTCAGCGACCTCCTCCACGTTTACATCAAACCCCTGTGACTTTGTTCTATGTCTTATTAACAAACAAGCTGGCATGTTGATGAATGATTTTCTATGAAATAACAATAATTGCAACTGAATGAAGAGCGTAAGAAAGAAAAGATGCAATTTACTATAGAGTGGAATCTGTTAGACGTTCTTAACAAACATGTTGATGAGTAATTACTACTCCCTCCGTCCCAATTTATAAGTCTGTATTTCTACTTTGAATCGTCCCAAAATACGTGTCCACTTTCACATTTAACCAACCAAAAGAGATTATGGGGAGTAGATATGATATTTGATTGGTGAAAAGTGTACTTAATCAGAATTTCTCAAATTACAAGCAATTTGAAAATGGACTTACTATTTGCAACAAGTGGAGTAATAACTCATATACATTTTATCAAACACATAGAAAAAGAAAATCATTTTCATTATTTTTAACTTAAATTTACAAAGATGAAGCTAACTTGTTCGTCAACTAAAAAACAAAGAGGCATTGTTTTCTTGGTAAGCAAAGAATGTTTGGTGCAATTTTGTATTGACAAATAGTATCTAGATGACGTGAGGTGATGAAGTAACATTAAAAGCATAATATATATCACCTATTTCCTCTGATGTTCTTTTCCCCATATGTCTCATATTACTTATTTGTATCTAATAAAAAAAATTGCAAAGGAATGCAGAAAAGAAAGCACTTTTCATTTCTCAAAAGATACAAGTAAACAAAAGCAATGAGGAGATTGAAGATACAAGTGGCAATACATTCTTAAAAATCAAGCCAACAATATATATTAGCTATGCCAATATAACAGTCAATGATTTCTTCTCATACACATTTCAACAAACACCTGTGTGTGTGCTACATAAAAAGCTCATTATATAAACAAAAGTCATATGGATGAATTAAAGAAACACAATAGAGCTCATTTCAATTGAACTACCACGACCACTCTAAACCACCATCATTTGCCCCACGTAGGCTTAACCTCCCACCATGTTGTGTTGTTGGAGTTGGGAGGCCTTGGAGCATACTTAAATCTGCTTCTTGTTCTATATCTTCATCACAAATTAATCTTACACCACACTCTTTCACCTCAACATCTTCATTATTCTCTTCGAAACAAAATGTAACAAAATTCTTTGCTTCCTTCCATTTACTTGTATCCCTCGTATAACGCAACCATATCATATATGAATCTTGGATTCCTAACACATTCCTCTTAAACCAAGTGCAATTAAGTGGGTCCATAGACGCTCCATCAAAGTTCTTTACAAAGCATTCTGTATATATGTAAGGCTTTTTTCTCTTAAAAACAGCACAGGTTCCGTATCCCCTAAACTTATTGAAGCACCAATCTGAAGGTAATTCAACCTTTACATGATTTCCCGTACGTCTATTTGTAAACCACTCTGGAATGCTATTCCCATGATACATTATATCTAAAAGATAATAATAGGCAATGTCTCGCGAGAAGAATTCACATCTGTCAGCCTGTAAACCCGCATACCCAAGGACAGCAGAAAGCTGGTGAATAGAGCCTTGCGAAGTTATAGATAAGTCAAGACACTCGGTCTTCGATATAGACCCCTCGCTATCAATGGTAACATTCTTAAACAGCTTTGGACAATTACTGAAACCATTGAACCTATTCCTGAATGGGTGTTTAGATGATCCTGGGCCCGTCACTTCTCTTAAGGAGGTGCAATGAGATGCATAAATATGATTTACGCTATGTGGAAGTTCGGGCAACACTTCCAGCTTCTTGCAACCATTAACATAAAGCCATCGAAGATTAGAAAGTTGACTCAAACTTCCAGGCAAGCTAGTAAAATTGTTCCCTTGCAAGTATAGTTCCTTTAGACATGATAAGCCTCCAATGCTCTCAGGGACTTCATATAAATTGCAGTAGCTGAAATTCAAAGACTTTAACATATGTAGACCTGCCAATGAAACTGATCTTTGTGGATGTTGTTGGTTCCATATGACCAGAGATTTAAGTCCAGCATCTAGACCAAAAGGCTTCAGGCTGCCATTTAAGCATCCCGAGCGATTCAAAACCTGAAGAGAATCCGTTTCCACTTTGCTAGGAAAACTCGCAGCCCGTCTGCAGTCTCTCATATTCAAGACAACAAGTCTCTTGAGCATTCCAATTGATGGATGAACTGTAACCAAATTCACACAACCTTCAAGATCTAGTTCTTCGAGATTTGTAATCTCTGAGAAGTCAGGGGTGGTTGTTAGGTTACAACAGTGCTTTAGCTTCATTACTTTCAACTTTCTTAAGCACTGGCATCAATAGAAAAAAGATAAGTTTGTATATCATTAGGTGTCGAACACAAACACACATATGAACAAGTAAATACCTTTGGTGTTGTCCAAAGTTGTTTTATGTGGCTGTAAGACAAGTCGATGGCAACAATGTTTTCCGGATAAAAATCTGAAGGTAAGGACTCTAAAGGCAATCCATGCCAATAAAGCAACCTTAATTTATTGGACAACAAATCCAGTCTTCCAGAAAAGTTTACAGCAAATGGCTGCCAACGTCCTTCGACTTTCGGAAAGCATATTTTTAGTATCAGCAAGTTTTTCATACGTGCAAGAGCTTGTCCATCTATGGGAATAGTTTGACAATTTTTCTTTATCAAAAGGACTACAACTTCAACTTCTGCTACCTGAGATACAAATAACAGATCAACAGATTGTACTTGCTTTTTATTTATTAAAAAAAATAATAATAAAAAAAATAAAAAAAAATAAAGGCAATTTCTTATACTAAAATATAATGTTTATGTTGAAAAAGGAATAATATGCCACTTAATACCTTGTTTACATCCGGTATATCACAATCCTCTGATGAAATCCACAATCTGCTCTGATTTTGCTTGAATTCTTCACGTATAATTTCCCTTGCCATGCTTTGAATCAATTCATGCATTTGAATACAATCTGCAGATACTGTTATTAGGAACTTATCAGCTAGAACTTCAATAATAGCATTTGCAGAAATGTTGCCGCTGTCTAATACACTTGCAGCAAAATCTTTATTTTCCCCAATGAAGGCACATGCAATGTCAAGAAACATTCTTTTCTCATCAGATGCCAAGCCATCAAAACTTGGTCGAAGTTTTTGTACAATCTCTGAGTTAGGATATGTTTGGAGTCTATGCAAATTGCTTTTCCAAACACGCATAGATTTTCCATACAATGATCGACCAATAATTTTGAGAGCCAATGGGTGTCCTTGCAAATGTATTATAACTTGGGAAGCGAGCTCTTCAAAATATTTTGTAGGATGCCTTATTCCAAATGCATGTAAACTGAAGAGCTCAAGAGCTTTACACTCATCCAAATCCCCCATTTCATAGATTTCATCCACTCTATGTGATGTTAGCAACTGCTTATCTTTACCCGTGAAAATAATGAAACTTCCTGGGAAAAACCAATCACGTGAACCTGCTAGTGCTTCTAACTGCTCCACGTTATTCACATCATCCAAAACAAGCAGGATTCGCTTACATGCCATCCTTTGCTTTATTACCATAGAACCTTCTCCAACACTTGATATCTTCAGAACATCTGTTTTCAGAATCTTACCAATCATTTGCATCTGGACTTGCGTTAGGCCTTGTTGTTTTTCAACTCCTTGGACATTATCACAAAAGCAACTCCCGTCGAAGTGGGTATGCATCGAGTCATAAACAGCTTTGGCAAGAGTAGTCTTTCCTATTCCGCTTATACCACATATTCCGATCATGTTAACCTTATCTGACCCAAAAAAGCGTGACAAGTCTAATTTGTCGAAATGGAAATCGATGCCAACAAGGTTCTCACCAACATGTAAGGGTCCATCACATAATGTTTTGAGTATTTCTCTGGAAATGGAGTCGATGAACTTGGACTCAAACCTGTTTATGCAGAGACACAATAAGTAAGAGAAACAACATAGTGTTAAGATTTAGTAGAGCTACATGATAATTACACAAAAAACTAGAAATTTACCCATTTGTCATGTCCTGGAGATCCCATCCAGATAAGTTAGCCGCATTGAATAGAGCTTCCCTCCATTTATCCACCTCTCTTCTATTTGAAACATCATGTTTGGCAAATGCTCCAGCATAGCTCCCAGTTTGTTTCCTAACCACGTCAGGTTTAACATCATAAAAGATTATTTGAACCTCGTGTTTAGGCTTTCCCATTTGCTTGCACTCGAGTATTTTGACAAGTTCCCTCAGACACCATGATGAAGAAGCATAGTCTTTGGAGAAGATAACTATCAAAAACCTCGATTCTTCAATGGCTTTGTACAGTTGAGGAGATATCTCTTCTCCTTTTGGCAATTCGTTATCGTCTCTAAAGGCATGGATTCCTTTTTGCTTGAAATCATTGAACATATGATCCATGAAGCTTTTGCGGATATCTTCACCTCTAAAACTTACAAAGACATCATATTTCCACCGATGAGGAATGGACGTAGTAGCCATTATTAGTAATGAGACCGAGCTACATTCACAAGTAAAGAAATTCAGAAAGAGTAGGCATTATGAATAACAAAGATAGTGATTTTGCACTTATGAATATCAAGCTGAACTACAAATGGCATTTCATCAAAATATCAAAAACTAATAAGATTATTATTTTTTTCATTCTTCATAGTATGTAAAAAATTGGACATTGTTAGTACATATTTGTGATACTCTATATCCTATGCCTTAATAATTACCCGAACACAGTGAAGGATTTAACATTCGGCCCACTAGACAAAGTTATTACATATGAGTGATACATTATTCTATTTTCACTTCTAATGCTTTATTTATAGTTGGTATACAAACATAGAACAACAAGTTATTATAATTAGATGAACAAAAACAAAATGACAAAATAGATAAAAAGTAAAATATCAAAATAGATCAAATTGAATCGATACTTAATCTCAAAATGACAAAAGCAAAAAAATTTGTTCGCTACCCACAAAAGCAAATGATAGCAAGTATGATACTTTTTTTTTTTTATCATTTGCCCTATTAAATTTTAAAAACTAGCAAAGTTGGGAATTGAATAAATTGGGTTATCAAATCAGAATTTTGGGTTTTTTATTTTTATTCCTAGGGAAGGAGTACAACATAACTTCAGCCAAATGACAACAATAATTCGGACCACACAAATCTAAAACTACAACGATTCTAACTTCAGTGGTCCTAGAAATTACAAATATGACAATCCAACGATCAAATGACCAAAACCAAACAAACATACTCATAACCATTAAAGGGAAATCACTCGGTAGAAAGTATGAAAAATGAGAAAACACGACCATGACCCAAACATCTGACATAAAACCGGTCGAAATATTTTTCTATAAAGAATACATTTTGCTTCTTTATAAAAAATAGCCCTAGCCTTTTACCCAACAACTACCGAACAAATAGTTTTACTAATAAGTTAGTACGTTATGGGTAATTAGATCAAATAATAACTTTTCATATTTTGAAATGAAGTATAGTTAGCATACAGACATAGAACAATGAGTTAATAAGATGAGCAAACAATAAGAAAAGCAATTTTAGATAGAATGACTTACAATTTTACGATGGATATATGGAATTCTATGGGAGATTTGGTACGTGAATGAAGGCAATTAAAAATGAAAGATATGCAGTTAAAAAGAGTAAAGACAAGTGGATTGACTCCATGTCAAATTAGATTCACTTACAGTCCCTCGGTTTCAGATAAGTTGACAAATGTATATGTAACTAGTATTTTCCTACTTCTTTCTTGTGGTGCTTCGAGGTGTTGTTGAGGATATTTCCTCATATTATGATCGCCAACAAGGGAAAGAAACCGCGTTACATTCTTAGATACTTAAATTACTCGGTTACCACTTTTAACAAGACCTTAAATCATGTCATATTTGTTTTTTTATAACTTTATCTTCCAAAAAATATTCGCCTTTTTATAACACAATGAAAAAAATATACAAATAGATTTGTTACAGCTTAGATCAACCAATACAATTTTTTTGTGTTGCATTATTTGAAATATTTTACTAAAATAACTTTTATTCTTACAAAAAAGGAGTGTCATTTATTACAATTTGATGTACAATATAGTTTGATACTTTGGTTGTGCATTTGATACTGATTTTAATAAGTTAAACGCATGACTTTAATTTTTTAAAGTTATCCCGTATTTTTTTCAAGCATTGTTGTGTCTTTGTTTTAGTAATGCGAGTATTACCATTATTATAAGCCAATTATGCTCAAAATTACATATCTTGCTTGATAAACCCTTTTGACTTTCTCATTCATATCCCATTCTTCTACAGGGTAGTTCACCAAATAATCATTATTATCCATGTCAAATCATGAGGTAATGATTTTATTGAAGTTTGCTACGTGATTTTTGCTATGAATTTGTCTCCATTTTGCATATTCTATGTCTTGATTAGGTTTTTCTCTTTGTTTTTGAACGACAAACAGTATTTTCTACATCACTCACATCCCAAATTGTTCGCAAATGGATACCTATAGGTATTTGCCTATCCTAAATGACGAATATCAACAGATTTTCCTTTCTCAAAAAATCATACGTTATATATGAGTTAAAAATTGTAGTTTACCAACATATTTTCCTTTCTCAAAAAATCATACGTTATATGAGTTGAAAATTGTACTTTACCAACAGATTTTCCTTTCTCAAATCATACTTTATATAAGTTAAAAATCGTACTTTTATTATTTGATACACATTTTTTCCCCATTCATATGGTTACCCTAAATGAATTAAAATTTTGGGACGTATTAAATGTAGAAAATATCTACTACTTTGTTATTAAATCTGCTTTGATACACTTATTTTGTGTATAAATCTTTTATCCTCTATCTTTTATACGATCTGCATGCAATCTTGAAATCTCAAAAAAAAAATGTTGTCAATCTATCGTAATAACTTTTTCCATGGACGCTCCCACCATGCCATGAACAACACACCGTGTAAACCTTCAAGGTAATATCATTTTTTGGTGTTTGAAATCAATTTTTTAATGCGTTGGTTGCTTTAAAAAAATGAGCTATAAAACCTAATTAGTTGTGCTATTGTTTGTGTTGATGTTCTTTAGTTACTTTCAGTTTATGAAATGTTCCCAAAAGAATTCCTAGAAAATGATCGAATGCCACAGTTCTAAAGGTATTTCATCGACATTCTAAAGGTATTTCATCGACATTTAAATCAGACGTATTACAATTAAAAAATGTCACCTTATAGTTCTTTTAATTATTTTTGTTTTCATATGGATTTATGATGTATTTTTCGTATGAATGCTCTTTGGAATAGATGGAGGAATAATGTATACGAAACTTTCATATAAGAGTTGGCTCAAATATTGGCTCAAGTATTATCGTGGAGTAAATAAATACAAGTCGTATTGTATTTATTAGATTCGTTAGATTTCGAGGTGTGAAAATATATTTACAATATATATTTATTGGAGTTGTGGTTAAATAATATATATTTGGACAAATATAGTATTTATAGTTTACGGGGATGAATAGCCAATTACATAGAGATACCAAATATAGTGCGCCCCGGTTATTTCCGATAACCGAGTCGGGGTCGTCAATTCCCATAGTACTATCCACGATATTTGCGTTCACTCGCAAGTGATTAATGGTTCATGATGCATGGGACTTTTGGCTGGCAACTTAGGCTATAATAATAATAAGCATGCAAGCATACGTTTTAAGAAAAGACTTGTGTTCTAGTTTATAGCATGTATCTCCCCCAAAGAGTTTATAAAACAGTTAAAAGAGTAAAAGTTGGGCTATGAACCTACCTTAGTGATACGGTATGAAATGCACAACAATAGCAAGTACGATATTACATCGGCTTCAATACGAAACCTAGATATAATATGGCAAGTCTTAGATAATATATTTCGTTTATGACCATAAATTGTTATGTTTGAAAAATGGTTTAGTTGTGAGACACTTGTATCGTTTTAACTTGTGTGGTAATGCTTAAAGTTCAAAAATAAATGTTTTCAGATACTTTCTCATGTGTTTGTGTTACGTAGCTTATGTGGACGTTTCATGAGTTAATTTGATTATCGACGTTCATAAAAATGTAGTTGTGAAAACATTTCTTAAGTATTGGCTCTTGGAATAGATGGAGGAATAATGTATACGAAACTTTCGTATAAGAGTTGGCTTGAATATTGGCTCAAGTATTATCGTGGAGTAAATAAATACAAGTCGTATTGTATTTATTAGATTCGTTAGATTTCGAGGTGTGAAAATATATGTACAATATATATTTATTGGAGTTGTGGTTAAATAATATATATTTGGACAAATATAGTATTTATAGTTTACGGGGATGAAGTCGTTAAATGAAAATATGTGTTAAACATGTTTATTTAACGAAATGTGTAAAACATATAAGTTTATAAAACTTATAAAAGTTTTAAGATGAAAAATGTTAAGTGTACAACTTAGAAGGACTAAAGTTGTAAATATTATTACAAGTTTGTAAGACTTTTGAAAATCTTGATAAAGATATAAAAGTATTCAAAGTTGAGGGCCAAGGTTGTAAATTACAAAATTTATTAGAGTGTTGAGAGAAAATGACAATTGTTTGGAAGTTGAGGGGTTGAGGGTGCCAAAAGGCAAAACTTGCAAGTGAAAAATAAAAATCACCAAAAAGGGTAGAGACCGGATTCGAACCTGGGTCTCGTGTGTGAAAGTCCAGCGACAGAACCAGTGGAGCCAATGCTCGTTCTTTGTTTTATTTTACAACCGCTGTTATTTAACAGATTCTAAGCTGTTTACTCTATACAACATTTTTCATGCAGTGAGACAACGTGAGTTGTGGCTATAAATTGTGTTTCTTCTCATTTTCAAAACTGATTTGGAACCTTCAATTATGTAGTTGGGATTTCACGTTTGAGATTAAAATAAGCCTTGGTTTAGTTTGAGCTTTTCGTTTTCAAAATTCCAAATGAAATCACCATCTTTAAAACGTGTTATAGTATCGTGAGCTCGTTTTTAAGTTGATAGGAAAACAAGTTTTACATCTACTGAACTCGTTAATAAGCACTTGAGATAAAACCCGATAAGGATATAAGTTGTAAGCTTGAAAAATAGTTTATATAACTTAAAAAAAATAAGCTATTAAGCCACGTGTAAGAGTTATAAGTCGAATGAGCATTTGTCCTACGAGAGCCAACACCTAAGTTTTCCGTTTAGTCGTTTTTAAGCTCTTCACCATGTGTGTTATGAAAACGGGTTTTGAAAGTTTAAAACACATCGTGAGCATTATCAAGAAACTAAATACGAGATTGAAGCTATGTATTGAAATGGGTTTGTGGAGAACTTACAACACCAAGAGTGGTGGTGGAGAACGCTTATGGACAAAGAAAGGAGAACTAATGAGCTTGACGAGCAACTCGTTACTAGACCCTCTTACACCCCGTAGCTATAATAACCTAAGCAAGCCTCGTAACAACGCGTAACAGAACAGTTTTTGCAAGCACTTCGAATCACCTTATTTGAACCTGGTTTGTGTCGACTGAAAATTGAGATGGAGGAGAATATTTCTTGTGTTTTCTTTGTGTCGAATGAAAACAAGTAATTACACTTTAAGGTGAATGATTGTAGTGAGTTCATATTATATGCAAGATACCATTCCTTTATTTTTTTTTAATGTCAATTATAGAGTGAAATGGAGGGTAGGCCGACACTTTAATAAAGTGGAAGATATTGGTGATTTGTTTTTGTGAAAACAAAAATGGTGGTCTTTGAATCATGCTGTGAGTGGGGAATAAACAAAAGGAAAAGTCTCAAATCAAGGCAAAATAATTATACACTTGCCATATTTAGTTTTGTTACATTAAATTTCAATTTTTAGTACATGTTTATAATGTAGTTCAAAATAACTTATATTGTGTGATATGAATATAATTTATAGACATAAGTATATTTTATTTATCATAATCTTATGTACAATATTTATGAGACATTGACAAAATGTTAAAAATATACTCAATTAATATCTAAAATGAGCCGTGGGTTTCTAGGAGAGTCTAAACGTTATATAAACAGAAAATAAAAATTAAAATGATAATAAATAGAGGTTTATAGTTAATTTAATAACCGAAAAATTACGGGTGGTTACAGTCTTACCACCTTAAAAGGAACTTCGTCCCGAAGTTCAGTTCGTGTTATATGTTGAAGTGATGTTAGTGAATAGGTGTGGTTTCTTGTGGCAAATGGTTTATAGGATAACTAGTAATGTATTTCAAATTATCATTTTTAGAGTAAGTAGTAATTTGTCATTGTTCTAATTTTTTTATTATTATTTTTTTTTACCGGTGAACAGTAATTGCCAATTATTGTGAACAGTAGCCTAACGGCTACTTTTTATTCCATTAATACCCATTTTTTTTTTAAAAAACCTTCATTCTTCCATACACTACTTAACCTTTCACCTACATTTCTTTCATCAATACTCCAAGATGCCGCATGTTATTATCATTATTGCGATCGTGTATTTTGTAGTAGCATCTATCTACTATGTTAACCTCTCGGAAGAAGAAAACAATCCGTTTTTGTTCATGATTTTGGCGATTCTTACTCCACTCGTGGGTTTGGCAATTTGCGTAGATAAGTGTTGGGGGTAATAGTTAGTTTTGTGAGAATAGAAGTGTAATAAAACTTTGTTTGACTTCTGTTTTTATGTAATTTTTTTTATCTTGTTCCTACAGTAGTAAAAGAATATGTAAGAATAATTCCATTTATCCTTAATTTGTGACTTGTTTGGTTTACTAGATATGTTTAACTTATTTGAAGAGGGAATAAGCTTATGAAATACTAGTTGTTGACACTCGTATTCATGTTAAGATGTGACCAAGTGGTATGTTTAGGTCTGGTCTCACTAAATGGCTTTGTGTGGTTTTATTTTGATCATGAGCCAATGCCTGTTAAGTATAGGGTGCGTTTGGATTAAAGTGTGGTTCAAAGCCAACAATTAAAATAAGGAGTGGTGGTAGATGAAATTGAATATTCGTAGTAAAGATGTGGTAAGGGTTCATTTAGTTATGGTATTTAATTTGATAAATACACATGAATTGTTTATACTCACACAAAATTTTTGCGATTCTCGAAAACCAAGTAGCAAATCAATCTGGCGTAACCCATATATAACTACTCCTAGTATTTCAAAATTCATTTCTAAGTTGAACAGACAAGCATTGTATTATACGGAGATTGCTAGATGAAAAGTTTGTATATTCACCCAAAATGTTTGTAGCACCCGAAGTTTTTAACAAGAATTTACTTCAAACATAATTCCAGTATAACTATTCTCATTATTGTTTTCAAAACAAAGCGCTTATTTTTACTCCGAAAATTTGGTTTATTTTCAAAAGAAAATATCGGTTATCCTTTAAAGTTTTTCAAGGGAGTAAATAGTTTATAAGGAAATTGCAGTAAAGTTTATGAAAATGTTTGTAGAACCACTTTATTGAGTAAGAAGAAAATACTTTTGTCATGATAAATCATAGTTTGTGGTTCAGTATTAAAGCAACAACTTGGTAGGATGATTTTTAAAACAGCTTATAAAGTAATAGAAGACGGTTTGTCAATGGTAGTGAAATATTTTGGTAAGGCACAATTCAGGTTATAAAATAACTCGTGAAATGATTTGTAAAATAACTTATATGAAAATAATTTATTGTTGTCAAAGAGTAGAAGATTTCGTAGTTCAATTAAATATCAAGGTGGTTTATGGGGTGACAATAAAATAGTCGGTAAAGTAAAGGCGAATAGTTTGTGAGGTAAGAGTACCAAGTTTTATGGTTTTAAATCAGACAGTGGCTAAAACAGCTCACTAAAAGGGTAAAATAGTTTATAAGACCGTAATATAACTTGCAGGAAAAAGTTGTAATATAGTTTATAAATTGCTATCGCAATTGTTTGTTGTTTTATAAAACAATAGTAAGGTAATGAATCGGTTCATCACATTATAAGAAAATAGTTGGCAAGGTATTAGTAAGGTCGTTGATTATAAAGTATTAGTAAAGTCGCAAAAATTTTGGTTTAATGGCACAATAGTAAGAATTTTTTGTAAAATAACCGTGAAATAGTCGGTATAATAGTTGAAAGCAGTTTGCGACAAAATTTACTATTTCATTAGAGGGTAGTAGGACGGACCTTTGATATTCCAAAGAAATGAGTGAAAGGTTAGGGATACGTTCCCAGAAAAGTGACTTGAGTTGCAAGTTGACTCTTGGTATGTTTTTAGATCTTTTAGTCGTTCGTTTATTATTTATGTTTAGCGAGGGGTTCCCCTTGTAAATGTCTAGGTGTGTTGTTCCTAGAACGGCTAGGGAAGAAATCTGGTTCATCGATTGGGTACGAGTTTTGGGGGTAGGGGTGACATTGTTACATCAATGGATGACGAGATGACTTCGATCTCAACGTCTAAGAGAATGATAATAGGATGGGATGATGGAGACATGGGTTGCGATGATTCAATAATAGAGGTTTAATGATTCCGTAATGAAGACGATAAGGTGATAGGATGGGAAATAGAAGACATGGTATTGTAGCGGCCCAAAAATATAATCTAAACATAGAGTAATGTCGTGCGGTAATTAAAATTTTAGTTAGTCGCGCGTAATGTGCTAAACAAGTCTAAATGGTACTTATAATCATTAATCGCATCATGCAGTGTTTTTGCTGGTTATGTATTATCTGATAAGCAAATTTCATACATAACGTAGGCACGGAGGGCGCGAAGTGGTGGTTTAAAGTGGTCCATTTCAACATGGATCACTGTGATGTCCTTGCGCGAAGTGGTAGTGTGCATCATCTGCCATGCAAATCTCCATGCACGTTGCTAGTAAGTTGTAGATGCGGAGGCGTAAGGTAGTGGTGTAAAATGGTCAGTTTAAAGAGAGTAGTAATGAGAAAGGCGTTCCACTTAGGAGAAAAGTATCGTAGTGAGAAAATGTTGTGACGTCAGTGTGTGATGTGTAGAAGTAAATCTTTATAACTCTTTTGATGAACACAAATGAAAGTTTTACCATTTTTAGAAGTTAATCAGGAGGTCAACTGGACAAAATATTATTATAACTACTTTCAGTATTGCAACATTCACCTCTGAGTCAGACATAGGTGATCAGGCTATGTCTCACTGTCCCTGGCTGAATATAGGTGATCAGGCTATATTCACCTGAGGTTCAATGAATCTTGCAATGCTTAGCTTAGTTATACTAGTAACATGTCCTAATGCCTTTAAAGTTTATTATGAAAGGTTGAACAATTATTTAATTTATGTGGGGGAGAAGGCGTAGCGCTGTGGTACGTAAACATACGTATAAGTAAGGCAATCCTAGCTAATAGTGAGACTAAGTTGGCAGTAATAAACACCTATATTATCAAAGATGACTTCAACGAGTCATAAGTGAGGCAATCAGCTTGGCAGGCAAGCATGTGTTCGTCATAGGGTTAAGTTTTTGAAAAAGTGGTTATAGTCTAGGTTAGAAAAATACCTAGTTCTCTATAACCAAGGCTCTGATACCAATCTGTAACAACCCCAAAAATGGTTTGCAGCGGAAGAAAATTTTTTTGGGATGCCACTCAGTTGGATCATAACACAAGTGAAAAATAATAGCTTTTTCGTAAAATATTTCATTTATTGTAGTGAAACAAAGTTTACAAAAGTTGAATTGTTGCGGAAAAATAGCTCATTAACAAAATGTGGTCCCCATAAGTAAATCAGAGTCATCTATGACCATGCCATGCCAATGCCCAAGCGCCTCCAAAGTTAGCTATCGCTTTTTTAATATCTGAGATAAACATGCTTAAAAAGATCAACACAAAGGTTGAGTGATATTCATAGGTTTAGTAAATAGTTGAACACAAGTAAGAGATGATAATTGCTTCGAAGACAATTACCATAGAAAACAGAGATTATTATTATGCACTAAGCTCATGATACCAAATTAACTGCATACACCTAATTACTGGTGTAAGTAATAAAATTGCCCCCAAGATGTAATAGCCAATTACATAGAGATACCAAATATAGTGCGCCCCGGTTATTTCCGATAACCGAGTCGGGGTCGTCAATTCCCATAGTACTATCCACGATATTTGCGTTCACTCGCAAGTGATTAATGGTTCATGATGCAGGGGACTTTTGGCTGGCAACTTAGGCTATAATAATAATAAGCATGCAAGCATACGTTTTAAGAAAAGAATTGTGTTCTAGTTTATAGCATGTATCTCCCCCAAAGAGTTTATAAAACAGTTAAAAGAGTAAAAGTGGGGCTATGAACCCACCTTAGTGATACGGTAGGAAATGCACAACAATAGCAAGTACGATATGACATCGACTTCAATACGAAACCTAGATATAATATGGCAAGTCTTAGATAATATATTTCGTTTATGACCATAAATTGTTATGTTTGAAAAATGGTTTAGTTCTGAGACACTTGTATCGTTTTTACTTGTGTGGTAATGCTTAAAGTTCAAAAATAAATGTTTTCAGATACTTTCTCATGTGTTTGTGTTACGTAGCTTATGTGGACGTTTCATGAGTTAATTTGATTATCGACGTTCATAAAAATGTAGTTGTGAAAACATTTCTTAAGTATTGGCTCTTGGAATAGATGGAGGAATAATGTATACGAAACTTTCGTATAAGAGTTGGCTTGAATATTGGCTCAAGTATTATCGTGGAGTAAATAAATACAAGTCGTATTGTATTTATTAGATTCGTTAGATTTCGAGGTGTGAAAATATATGTACAATATATATTTATTGGAGTTGTGGTTAAATAATATATATTTGGACAAATATAGTATTTATAGTTTACGGGGATGAAGTCGTTAAATGAAAATATGTGTTAAACATGTTTATTTAACGAAATGTGTAAAACATATAAGTTTATAAAACTTATAAAAGTTTTAAGATGAAAAATGTTAAGTGTACAACTTAGAAGGACTAAAGTTGTAAATATTATTACAAGTTTGTAAGACTTTTGAAAATCTTGATAAAGATATAAAAGTATTCAAAGTTGAGGGCCAAGGTTGTAAATTACAAAATTTATTAGAGTGTTGAGAGAAAATGACAATTGTTTGGAAGTTGAGGGGTTGAGGGTGCCAAAAGGCAAAACTTGCAAGTGAAAAATAAAAATCACCAAAAAGGGTAGAGACCGGATTCGAACCTGGGTCTCGTGTGTGAAAGTCCAGCGACAGAACCAGTGGAGCCAATGCTCGTTCTTTGTTTTATTTTACAACCGCTGTTATTTAACAGATTCTAAGCTGTTTACTCTATACAACATTTTTCATGCAGTGAGACAACGTGAGTTGTGGCTATAAATTGTGTTTCTTCTCATTTTCAAAACTGATTTGGAACCTTCAATTATGTAGTTGGGATTTCACGTTTGAGATTAAAATAAGCCTTGGTTTAGTTTGAGCTTTTCGTTTTCAAAATTCCAAATGAAATCACCATCTTTAAAACGTGTTATAGTATCGTGAGCTCGTTTTTAAGTTGATAGGAAAACAAGTTTTACATCTACTGAACTCGTTAATAAGCACTTGAGATAAAACCCGATAAGGATATAAGTTGTAAGCTTGAAAAATAGTTTATATAACTTAAAAAAAATAAGCTATTAAGCCACGTGTAAGAGTTATAAGTCGAATGAGCATTTGTCCTACGAGAGCCAACACCTAAGTTTTCCGTTTAGTCGTTTTTAAGCTCTTCACCATGTGTGTTATGAAAACGGGTTTTGAAAGTTTAAAACACATTGTGAGCATTATCAAGAAACTAAATATGAGATTGAAGCTATGTATTGAAATGGGTTTGTGGAGAACTTACAACACTAAGAGTGGTGGTGGAGAACGCTTATGGACAAAGAAAGGAGAACTAATGAGCTTGACGAGCAACTCATTACTAGACTGTGACACATGGTAAATTTTCACTAAAATTTAACTGATAATTAGTAATTTATTATTACTAAGCATAAGTCATTAAGCATGCATAAGCTTTGCCTGATCATTTGAGTAGATAACTCGCATACAGTAGATAATTGCACCACTTTTGCATTCATATCATTTTATGAATATTTCATTTTTGTCTTATGATTTAAATTGTAAGACGAGAGGTTATCTCGTTTTCCCCAGTGACCGACACTGCACGCGTACCGACACTATGATAAGGGCTTGATAAAACAAATGACAAACTTCCGTAATGAAAAATATTACAAAAATAATAATATCTCCAATGCGTACCTATAAGATACTACGTTATAAAAGTTATCAAACAATGATACTTCGGTCACAATTTAATATCGCGGGACACAAAGTATTTAACACACTTGCACTTAAATAAAAACTCCTATAAGACTCAAACACAATTAAAATATAAGTGTAACACAAGTACATGTACACAAATAAATCATAAGTATAAATTACATATACACACACTTTTACTTGCATTACTTTCTTTTACTTATATTACTTTTAAAAGAAAACCTTTTATAAAACTTTGAGATATACACCCTTGTCTTCTCTTCCCATACACGACAAAACAAAAAGCAGAGAATGAAGATATCAAATCTTCATCTTGAACCTCTAGACCTGCGCCTCACATAGGTCGAATCTCCCAAAAAGGAAAACCCAACATGTTTATCCTATCATATTCTCCTATCTCTTACCAAAACCATGAAAGTTTTTGTCTCCCAAAACATTCCTTGTAGACGGCGGCTATGGCTCGAACGAATCCAAGATGAATCAAGACAAAGTCACCCAAGAGAATCATATCTCCACACCAATCTATCTTGAGCCAAAGTCCAAGATTTTCTAAGGTTTTGGAAGCTAACCAAATTCGGCTTCAATCCAAAACACCAAGAAGAGAGAGATGGTCAAGCTCCTTCCCAAGATACTTCCTTTATCTCTAGTAGAGATGCAAACGCCTCAAACTCAGTTCCTCATCAATTTTACCAAAAACTAGGGTTTGTGAAACTTAGGGTTTTCAAAAATTGATTTGGGGGTTTTCCAATTGGAAGTGTGTTGGAGCTAATTCAAGTCTTGTTTGGTTCGAATCCAAGAAGCCACTTTCGTTCCTCTCCCATCACTCTCGAGTTGAGGTTATTCATCTTTCTTGTTGTAATGTTTTTATGTTGTTTTTATGATATTAAGCTTGGAAAATTTTATAAATGAAATTGTCATATGTTTTGGTCATGTCGATTTGTATATGTTCTTGGATACCATGTCGAAGTTGTGAGCTTGGTTGTTTGAAATTTGAGTTTTGCATTTGTTTTGTTAATCTTGTTTCTGTCGAGTGGTATGAACCAAGAAAAGTAGAGGAGTTAATTTTTATAAAAAGAATTGCTAATAATAGTTAGTACAAAAATCTGGAAATTTATGTTAGCCATGATGTCTTTGAGTAGTACTCAAAGTAGTGTATAAATCTTGGTAACTTGTAATATTTGGTAAATAATTTGGGTGTTGGAATTTAACTTGGTCTTGTACTTTGTTTGGTTTTTCTGTCGAGAATGGAAGTTTGGAAAAGTTTAGTTTTGTAAAACCTACTAATGTCAAATAGAATCGAATATGAGAATTTATGTTGGCTGTGACTTTGTTCGGGTACTAGAAACTTGCATAATGTAGTAAGGCCGAGTCGGGTAGTACTCGACCATTGCCTAATCTTATCGACTTCTTTAATGCCATACGTTGGTTTGAATGTGAACCCATTTCGAGACCCATGGCGCCCATATGTCGAGCATGTAAACAAAATAGCTAGGAAATTTGATTTCGTAAAATTGTTGATATCATGGTTTAGATAGGTGCTCATCTTGATGTGAAACTAGTCTAATGTTCTCCTTTTGTTGGCCTAGTTGTCATTCGTGATGTTATAGTCAAGTCGGGTAGTCGAGATGTGTTTCGAAGCACATTAGTCGTGACGCACTTGGCTTGATTTTATCTCCGAGATGATGGCATTTTGCTCGAAACCCCCTACATCTCAAATATATCCTTGACTACATTTTTTTCTTCTTTCCTGCGTTAATCATTTCCACAAAATCTTGGTGCAAGTATTCCCTTTGACAAAACTAGTAGCAAGAGCTACTAACAGGGATTGATGGGCCACGGCCCATTTTACCTAAAAAAAAAATACTTAAACCTCCATTAGGCCAAACCCCATCCGCGTACCCATGACACTGGGCCACAGCCCACCTGCGATTTTTGGATGCTTGTTTAAGTAAATAGACGTGTTATCAAATAAAAACCCGAGATGTAAATCAGAAGTCAAACTATGAACCAAACTCATTTCCGCATATTCTTCTTTCCATTTCGTACATATTGTCTTAACGTCAAAAGTCTTAATCCAACGAAAAATGTGCAAAGGTTGACATAAACAAAAAGTGCTTTAAAACATGATTCACTTAATAATGCCTACGTCAAATTTAACATGAATGTGTAAACAAATGTATGTCAAGTAAACTTTCCGTTTAGAGCTATATATTAAGAACAAGTTTTGATAAATAACTAAAGACCACTATGTCATTTTATCATATATTAAATTTGAAAGTCTTCAAATTTAACTTAAATATTTTCTAAATACAATTAGAAAATAAATCAATTATATATATATATATATATATATATATATATATATATATATATATATATATATATATATATATATATATATAATTTTGGCAATACCATTTGTGTCAACTTGAACAAGTATATATACATTTATATACTTACTAGTAGAACTTTATAATTATATTTTTCATATCAAACTTTGGATATTAAAACCATATTAATGTCAACATGAAAAGTATATATATACTTTGTATACTTACTAGTAAAACTATATTAACAATTTTTACAAACTTACGTTTGGTATTAATACAATTGTAAGAACGATTGAACCATTTTAATTATGTAATACTTAAAACAATGAACTAAAACATTGCTCTCCTTATCTAGGTCGTGTGTCGGTGCCGCTTCACAACATTCACTAGATCCCACATTTGGATTGCACAATTGCTAAGGTGAGTTTTCATAGCCCCTCTTTTACTTGATAAACTGTTTTATACATTTTGGGGTGAGAAATATGCAAAACCTTTTTATGGACCTAAACTATTACATGATTACTATTACGTGGTTTAGCCTAAGCCCTTATGTCCCTAGAGAATGCCCTTTTTCATGAACCGTCAATTCCCATTGGGAAACGCGAATGTTATAAATAGATCTATTGAGGGTGACTCCTCCATTCGGTTGGCCATGCTTAGGCCAAGGCGAAACGTATACCATGTCGGAATCGAGTGTTGAGGGACAAAACACTCGCTATGGGCCCCTATATTGTATGACATCTTTTAGCATACAGAAACTGTCGTAGTATCGGTTGCATGAACTTAGAGCTAACGTAATAGACATTCATCCATATATCATTATATTCGTTGTAATGATTATATGACTTTGCTTATGGTCTAAACTTACTATTTTAACTTAAACCTATGAACTCACCAGCTTTTAGCTGATCTTTTTAGCATATTTTCTCAGGTGCTTAGTTGTGATCATGGATGCAAGGCAAGAGGCGGATAAATAGTCGTAGTAATTTCTAGAGAAGTGTTTTTACACAAAAACGATGTTTTTATATTGGGACCACTAAAATTATGGGATGTGCCCATTTATCTAAACAATGTTGTAAGATAATGTTTTAAAATATTTTATGAAATTAAATGGAGTATGTATTCCCTTCTTTATTGCTTGTGTTGTGATTCACCAATTTCGTAACATTTCCCAATAACACGTATGCTTCCGCTAAACCAAATTTGGGGGTGTTACATAGACCCTCTTACACCCCGTAGCTATAATAACCTAAGCAAGCCTCGTAACAACGCGTAACGTAACAGTTTTTGCAAGCACTTCGAATCACCTTATTTGAACCTGGTTTGTGTCGACTGAAAATTGAGATGGAGGAGAATATTTCTTGTGTTTTCTTTGTGTCGAATGAAAACAAGTATTTACACTTTAAGGTGAATGATTGTAGTGAGTTCATATTATATGCAAGATACCATTCCTTTATTTTTTTTAATGTCAATTATAGAGTGAAATGGAGGGTAGGCCGACACTTTAATAAAGTGGAAGATATTGGTGATTTGTTTTTGTAAAAACAAAAATGGTGGTCTTTGAATCATGCTGTGAGTGGGGAATAAACCAAAGGAAAAGTCTCAAATCAAGGCAAAATAATTATACACTTGCCATATTTAGTTTTGTTACATTAAATTTCAATTTTTAGTACATGTTTATTATGTAGTTCAAAATAACTTATATTGTGTGATATTAATATAATTTATAGACATAAGTATATTTTATTTATCATAATCTTATGTACATTATTTATGAGACATTGACAAAATGTTAAAAATATACTCAATTAATATCTAAAATGAGCTGTGGGTTTATAGGAGAGTCTAAACGTTATATAAACAGAAAATAAAAATTAAAATGATAATAAATAGAGGTTTATAGTTAATTTAATAACCGAAAAATTACGGGTGGTTACATTATGTAACTACCATTTTGTTATTGTTACGAAGAAAAGTTGCAAAAAACTTATGTGAGGCTTTCATTACAATTTGTATGTAAACAAAAAGATATGGTATGATATATTTCAAGTATCTCTTTTAGAATTACACTCAGGAGAATTATTGAGATATACTCAGCAGATTGACAATTGTAAATGGCTTTTAACACGTTAATTGTTAGTGCATGAGTGCATGATCGTTATTTCTTGTACCGACTTTCATTCAATTTTGCAACTAAAAAAGTATATACTAATCATGATCGAGTAGACATTTACTTAATTAATTTACCCAATAAAGTTTCATTACAGTTACTTGATTTTAGGGATCTTTGATCATGGTCTTTGTAGGTGTTTTTGGTTCCTGCACTAATTCACGGGTTGATTTTAGGGGTCTTTGATCATGGTCTTTGTAGTTGAAATAAATGACTTTATATGGAAAGAAGAGAAATGAAGAAGGGAAAAAAAAAGAGAAAAGAAGAGGAGAGGAAAAAAAATTGATTTTTAATCTTGTATTACTAAGTTAAAAAGAAAAGAAGGAGAATGTAAGCAAAAAATACTTTAAAGTCATCGTTACTCCATTTGATCCTAATTTGACAAGAAGATTATGAGAGTAATTTTGGTGTAATTTACTATTCTTTACTTTCCTCTCATCTCCAAAAAATCTTTCCCTTTTTCTCCACCAATAAAATCGAGAACATAGCGTTATGTACTACATTTATTATCCAAAAGGCTTATAGTGACTAAAACAGATTATAATGTTGTGAGCATGTTGGTTTTCTCTTTTTGTAGCTAAATCAGAAGAATGTTTGTAAAAAAAAAACGATTGAAATGGGTATGTATCAATGAGTTATTTAAATTAAAGTTCCATGTTGAAGAAGTGTATATTCTTGCATGTACAACTCGAAAGAAATTATACAATTGAGTAATGTTTTAGCATATTATGTGCAACAATATTGTAAAACTTAAGTCGTTTATTAAGAAAAAATGGAAACTCATTTGTACCTTCCGTTTTTCACATTTGCACCTCCCCTAATGTTGTTTTGATTTTTTTATAAATTGTTTTTGTCAGAATAACATACACTAAATATATTTTTCTGTCAGTTTGTTTCAGAAATAATAGGAATCTGGGAAAGTATTTCTTCCCAATTATGGTATTAATTAGAGGGGGTGCAATTAATAGTTGAATGAAAAAAATGCCAAAGTAAAATAATGATAATTTTTAACAAGTCAGGAAGGTGCAAATAATATGAGGGTAGGTTTAAGGATAACACCACCCCCAATAAAACAATTGTTCTAATTGGAAGATGGTGACTTTGATTACGAATACCATAACTTTTAATAATGAAAGAGGGTCGACAAGTGAATTAGCATGTATTAGTTTTCAGCAACAAGTACAACTTTATCAACACAAAAATCTACAAAATATGATTATGCAACTCTATATTTTTTTTGGTTACTATACCATTTGTATGAAATTTTTTATTTTCAACTGCGTATACTCATGTGTTTCTTACTAACGACTTATTATGTAATTGTGTAACATATTAATTATCTATCTTTTTGATTTTCTTTAAAATACCCATAAATTTCACGAGTCTTTTAGCTAGTAAATCTATAAACTATGGATTACAGATTTGCTTATCGACGTGGAAGTAATGTCCAACGAGAACAGCCTAAACATGGAAGTCCATTCCAACGAGAACAGCCTAAACATGGAAGTCCGTTCCAACGAGAACATCATGGAAATCGAGGTTATTAACAGAGGCAACCGCTGTGAAAATAAATTTAACAATTTTGAGTGAGTGTCTTTCTTTGTTTGTGAATTATTTTTTATTTTCTGTAAAAGGAAATCAGGAAGAATGGTTATAGAGAGCTGATTAAATTTGATGGTTAAATTTAATGGTTAAATAGTTCCTTTTAAATAGATAAACTATATAAACCAAATCATGGCTAATATTGATTTATAAACCACCTCTGACCAGCTTCGTAGTTCATCCTAAGGCTGGTTCAACTTAGAGACTGGTTCGGCACGTTCTGCGGTTTTGGCAGATTCAGTTTCAGTTTAAGTACTGAAAACCGTATCACTCATCAAATTTAATCAGCTCTCTATATCAGCTTATCTATGACCATGCCTTCATTAAAAGGAAATCAGGAAGAATGCTTAATTTTAAACTGAATAGATAAACTATATGAACCAAATCATGGTTAAATTTGATTTATAAACCACCTCTGACAAGCTTTGTAGTTCATCCTATGGCTGGTTTAGCTCAGAGATAAACTATATAAACCAAATTTGATTTTGAAATAAATTTGGTTTATATAGTTTCTGAAAAAGAGAAACAAGAAGAATGGTTAATTTTAACATGCTAAATTTGATGTTACTTAGGATTCACTTGAAAAAGAAGGGCAATAGTGGACTTGCTCGTGTGGTAAAGGTGGACTATGAACGGTTGACTGATCAAGAGAAACAGGAATACGCAGGCGAGGCAGTGGTGGGGAAAAAGAAGGCACCCTATCGTGTAGTATGTGATGTAAACTATTTTATTTAATTTTTGGATGAGATACCACAAATTAATAAAGAAAAGTTTGGGGACAACCCGTTTGCACATTTTTTGAATTTGAAGAATAAAATGTTGCAACTGGATCAAGTAGGCGTGACTCTATCACTATGTCTTGAAGATGATAGTGGACATAGACCCTATTTACAATTGTTGTCTAAGGGGACGGAGAAGGAAGTCATGGAGGTTACAAAGGAACACTTCCCGACACTAATGGGAATAGTGGACATGGACCCTATTTCAGATAACCAGAATATAGATGAGAGCATAGAAGAGAAATTTTGCGTCTGTTCCAAAAAAATAAGTGGGAAGATATTTTTTCCTGACTAAGGTCAAAGATGTACTCAAAGATGTAAACGAGGACAAAAATCACATTAAGAGAGGATTTGCACTATAGCAATGCACTATATTGTTCCCCCCACCCCAAAGCGTACTACTCTTGGAAAGCACATGCTTCATTATGTGAATGATGTAATGCTCTCAAGAGACAACTTTGGGCATCTTTGGCTATATCAACTCTCTTAAAAGGTAGATATGTTGGGAAAGGGAAGACGAATATTATAGGGGGATGTGTCTTTTTCTTGCAGGTTAGTTTGATTAATTTATATGGTAGAGTTCAAATATAGGCGGCAGTTTATAATTTGTTCTATATTTATGTAGTTGTACTTCATGTGGAAGCAAGATGAGGGTATTCAACTGTTTTTCACAATCTCATTTATGACATATATTTCGAAGTAAACTTTATACCCAATATTCCGAAGTCAACTTGTTGCTTTGCACAATCTCCATTTTTAACGTCATTTAGTGGTGTTATATTTTCGGTGCTTTTAACTATTTAATAACTTTTTGAATTATAATGCATGACAACTTTTTATTAATTTTGTTATATAAAAGAAAAGTAAACTTTTTTTTTTAATATTTAATAACAACATAATTCCTTAAAAAAAAAGCATCCACACACTCTACTATAAAACTCAATGTCTGTGTGAGTTATTGAGTTGATTGATAAAAATGAGTGATTTAAAAATTGTTGAACAAGTTTCTAACAAAAATGGGGTTAACATACTTGTAGTATTTTATTTGTTTTGTGTTTTTGTTTTAACCAACTAAGTATTTATATATTTTCATAGTTTGCGGATTCATCTTAATCTCGTTCTTAATTCCGATTCATATTTGATTCCAAAATTGTTAAACTGAAATTGGGATGATATTATTGTCATCTTAAATGTTACAAACATTTTCAATTACACTTTAATTATTTTACATCGTATATATACATATTTCACCCAATTAGATGGCGTATGATACCACTGTTAGGTCACCATAAGTTAATATAAGGATCAATATGTAAGAAATAGAGATGAGGGTGATCGGATGAACACACAATACACACACACACGTATGGATTTAGAAAAGTTATGCGTAGGAAAATGTATTAAGTGAACAACCAACCCTCAAATGAGGGTTTACAAGGCTATTTATAGGAGAAGGGAGCTAGGGCAACACATCTAGTCCCTTCCTTTCCTTATTGGGCTTTTGCATAGGCTCATGGGCTTTCTACATGAGCCTAGCCATAAGTACTAACATAAAAGCCTAATTAAGCAACCTATTACATATTAATGACTAACACTTGAAATACAAGTTAGGAGTGATTCCAACAAAAGGAATGGTAGTTCAAATAGTAGTAAAGAAAAGGAAAACAAAAGAGTAAATTAAATTGATAGTTCCTGTGGTTTGTCTCAAATTGCAACTTTCGTCCCTCATTTTTTAAAGTTGCATTGATCGTCCCTAATTTGGAAAAAAATAAGACCATCGATTCTTTTTTTAACTGTTGTTAAGTGAGTTCCGTTATAATTTACACGTTAGTCCTTTTGGTTAAAGAGTGTTAAATCGTCTATCCTTTATAATAACGACTGTTTATAATTTAAAGTTTTTTGACTTTAGTTACGTTTTCTTACTTTTTTATCCGTTTTTATACGTTTTCATCCATTTTCTTACGGATTTTACCCGTTTTCGTCCGCTTTTATACGTTTTCATATGTTTTTCTTACGTTTTCATACGTTTTATCCGTTTTTATACGTTTTCATCCGGTTTTATATGTTTTTACACGTTTTCATACGTTTTTATCCGTTTTCACCCGTTTTCTTACGTTTTCATACGTTATTATCCGTTTTTATATGTTTTATCTGTTTTTAAACGTTTTTGTCCGTTTTCTTGCGTTTTTATACGTTTTCATTCGTTTTTATACGTTTCCATACGTTTTTATCTGTTTTTATACGTTTCATACATTTTCATATGTTTTTATACGTTTTCTTACGTTTTTATACGTTTTCATTCGTTTTTGTACATTTTCTCACGTTTTTATCCGTTTTTATCCGTTTTTGCTCGTTTTTTTACGTTTATATATACGTTTTTGTCCGTTTTATACATTTTTATATGTTTTCATACGTTTTTATCTGATTTTATATGGTTTTATCTGTTTTATATGTTTTCATGGGTTTTTATCCATTTTCGTCTGTTTTTATACATTTTCATTCATTTCTATATGTTTTCTTACGTTTTTATCCATTTCTGTCAATTTTTATACATTTTCATTTGTTTTTATATATTTTCGTCCTTTTTCTTCATAAAAATCTAAGAAAAACGGACGAAAGCGTATAAAACGGACGAAAACATATAAAAATGAATGAAAACGTATAAAAATGGTAAAAAACGGACAAAATGTAAGAATACGTATAAAAATGGACGAAAACGTAAGAAAATATATAAAAACGTACGAAAACTTATGAATACGGATAAAAACGTATAAAAAGAACGAAAATATAATAAAACAGACAAAAACGTATGAAAATGTCAAGATAAAAACGTATAAAAACGGATAAAACATATGAAAATGAGCGAAAACGTATGCAAACGTATAAAAACGGACAAAAACGTATAAAAACGTGAGAAAATATATAAAAATGGATGAGAAGTCGAGAACATATAAAAACGTAAGAAAAAACGGACAAAAACGTATAAAACCTATAAGATCAATGCAGTTTTAAACTATAAGGGACGAAAGTTGCAATTTGTGACGAATCACGGGGACCATCCATATAATTTACTCAAAACAAAATAAAATTCCCCTTTGTTTTTGTTTGTTTGGGGTTACTTCCTTTGCGTGAGTTGGCTCCATGTGATAGTTGTAAATGTAAAATTAAAATTGACACGATCTACTTCCTTTCTTTCTTCCTTCCTTGCTTAATTGGTTTAAGATCTTGAATTTGATTGAATTGTAAAAAGAAGATGTCGAAATTTGATTTGCATTTTGAAAGAGCGGATTTGGATAAAGACCGAAGAATAAGGTACTCTTTTCATTTTGTAGAAACAACTTGTTTATTCGATTGTTGACTGGTTTAGGATTTAATAAATTATTTATATCATTTTCGATACCACTTAATTTTGATCTGTTGTTAGGATACATACTAGTAATTCGAAATCATATATTTTTGTTAGCCTAACATTTTTATTGACGACTAAAATTAAGAAAGTTATTTTGAACGGTCCCACGACTAAACATTTGTAGCGGTAACATCAAACATACCACATAAACATATCCCACAATACATTTGCATTCACATAAAATACCCAAATTTTGGTTTGGTCAAACAGATGACAAAATAATCTCCAAAATTGAGCGAGCATGCGTTATGGTATATGGGTGTAGTGGTTGTTGACACAACCACACGTAACGCTGAGTACTAATATAGGCAGTTTAATAGCTAACACATCTATACTACATATAAAGAATGTATAAGTGTGCTTAAAAATTTCAAAATAAGAAAAGTTTAAATTCTAATATACCGTTAATCTCAATTACCATTATCTAATTTAAGGGATAATTCCATGTATACCCAATCTAAACATTAAAATGTCATATATACCTAAAATACAAGTTTTGAATGCATTATGTACAATATAGTTACAACATAGGGTATTTAGTTGTTTTTCACAATCTCATTTATGACATATATTCCGAAGTCAACTTGTTGTTTTGCACAATCTCCATCTTTAACGTCATTTAGTGATGTTATATTTTCGGTGCTTTTAACTATTTAATAACTTTTTAAATTATAATGCATGACAACTTTTTATTAATGTTGTTATATAAAAGATAAGTAAACTATTTTTTAATATTTAATAACAACATAATTACTTTTAAAAAAAAGCATCCACACACTCTACTATAAAACGCACCGTCTGTGTGAGTTATTGAGTTGATTGATAAAAATGAGTGATTTAAAAATTGTTGAACAAGTTTCTAACAAAAATGGGGTTAACATGCTTGTAGTATTTTATTTGTTTTGTGTTTTTGTTTTAACCAACTAAGTATTTATATATTTTCATAGTTTGCGGATTCATCTCAATCTCGTTCTTAATTCCGATTCATATTTGATTCCAAATTTGTTAAACTGAAATTGGAATGATATTATTGTCATTTTAAATGTTACAAACATTTTCAATTACACTTTAATTATTTACATAGTATATATACATATTTCACATAACTCTTAGCAATAAGTTGTAGTAGTAACAGTAAGTAAAATGGAATGGTAGTTCAAATAGTAGTAAAGAAAAGGAAAACAAAAGAGTTAATTACATGAATAGTCCCTGTGGTTTGTCCCAAATTGCAACTTTCGTCCTTCATTTTTTAAAGTTGCATTGATCGTCCCTAATTTGGAAAAAAATAACACCACCAATCCTTTTTTTAACTGTTGTTAAGTGAGTTCCGTTATAAGTTACACGTCAGTCCTTTTGGTTAAAGAGTGTTGGATCGTCTATCCTTTATAATAACGACTGTTTATAATTTAAAGTTTTTCGACTTTAGTTACGTTTTCTTACATTTTTATCCGTTTTCATCAATTTTCTTACGGGTTTTATCCGTTTTCGTCCTCTTTTATACGTTTTCGTCCGTTTTTCTTACGTTTTCATACGTTTTATCCGTTTTTATACGTTTTCATCTGGTTTTATCTGTTTTTATACGTTTTTATCCTTTTTTATACGTTTTCACCAATTTTCTTACATTTTCATACGTTATTATCCGTTTTTATACGTTTTCATACGTTTTATCTGTTTTATATGTTTTTGTCCATTTTCTTGCGTTTTTATCCGTTTTTATACGTTTTCATTCGTTTTTATACGTTTCATTACGTTTTTATATGTTTTTATATGTTTCGTACATTTTCATATATTTTTGTACATTTTCTTACGTTTTTATACGTTTTCGTTTGTTTTTGTACGTTTTCATACGTTTTATCCATTTTTTCTCGTTTTCTTATGTTTATATACGTTTTTGTCCGTTTTTATACGTTTTTATCTGTTTTATACGTTTTTATCTGTTTTATACGTTTTATCCATTTTCGCCTGTTTTTATACATTTTCATTCATTTTCATATGTTTTCTTACGTTTTTATCCATTTTCATCCATTTTTATACAGTTTCATTTGTTTTTATATGTTTTCACCTGTTTTCTTAATAAAAATGTAAGAAAAACGGACGAAAGCGTATCTAACGTAAGAAAAATGGACGAAAACATATAAAAATGAATGAAAACGTATAAAAACGGTAAAAAACGGACAAAAATGTAAGAATACGTACAAAAATGTAAGAAAACGTATGAATACGGATAAAAACGTATAAAAAGAACGAAAACATAATAAAACAGATATAAATGTATGAAAGCGGGAGAAAACGCATAAAAACGTATAAAACAGATAAAAACGTAAGAGAACATATAAAAAAAGACGAGAACGTATAAAAACGTAAGAAAAAACAGACAAAAACGTATAAAAACCATAAGATCAATGCAGTTTTAAACTATAAGGGATGAAAGTTGCAATTTGTGACGAATCACGGGGACCATCCATATAATTTACTAGAAACAAAATAAAATTCCCCTTTATTTGGGTTACTTCCTTTGTGTGAGTTGGCTCGGTGTGATAGTTGTAAATGTAAAATTAAAACTGACACGATCTACTTCCTTTCTTTCTTCCTTGCTTAATTGTTTTAAGATCTTGAAATTTATTGAATTGTAAAAAGAAGTCGAAATTTGAGGAGTATTTTAGAAGAGCGGATTTGGATAAAGACCGAAGAGCTGAAGCCGTGGCTCAGGTACTCTTTTCATTTTGTAGAAACAACTTGTTAATTCGATTGTTGACTGGTTTAGGATTTAATAATTTATTTATATCATTTTCGATCCCACTTAATTTTTATCTGTTGTTAGGATACATACTAGTAATTCGAGATCATAAATTTTGTTAGCCTAGTGTATATAATCAATATAAAAGTTTATTTAGGTTGAAAGTTGTGCATCACCCACTTCCTAGGACATTGTCTAGGTCAACAGAGGGGGCGGTTCAGGGTTACTTACACGCCTTTGGCTCTTATAGTTTATGGTGGTCAGGTTAATACTTTTAGTAATCCCAGACAAAGTGAGTTTCATCATTTTCACGTTGGTCAAGATGTCCTATTTTGCATATTGCAAACAGAAATGAAATTTTCGAGTACAGACTTTATGCAGTTACATGTTGTTCTAGAAATGTTTGTCAATGATATATGATGACAACATCGGTGACTTTTTTTATAACATACCCAATTTTATCAATGAATTGCAGCAATCACAATCAACTAGTAGTTACCTTTATCCCCAAACCATTTTTATAAGAATTTGTGAGATGTTGCAATTTTCGTAAAATAACTTGAAGTGAAAACTACGCAATTCTGCTAACAAGTTATAAATGAGCCTGTTTTATAGAAGATGGCGATATGATAGTGAAAGTCAAAATTAATCTTGGTCTTTTATACATACAAAAGGCGTAGTGGTTGATTGCTAATGGACTGGCAAATGAAATTGTTATATTGCTCGTGGCATGTGCTGGATGAGGCTAGTAATAGTTTTGATATAATTGTTGAACTTGATTCGTGTATGAAAACGAGGAGGCATGATGGGGAGACAATGCCTTGGTAATGATTACTGGTCGAATGTTTTTCTAATTTTTTAAGTGAAAGCAATATAAAGGTCTTAGAACTTACCATTTCGTCCACACCGTCTGATAGTTCCTTAGAGTAATCCTTCGATAGCAAGTGATAATGATACCAACCTAAAGAGTTTTGCACGGGTTAGTGCTCTCTGGTCTCTACCCATGTACAGTTGAGCCAGAATCTTCCACCAACACTATCTAGTAATGTCTTGGTTGATGAAACTCTGCTGTCTCTCACGGGCCCACTCAATCCTTTTACAGACCTCCTGGTTGCGGAGCTAATCCTGGTATACCTCTATACATTTGTAAGTTAATTGTAAGTTTTTGTTTAAACTGAAGTAATTAAGTTTCAAAGATTTTTTTATGGAATTTTTGTTAATTTGATTGGATTCATGAATCAAACGATGGGAGTTACATAAGCAATTATCGGGTTTTTTTATGTTTAAAACTATTCCAATTGGTGGCCCAAAAAACATGTTTTTGTACTGGTTCATAATCAGTTCATTCTGTAACAAAGTAGAGAAAACTACATAGATATCTGCTGCAAATGTGACGATTTTGACTCATTTAAGCATCAATTTTAGGTTATGTTTTGCACTTCACAATGCTTGTGAACTACCCAATGTTAAGGATTACATATACGCACGTAACAGCAAAAGCATGTGGGGAAACCTGTTACTAGGCCTGACCAGGATCCAAATCCATAACCAGACTTGAACCATAACCCTACGTTTAGACGTGTGACCAGGGTCGAATTCCGACTCCAGTGCAGACATGATGTTGATTGGCTTTAGAAAGTCAAACGGGTTAGATACTCATTTGATGATTTCCCTTTGGGTCAAGCGGACCGTTTAAGGTGTTGTCAGAAATTCAAACGGGGAAAAATGAAACTGATAAGTGGGCATTTTAGTTTGTTGTTTGGTGGTGTTATTTTTTTCTTCTACTGGCTTGATAGTTTCTGTTTGTATCACTTGCTTGTCTTTGATTCCATTGCATGAGAACTTTACAATATTTCTTTGGTATAATTTTGACTAGAAATTCTAATAATGGATTGCGATTACTATAAATATATGGTTTTGATTGTTAGATGCTTATTGTAAAAATAATGTTCGCTAAAGTTTAAACATTTTTACGCTAGAATTACATGTAGTCAAATTTGATATTCATTGTGTGTTCTACTAACTATGGATTGGTTTGACTTGGAATATTATCATGAGAAAGTGCTTTGCCTCCGGCTCCCACTTCCCAGTGTTCTCCGAAGCATACTTCGCAATATTAACCTTCAACCTACTCGTGCCCATCTTTATGCCATTCAATCTCTTTTCCAACTCAAAAGCATCCGTCACCCTAGTAAATGAAACAAATCCAAACCTGCTGCCTTCTTTATCCCTTTTCCTTGCGATATATGTACCTACAATATCCCCAAAGGCTCCAAAGAAACTCTTGATGTCCCAGGGGATACACCCATTCGGGATATTGGAGACATAAAACTTAGTAACCTCTGAGTGAATCTCCCCGTTTTCCTTTTGCCTATTAGATTTCCTCATGTTTGTGACTTCTTGCCAAACCCCCTCATTCTCTCTCATGTTTTAACACAAATTTATTGGTGAGTTTGGAGACAATTTTCAACTATATTTTGTGATAACATATTATTTGATTGCATTCACATAATACATTTGCATTCACATAAACACACCTCACAATGCATTTGCATTCACATAAAATAACCAAATTTTGGTTTGGTCAAGCAGATGACAAAATAATCTCCAAAATTAACCGAGCACGCGTTATTGTATATGGGTGTAGTGGTTATCGACGCAACCACACGTAACTATGAGTACTATTATAGGTAGTTTAATAGCTAACCCATCTCTACTACATATATAAAGAATGTACAAGTGTGCTTAAAAATTTCAAAATAAGAAAAGTATAATTGCTGTTAATCTCATTACCATTATCTAAATAAGGGATAATTTCATGTATACCTAATCTAAACATCAAATGTCATATATACCCAAAATACAAGTTTTGAACGCATTATGTACAATCTATACTACTTTATAATGCATTTAGGCATTCTAAAATTAGAATGCTTAAAAATTCAGACTTTTTTACTTGTTTATTATGGAAAGATATATTATAATGCATGTAAAATTAAGATAAGGAGCTCCAATCATAAGATGACATGTGTCACTTCTTAACAAACTCCAAGCCTAACTTCTAACAAACTCCAAGCCTAACTCCTAACCACCAAAAATTAAGATAAGTAGCTCCAATTATAAAATGACATGTGCCACTTCTCAACTAAAAATTCATATTTATTTTCAAATTAAAATATCTTTTTATTTACTTATTTATATTATAATCTAATTTCACCATATTTTCTAAAATTTTATGCTCTTTTATTAAACATCCATTTTAATATATTTTTATGAGTTTTTAGTTTTTATATTTTTAATGGGTTTATTTTATTTTAATTCAAATTTTTACAACTTTAACCTTTATTTCATTTATTCCAATCATATTATAGTCATGGGGTACCCGCCGCCGCATTGCGCGGGTACCCTTCTAGTATAGTTAAAGCATGGGGTATTCGACAGTTTTCCACAATCTCATTTATGGCACAAATTTCAAAATAAACTTTATACCCAATATTCCGAAGTCAACTTGTTTTTCCCAATCTCAGTTTTTAATGTCATTTAGCGGTGTTATATTTTCGTTGCTTCGAACTATTTATCAACTTTTTGAATTATAATGCATGACAACTTTTTATTAATGTTGTTATATAAAAGAAAAGTAAACTTTTTGTTAATATTTAATGACAACATAATTACTTTAAAAAAAAAGCACCTGCACACTCTACTATAAAACACACCGTTTGTGTGAGTTATTGAGTTGATTGATAAAACTGAGTGGTCCAAAAATTGTAGAACAAGTTTTTAACGTAAATGGGGTTAGCATACTTGTATTTATTTGTTTTGTGTTTTTCGTATGAACAAGTGTAAGTATTTATATATGTTTCATAGTTTACAGATTCATCTCAATCTCATTCTCAATTCCGATTCATATTTTAATCTAAATCTGTTAAAGTGAAATTGAGAAGATGTTATTGTCATCTTAAATGTCACAAAAATTACACTTTATTATTTTATGTCGTATACATACATATAACTCTTAACAATATGCTGCAGGTGTAGTAATAGCAAAGTTATAAATAGCGCGAGGCGTGGCGTGACAGCATGACCAAACCTCACGCCTTTGCGGCTATGACGAAATTTTTACGTTTATAAGGCATGACATAAGACGATACAAAATATGAAAATATTTATATATTTATATCATATTTTATAATATCGAGTTTACAAAAATATGTTGCATAAGGTGACATGACCAAGCCTCACGCTTTTGCGAGCTTTTCAAAACCATGAGTAATACTAAGTAAAATGGAATGGTTAGTGCAAATAATACGGAGTAGTAAAGAAAAGGAAAACAAAATAAAAGTCCCCTTTGTTTGGGTGGGGTTACTTGTGATAGTTGTAAATGTAAAATTAAAATTGACACGATTTACTTCCTTTCCTTCTTCCTTGCTTAATTGGTTTAAGATCTTGAATTTGATTGAATTGTAAAAAAGAAGAAGTCGAAATTTGATTCGCATTTTAGAAGAGCGATTTGGATAAAGACCGAAGAATAAGCGGAGCTGAAGCCGTGGCTTAATTAGGTACTCTTTTCATTTTGTAGAAACAACTTGTTAATTCGATTGTTGACTGGTTTAGGATTTAATAATTTATTTATATCATTTTCGATCAAAACACTTAATTTTGATATGTTGTTAGGATACATACTAGTAATTCGAAATCATATATTTTTGTTAGCCTAGTGTAGATATAATCAATGTACAAGTTTATTTAGGTTGAAAGTTGTGCATCACCCACTTCCTTGGACATTGTCTAGGTCAAGAGAGGGGGCGGTTCAGGGTTACTTACACGCCTTTGGCTCTTATAGTTTATGGTGGTCAGGTTAATACTTTTAGTAATCCCAGAAAAAGTGAGTTTCATCATTTTCACGTTGGTCAAGATGTCCAATTTTGCATATTGCAAACGGAAATGAAATTTTCGACTACAGACTTTATGCAGTTACATGTTGTTCTAGAAATGTTTGTCAATGATATCTTATATAATGACAACATCGGTGACTTTTTTTATAACATACCCAATTTTATCAATGAATTGCAGCAATCACAATCAACTAGTAGTTACCTTTATCCCAAACCATTTTTATAAGAATTTGTGAGATGTTGCAATTTTCGTAAAATAACTTGAAGTGAAAACTACGCAATTCTGCTAAGAATTACTATAAATGAGCCTGTTTTATAGAAGATGGCGATATGATAGTGAAAGTCAAAATTAATCTTGGTCTTTTATACATACAAAAGGCGTAGTGGTTGATTGCTAATGGACTGGCAAATGAAATTGTTATATTGCTCGTGGCATGTGCTGGATGAGGCTAGTAATAGTTTTGATATAATTGTTGAACTTGATTTGTGTATGAAAACGAGGAGGCATGATGGGGAGACAATGCCTTGGTAATGATTTACTGGTCCAATGTTTTTTTAATTTTTTAAGTGAAAGCAATATAAAGGTCTTAGAACTTACTATTTCGTCCAAACCGTCTGATAGTTCCTTAGAGTAATCCTTCGATAGCAAGTGATAATGATACCAACCTAAAGAGTTTTGCACGGGTTAGTGCTCTCTGGTCTCTACCCATGTACAGTTGAGCCAGGTGCGATCTCACTTTCGAGGTTAAACTAGACAAGAAATCTATATTTAGGCGAGCGTTTAGCTGCATATCTAATTGTTTTTCACATTCTAGTAATTTACATTTGATTGAGGATATTTATTTATTTATTTTTGCATCATGTAAGAAGGGTTAACAGGCTTGGCCGCTCTCCTATAATATTGTGAATAACAAATGTATTAAATATGATTACTAGTTCGATGATTTTGGGAGGTTGTAAGATGTGAATATGCTTGAGCCACTTTTGAATTGTTTGACCCATTCGACTTGGAGATAATGCAACCCTAGTCTACCCTATGTTAAATAGATGAGTCAAAACAATACAAAATAATGCCGCTTACTATGTATACAAAATTACTGTGTTAGATAGATGTGAATAGTCTCTCATTCTTCTTGTATGTCTTTGATCTCTGATTGAATCCTATCTATTTTTACAAATTACAATCCTAAGAAGATTATAGGACTATACTTTGACAAAAATGAACAATTTAACCATGCATCTGGGTCATGTTTCTTATGATAATATATATTATTTAATTGCAGATATGGAACCACGCTGATCAGAACCACACTGGCTTCCTTGGCTATCAGGAATTCTATAACGCTCTTAAGCTTGTAACTGTTGCACAAAGTAAACGAGAACTAACACCAGATATAGTAAAGGCGACATTATATGGACCTGCTTCATCTAAAATCCATGCTCCCCAGATTAATCTTGCAGCTCTGCCTCCAGCTCAACTAAATGCATTGGGACCACGTCCACCTACACAGCAGCCTGGGATTGTCAATTCAATGGCCCCACGCCTTCCTACGCAACAGCCTGGGGTTGTCAATTCAATGCAAACTCAAACTTTCGCCATAAGATCACAGGGGCCTCCTAATTCAATGGCTCCTCCTTCACAGTTGCTCCACCTTCTGCACAATATTTTGCACCTCAAGGAAATCAGTCGATGAGGCCGCCACCTCAGACCGGTCCTCTTCCATCACAGGGTGTTGGTGGTCCTAGTTTTCCAGCAGGTGGTTGTCTGGCCTGTCCTGGTCTATCAAACTCGAACGTCTCAGGTGATTGGCTTGGGGGCAGAGGTATTGGGGCTACTGTACCAAAAACTCAAGGGCCACTATCATCCTCATCTATCAAACTCGATGAGGATTGGGATAAATTCGAAGATGAAGGTTTGACTCTTTCTTTTATAGTAACTATTTATCAGAGAAGGAGCAATGTCAGCTCATTTTTGTTAAAAGATATCAGCTATGGTGGGTCAATCCGACCCGTGTTCCACATAAAATATCCGTTTTGATCAAACACATCTAATTTATTAGTTAACCAAGCTATTTTGCTACATCTACCATATGTTCTCACGTTATTCTCTTCAACCACATTTGCACTTTGCACTAAACTAGTTTGTAATGACAGGTTTCTCATTTGATGCTACGGTGCTTGCAAATACCAAATCAACATCTCAGGCAGAAAACTTGTCTACGATGGATGACGTTTCTGATTATTCATATTCAAATGCTGACAGGAAGTCAGAGAAGCCATTCGAGACTGAATCAGCATACGCACATAGCGAAGATGAGTCGGCGCAAAAAATATTTGAAATTCCAACCAAGGAGGATTCATTTAGCCATTTCGGAAAGAGATTTGATGCTGACACAGAAAGGTAACAATTGGATTCAGTTTGTGGTCTTATTTTTCATTGTCTAAATACAACAAAACGTGTACCTATACCTTGTTTGGTGGAAAGATCTAAACATGCACTAGTCTATTGCTCTTGTTTTCATTTTTTGTTTGTATATAAAAATTAAGTTCGATCTTCTTCTATTGATGGGGTACTTTTGACAATAATGATGTTGTAGATTCAGTGTGGGGTTTCAATAGTGACACAGCTAAGGTGAGTTCATATCTTTTTTTCAATTATATCATTGCACGAAAATTAGTACAGTACATTTCAACGTACTACTCTAGAGTGGACCTGGAAACTGAACCAATCTAAAACTCGTTTTGTATCAGTTGCGAACTGTTTTGGTATGCATGTCATAATTTGAAAAATATAAACATAGAACAAAGCTGTTTGGAGTTTTAAAGAAAATAGGAAACCTATCTCTATTATGCCCTTGCAAATAACTTCATTTATTCAGGGTGTCGAACATGCGAAACATGGAGAGAGTTATTTCTTTGAATCCAATAGCTTCACTGCAAGTCCAAGGAAAAGTTATTCCCCGCAAGGCAATTACAGTTTCTTCCAGAAAAAGAGTCCATTTGGGTTTGATGATTCGATTCCTGGCTCACCAGCTTCTCGAGCTGGCACCTCACCACAGTACAGTGGGGGAGGAGCAGAGAATTCTTTCTTTGATAATTTCTCGAGATGCGAATCTTCCAGTGCCACTGACCGAGGTTCTCCCAAACAAGAAACCTTCTCGAGATTTGATTCCGTGAGCAGCTCCACACAGGATAATAACTTTTCAAGATTCGACTCAATGAGCAGCACGGCACAAGATCGTAGTTTCGCATGGTTTGATTCAATGAGTAGCAGTGCAGGTTTTGACCGTGGTCATACATACTCATTTAATGACTCAGATCCCTTTGGGTCAAGTGGACCGTTTAAGGTGTTGTCAAAAAGTCAAACTGGGAAAAATGAAACTGGTAAATGGGCATTTTAGTTTGGAGTTTGGTGGTGTTAATTTTTTCTTCTACCGGCTTGATAGTTTCTGTTTGTATCACTTGCTTGTCTTTGATTCCATTGCATGAGAACTTTACGATATTTCTTTGGTATTTTTTGACTAGAAATTCTAATATTGGATTGCGATTACTATAAATATCTTGTTTTGATTGTTAGATGCTTATTATAAAAATAATGTTCGCTAAAGTTTAAACATTTTTATGCTAGAATTACACGTAGTCAAATTTGATGTTCATTGTGTGTTCTACCAACTATGGATTGGTTTGTCTTGGAATATTATCATGAGAAAGTGTTTTGTGCGTCGTTGGACTTGTTACGAACAGGGTTGATAGCATTATACACAAAACGCGTGCTCCCACACCTGCACACGAACATCTCAAGTGCTTCCACTGTGGTTTTCACCTTTCCTCCTGGTGAACCAATTTTTACTTATGTAGACCTGTAATATAAATTAATGCCTTTTTGTGATGAAAGTGTAAACGAAATGGATGGTTTACAGGTTTTCCAATGGGTTAAGAAGCAGAGGACATGAATGCAATCAAGTCTTCATGTGTTTTGATATCCAAAAGTCAACTTAATATCCACAAGTTACATTTCTAGTCCCCCGCTTTTAGATAAACTGATACTTCAGTTTTTGTATATCACATGAGGGGTGTTTGGACATATAAAATAGGTCCAAGTAAATTACATTGCGGAATTTCAATCTACAAATGTGAACATTAGAGAGTGTTCAGACTTGGGATAAATTATAGAACGGAAAAATGGTCGCTTATAACAAATTTAACATATTTGTTTAGCTTTAATAGTATAATGGTCCACGCGCATATTTTTCACTTATTGTTTTTCTTCATTTAAACCATCGATTCTGTCCTGTGTCAGCATCCTATAAGTAGGAGTACGTGTAGAAATATAAACTAGGAAGATGTAGCAATTCTTTTACGTAATGCAGTACCTATTGATTGATATCTCAATTTTATAAAATCGTTGTCGGTTAAAGACAAATAAACACAGTTGCAATAACAATCATCAATTTAAGGTTGACCTTAATAGTCTTTAATCTTTTTAGAAATAACCCACACTTGTCTACTACTCTATGTATACAATTTAGTTTTGTACACATCCTACAGAAGTCTACTGTCTAGTAATCTTCCTCCGAATTACTTCTAGACTTCTGGTAGACTTATTCAACTACAGAATCAATCTCGTTGCTTGAAATTTCTTGAACTGAAGTTGAAATTTTATCTTGAAAATTATTGCACTGATATGTATAGCCAACCTCTTAATAGAAAGTCTAGAGGTACATGATTATTCTACTTCGAGAAATATAGCCAAAGTGGTGGTGCATTAGTTCCTTAACGGTCATATGTTGTAATGCTTTAGACGTATCCTTGTTTGTGGGCAGTAGTCTCTATTTTGTCTCATTGTGAGTCAGTCATACTAATTTTGTACTTGTTAACACTCTATCCGTTTTCAATCAAGTAACTATATATAGGAACTGATAAGCATTTTACAGATTATTCAAGTACTGATAACATTAAAGCATCCAAAGAGGATAGGGCTGAGACCGGGAGACAAATCGATGTATGTTCTTTAACTGAGTATCAAAGTAACAAGACATATTGGAAAAAAAGGATTGTATAGGATAAATCTTATATGTAGGAAGGTTGCTGAAGTGACAATCATCAAATCTTAGTTGGGAAGAGATAGTTATGAGCATTTTCTCTAACATTTGGTGTATTAAGATTTAAACTGGTAGTGGCAGGGAAGGCTGCTGTATCTGTGTTTACCTGTCTTAGATAAAAAGTATTTATTGTGTTTGTCTCATGTACAAAGAAGGTGAAGACCAATGATAAGGGTAAGGCAATCATGGAATAGAACCAGTGGTTAATACTCTCCCATAAATGGTAAAAGATGTAATTTTGGGAACGGGTTGAAATTTGTAGCGTGTCCAGGCAGCTACCTTAAGGAACGGATCTTGAGCTATTAGTGCAACGAAGAACAGATGCAGAAGGTAAGTATCAAAGAATAACGTGTGGAAAACTAGAAGGGGGGGGGGGGGGGTTGAATAGTTTTGCCAATTAAAACTTCATTTTATTCTATTTAGATCGACTTATGTCAATCTATTTGAATGTGTGTGTTGGATGTTGATGAACAAGCATATAAATGTAAGTAATGAAAAGATAAGAGTAAGAAGCACAAAACCACAACGCGAGTATTTATAGTGGTTCGGCTACAAGGACACCTTCCTTGCCCTACTCCACTCCCCGAGTCACCTACTCGAGAGTTCGTAAACACTACACCAATCTCCTTATGGCGGAGAAGCCTTCACAATGTCGCCTACCCTTTTTCCGGTGCTAGGCTAACCACCGGGTTCTTTCACTCCAAGGTGAACCACACCTATCACAATGTCGCCTACCCTTTATAAGGTACTAGGCTAAGTACCTCGGTCTTTCACTCCAAGGTGAACCACACCTACACAACGTCGCCTACCCTTTATTAGGCACTAGGCTAAGCACCTAGTTCCATTGCAATGGAGGAACTACTACCACACTACACCAACGACTAATCCCAAAGGAGATCTACTCCTTTACAACATCATCAAGGATATCAATATCCTTGGCTCTAATACTAGTCTATCTTGTACATCGAAACACACCATATCAAATGTACATCTTAGGCACCTTTCACTAATGCCTTTGACTAGATCTACAAGATACCCTTCACTAATGTCTTGTGTCTTGACTTCTAAGCACCTTTCACTAATGCTTCTAGTCTTGACTTCTAAGAACCTACCACAAGTGCTTATGATAAGGACGATAGATACCCTTCACTAATATCTTCGTCTTGACACTTGAGACATCTTTCACTAATGTTTTCAACACTACACTTCTTACAAGAAAGAAAGGAATCATCAACAAGAGGACTTCAGTAGCATTGATGATGAGGAAGCATGGCAACTCATGGACTTGAGCTTGCTCGACTTCAAAGGTGGTGATCTTGCCTTTAAGATGAACCTAAAAGATCACACAAAAACAAAACTACAAACATAGATCTCTTGGATTTGAGGTTAGTGAGTTTTTAACTCAGGGAGAAAGTGTGTTAGAAAGGGGTGAGGAACAATAAGGAAATGACTCACTATTTATAGAAGAAAAACTATACTGTTGCCCGGATCCCACGGATCCCTTCCACAAGGGATCCGTCTAGCGTTAAGCTAGGGATCCGTGGGACGCTCCCTTTTACCCATGGGTATTTTGGTTATGGGTCATGGGTCATGGGTTGAACCATGGATCTTTAGCTAGATACAATGTATCTCTTGAGTGCAATGCACTTGGTCACTTGGGTATGGGTTGATCCATGGGTTATGGATATTATCCATGTATGATATAAGCATGATGTCATGCAATGGGTTATGGGTCAAGCTCCATGAGTCATGGGCTTTGGGTTCTACCCAACTACATTCATTGTATTTGCCCAATGGGTTATGATACTTAAGTTTCTGCCCATTTATATTACCCAATATAATACATACTAGTTATGTGTATATTTTACCCAAATATGTAAACACTAGTTGTTGTACATATGTAATATTAAATCATAAAATCACTTATACTTGTTTTAGTGTTTTATGTGAAAATGTTAATATGTTAGAAACTATTAGTTCAAACCATTTACGTATTTTATTTGTTTCGTTTAAAATGATTTTACGTTTGTTATCAACAAAACATTTGAAGATCGTAAAATATAAATAAACGTTTTTACGGCTTATTTGTATTAACAATCTCCCCCTTTTTGTTGATGACAAAACATAAAATTATTTTAAGGAAAAGCTAAAATTCGTAAAAGTTTGAATTTGTAGTTTTTACTTTCTTCTCCCCATTTTTGTCGAACCAAAAAGAGCTTCGAAAGAAAGCAACACATTGTTTTTTTTTACTCCCCCTTGACGAGTCCATCCCTATGTAAGGGCGTCAAGAAAGTAATACTAAGCTGGTTTGTTTGCAACTAAGTTTGTAAAAGATTTCGTCTAAGTGATGAATGTGCTCCCCTTTGATGATTGCAATTTTGCAAAGGGATGTCACGAAATGTGATCCTAATATTGCAAGTAATTTGCAATGTATTGTTTTGACATAAAGCTCCCCTAGCTTTAGGATGTCAAAGTCCTCATGTGTAAATTGAATAACTACAAAACAAAGGTTAGAAAACAAGTATAATTCACAATTTCCTGCAAGTTAGTAGAAAATAGTAGGGATCCCACGGTTCCCTCCTAGTAGGGATCCGTCTAGGAAATTCTGAGGGATCCGTATTAGCTGATGATTAATTTCAGCAAAGGTGATATAACAAGTAATGTTATCACAAAAAAAAATGAGATATGAATACAATGTAATCATATGCTCAGAAATATAACAAGTAGCATGTAATTTCATTTAATAAAACTAGAGTTATGATATACATGACTCTAAAAACTAAGAAAATAAGAAAATACATAACTAGGAATTTCTAGACCAACTATCGCTTGATGCTAGGACACCACTAGAATCTTCTAGCTCAAGTTTTGTTTAGGTTTAATCTCGTCGAAACGTTCGAGGAGATGATAGAACATGAAACGTTGGTCTTCTCGTACTTCATGTATCAAACTTTCAACATGTTGACAATGATAGCAATCTTTGTGTTGGGTTCAGTAAATACCCAAACCCCTTAATCTAGGATTTGAATAGAAAATAGCCCAAGTGTCCAGTCCATTAAACACTAACAGGTCACTGAGTGCATAGTCTCTCAGTGAGCCATCTTCAGGATACTCAGTACAAGGCGACAAGATAGTCTCTCCACTCCGCAAGGCGGAACTTAAAGGGTGAAGACTGAGTCAAGAAGAAGATGGTGGATTCAGTGAGTGATGACAATAACTCACTGAATCCCAAAGACTCCTCTCCAACTACTTACACTAAAGACAAACTGAAGTAGAAGACTGAAGGATGTAAAGATTGAAGAATGAGCGGGACAAGGCGGGATAAGTTTGAATCAGATAAGATGAAGTCCAAACATGAAATCAATGTTGGTTTTGTCAATAGTCTCCCTGAGAAGTGGTTAAATTTCTCTTAGGGACTTAGGAATGCTAATCATATCCAGAATCTTGAACTTCCTGAAATTTATGGGAAATTTGTCTATGAGGAAAACCTCATTAACAGACGATGCCCTGACTTAAAGAAGTCTCAGGAAGTCAAGAAGTCCCTGACCACCACTTCAGCAACCATATCAACTGCTTTCTTCTCTAACAATGTGGTTCAAGATTTTCAAGAAAATTCAGATGATGAGCTTGATGAGAGATCAAGCGAGGAGTACCTAAATGACCTGAACGTTGAATTTCAGGAAAGGGCACTCCTTGCTAACTCTCGGAGGTTTATAAAAAGAAACAAAGGTTTTTCAAATGCTAAAGAAAATGAGGACACTGAATGCTTTAAGTGTCACAAAAGGGTCATTTTGCAAAAGACTGTTTTTCTAAAACAATTTCAGAACCCTCTTATAAACCATCAGGGTCAAATCAGTCATCAGGCTTTAGCAAATTTCAACAAAAAATGTATCAGTCTCATCAAAATTTTCAAAACAAATATGATAATAACAAAACCATTGATTATGAAGCTAAGTATAAGAAAGCAAAAGCTAAGCTTGCACTGCTTGAGGCCAGTCCCTTAGAAACAACAAAAAGTGTTCAAATTGTGCAGGCTAAAAACAAGGGCCTTGTTGTTGAAACCTTTGACTGGGATGAAGAACCAGTCTCATCTGATGATGAAATGGTACATGTCAGTGCACTGATGGCCCTCTCAGAAGAAGACAAGCTAGCTGTTGAAAAGAATCATGCCAGAAATGAAGAATGGGTCAACATCACAATGAAGAAGGTAAATACTCTACTTTCTATGGATGATGACTCCGATTGGCAGTCTTACATGAATTATCTTAATGTTGACCTTAAGTTCGTAGAAGAGCAAAGACTTAATCTTTTTTCAAAATACAACAAGCTAAGTTTGGAATTACATAAGTGTAGAGATGAACTGCTTATTTTAAAACAAGCCAAGCTTGAGGCTATCACTTTGCAAATTCAAAACACTGAACTAGTTAAAAGAAATCAGTCTCTTCAAGAAGAACTTAAAAAGGTACAAGATATCCTTGATAGTTGGACTGCTAAGAATCTCAGGGTCTTTGATGCTGTGGGAGCCCCCGGTAGCAAAAAAGAGAGTCTTAGGTGAAGATCATCTTCCTGACTCTCACAACAAAGACCAGGGTCCCAAATCGTTTGTGTCTGGTGGCATGATTACCAATATGTTGACTATTCCCAAACCCAGTGATTGGATTGAACGTGTTAATCCTGAGAGTAAGTTTCCAAATTTCGATTCTGGAAGGATTCTTGTGTTGAGAGCCAAGCTCTTAAGAGCATGCTAGGACTCCCTGATGTGCCCAGTGATACTGAACACATCTCTGAGTCTGAAGCAGAATCTCAAACACCACTTCCACCACTGAAACCTCTTCAGGGTGCTGCTCCAAGCTCTGAGCTTACTCCATTACAATTTGATCCTCACTCACCAAAAGAAAGGTCTGGACTTGGTAGAACCATCCTGAAAAGACCAACAAAACCAATCCAACAAGAGTCTACTCCCACTGAGACTTCCACATCTTCAGTTCCTACTGAAGCAGACCAAATTCAGCAACTGACTGAACTTGTGAGGAAACTGACTGAAAAGATGGAAACCATCGAAAAAGCTCCTGATTCATCAATCAAGGAAACTAAGTCAGCCTCCTCCAGTTCATCTAAGTCAAAATCCTCCAGCAAACCCAAAGCAGAAGTGTGATCTATGCCACTATACCAGTCATACAACTGATAACTGTTATAGAATCCTTTTTTGTATGATCTGCAAAAAGGATGATCACAGAAATTCTGATCACTTACAATATGTAAGTTCACACAGTAAAGCAAACTATACCAAAGTTGGTCATCAGTATGCTTCAACCTCCAAATCTGCTCAAAAAGTTAGAGCAAAACCCTTTCCTCCTTGCCCACACTGTGGCTTCAATGACCATCAACAGGATGATTGTCTCATGAACACATGCTGTGATATATGCGGTAATCCAGCTCATGAGACATCCCAACATGACAGTGTCATTCATGCAAGGAGAAGTACAAAACAACCCAAAATCACTGAGTCATCCTTAGTCTCCAAATGCAAAACCTGTGGTAGCACAATGCACACAACCACTGATCATGAGTCAATTGCTAAATTCAAACAGACCTTTAGGCCCAAGCCCACCAGTATGTGGGTCACTAAGAGAAACTAATTCAGTTTACTACTTGTGCAGAGACACGCCAGGGAGACTATTTGGCATCTAGACAGTGGATGTTCAAGAAGCATGACTGGTGTGAAGGAGTATCTGCACAAGTATGTAGAGGAACCAGGACCCAAGGTAGTATTTGGTGATAACTCATCATGTCCCACTGAAGGTTATGGATCAGTAAACTGCAATGGAATAGTTTTCTCTAGAATAGCTTATGTCAATGGTCTAAAATACAATCTCATTAGTGTCAGTCAACTATGTGATGCTAAGTACATTGTGCAATTCAATGACAAACAATGTACCATCTTTAATGCCAACAAAGAAGTTGTGTTGATAGCTCCTAGGAGAGATGATGTTTATGTGTTGGACATGTCAACACTCTCCCAAGATGGAACTTGCCTCTTTGCTAAAGCCACTGAAACTATCAATTGGCTGTGGCATAAGAGACTCTCACACTTAAACTTCAAAAACCTCAACAACTTGGCAAAACAAAACAAGGTCCTTGGCTTACCATCACTGGTTTTTGCAAAAGACAAACCTTGCTCTGCTTGTGAAAAAGGTAAACACTACAGAGCATCATTTAAAACCAAACAAAACTTCTCTATCAAAAGCTGCCTTCACCTCCTGCACATGGATCTCTTTGGACCTGTCAGTCCCAGATCTATCCAGCATGAGAAGTATACACTTGTCATTGTTGATGAGTTCTCAAGATACACTTGGGTATACTTTCTTTCAAAAAAGAGTCAGGCAGCTGATACAATAATGTCATTCATCAGGAAGATTGAAAACCAGAATGACATTATTGTTAAACAAATCAGAACTGACAATGGTACTGAATTCAGAAATCAAGAGCTTGAGAACTTCTGTGATGAAAAAGGAATTTCTCAAAATTTCTCATCTCCTTATACCCCTGAACAAAATGGGGTTGCTGAAAGGAAAAACAGAATTCTCATTGAGGCTGCTAGAACCATGTTAAATGGCTCAGCCCTCTCAAAGCATTTCTGGACTGAAGCAGTCAAAACTGCCTGTTACACTCAAAACAGGTAAATCATTGTCAAAAGACATAATAAAACCCCATATGAGATCTTCAAAGGTAGACTTCATGACATCAGCTATTTTCATGTGTTTGGATGTCCTGTGTTTATTCACAACCACAAGGATCACCTAGGCAAGTTTGATGCAAAAGCTGATGATGGATATTTCTTAGGTTGCTCACTAATCTCCAAAGCCTTCAGGGTTTTTAACACAAGGAGACAACAAGTTGAGGAAACCTTTCATGTCACCTTTGATGAAAGTTCTGAAAGCATCAGGTTCACCAACACCTCAGTGGAGGAAATAGGAATTGATGACTCATCAAGATATCATCCTGATGAGTACCACACTGAATTCAATTCCTCATATCAAGCTGATGCTGACATCTTATATTATGTCTTACCTCACAACCTACCACAACCAACTATCAGTGAATTAATTGATAATCAATCAGTCCCCACTGAGATAGGTAATATTGAACCAAATGTTCAGGATCCTGTGATTCAAGAACCCCAACCTGAACAGGACATCTCAACAGATGCTCTAAATGATTTTGTTGCTCCTGAAACTGAACTCACTCCTGAGTTTCCAGTGACCTCTTCAAGCTCAGACCCTAGACCACAAAGTAAGTGGACAAAATCTTAGGACATTGAGCTTGTAAACATTATTGGTGAACCCACTGATGGCATGCTCACTAGAAGCATGGATGCTAAATTAACTGCAGCTTCAGCTAATGAATGTCTATATGCTGATTACCTATCAGAAATAGAACCCAAAAGTGTCACTGAAGCTCTTAAACACCCAAGCTGGGTTCAGGCTATGCAAGAAGAATTGCAACAGTTTGATAAAAACAAGGTCATGACCTTGATCAAATGTCCTCAGGATGTTGTACTCATAGGAATGAAGTGGGTTTTCAGAAATAAAACTGATGAAAATGGCACTGTCATTAAAAAGAAAGCTAGACTTGTAGCCAAAGGTTACAATCAACAAGAAGGCATTGACTATGATGAGACATTTTCCCTTGTTGCAAGAATGGAAGCCATCAGGATTTTCCTTGCATATGCAACATACATGAACTTCAGGGTCTACCAAATGGATGTTAAAAGTGCATTCTTAAATGGTGATCTTAAGGAAGATGTGTATGTTCAGCAGCCTCCTGGCTTTGAGAGTAGTGAATTCCCTGACTATGTCTGCACACTTGACAAAGCCCTTTATGGTCTTAAACAAGCTCCCAGGGCATGCTATGAAACTCTCTCAGCCTTCCTGATACAAAATAAGTTTGTCAAAGGAAATATAGACAACACACTGTTTGTCTATAGAACAAAACAGGATGTGATACTGGTCCAAGTGTATGTTGATGACATCATCTTTGGCTCAACAAACTATAATATTTGCAAACAGTTTGAAAAACTAATGATAAAGAAGTTTTAAATGAGCATGATAGGTGAACTCACATACTTCCTTTGACTACAAATCAGGCAAGTTGATAAAGGTATCCCCATCAGTCAAGAGAAATACACCAGAAATCTCTTGAAGAAATATGAGATATCTGACTGTGCCTCAGTGAAGACTCCAATGGTCCCTCCTAACAACCTTGGACCTGATCTCACTGGCAAATTAGTCAATCAAACCCATTTCAGAGGGATTGTTGGCTCACTGATGTATCTAACTGCTACTAGACCAGACATACAATTCTCAGTCTGTCTAATAGCAAGGTATCAGTCCAATCCCAAAGAATCTCACCTCACTGTAGCCAAAAGAATACTCAGGTACCTGAAGGGAACCCCAAACCTTGGTCTCTATTATCCAAGGTGCTCAGGGTTTGATCTCAAAGGTTACTCTAATTCTGATTATGCTGGCTGCAACATGGACAGGAAAAGTACCTCAGGGTCCTGTCAATTTCTTGGAGGAAAACTGGTTTGTTGGAGTGCTAAAAAGTAACAATCAGTAGCTATGTATTCAACTGAAGCTGAGTATGTGGCTGCTGCAGGATGCTGTGCCAATGTCTTATGGATGAAAAGTCAACTCAGTGACTATGACATCCATTACAAAATGGTACCCATCTTCTGTGACAACACCAGTGAATTTCAATCTCCAACAACCCCATCATTCATCAAAGAACCAAACATATCGATATCAGATATCACTTCATCAGGGACCACATAATGAAAGGAGACATAGAACTTCATTTCATCCCTACTGAATATCAACTGGCTGATATCTTCACCAAACCCTTGGATGAACCTACCTTCAGAAGACTGAAAGCTGAACTGGGAATGCTTGACATTGAAATTCAGGCATCTGAAAACCAATCTCAGTAAGTTCTCTGAAATGGTTCTTCCTCCCTGAACACCCACAAAACATCCTCTCACTGAATGAGTAAGACTCATTCAGGGACCCTGACAGTTGTTATTAAGCATTGAATGAGTAACTAAATGATCCAAGTATTAGTTACTTAAATGTCCTAGGTTGGTAACTATGCCAATTTAATATAGGAATATATGTCTTACTGTTAGGGGTCTTCTCACTTACCTCATCCCACTTGGCATTAAATGCCTTATCTCACATAAAATATCCTATGGATATTTTATTACTGCAAAAGTGCACTTTTACTGGGCACTGCAACTGTTCCCTTGAAATACAGGGTGGGTGGCATTAAATGTGGAAATTCAAACGTTTTTCAAAAACAATCTTTACATATCCACGTTTATGCAAAAACCACCCCTCTCACCACTCTATAAATACCCCTCTTATAAACATTAAAACACACACAAAATATTTCTGCTAACAAAACTCTGTCAAAATCTCTTTTAAATCCAGAAATCTTGTGTGTTCTTCAAAACCTTTTCTGAAAAACCTTCTTTGTAAACCTTTACAAAAGTTTTTCATCACAACTTTAGAGATTCAAATCCTTTGATTGTTCTTGTCAAGAAGTTCTCTTTCAAAACCCTAAAAACTATTTCAAATGGAAATGGCAAGAACTCAATCTCTTTAGTATGCACAACAGTGGGCAGGAGATCTTACTAATGTTAACTTTAAAACCAATAATGTCATAAGCAATTTTGAATACCCACAAAATGTCCCAGCCTATAAAGACATTATGAAATTTTTGTTTAACTGTCCACTGAAAAATGCCTTTGTTCAGTGTCCCTCTATTGTTTACCAAAACCTCCTCAGGGAGTTTTGGGCAACAGCCGTGGCCTATGACCCGACACCTGCTACTAATGAGACTGACCTATGACCACTAAGGGAGTATCTCATTAAGTTCAGTCTTTTTGATGGGAAACAATCAGTCACCCTGGATTATAAAACGTTTTCCACCTCTTCAGGGTTTGACTATAATAAGGGTGTCTATGTCGCCCATCCTGAACCCACAACAGTGAAGGATGGGTTAAAACAAATTGCTTTAGAACCAAACTTTTTGGACAGAATCCCAGTCACCAAAAATTCATTCCCCGTGGCTTGGAGGATCTTATTCACTTCTGTGATTCAAGTCCTCGGCGGGAACCACTCATCAACTGAACAAGTTAATTCGTGATGATGGCTTACTGTTTGATGAATGGGGTAAATGTCGACATAGGGGAGATCATTTACAGTGATCTCGTAACTAAGCTACAGAGCAAATCTAGGGCAAAATATGTCTCATATCCTAGATTTGTCTCTTGTGCTTTACAAGTGTTACTAGGTTGCAATTACCCTCAGGAAGAAAATTTTGGTGCTTTACCTGGCGTCCTGAGCAAATCAAATTTTCAAAAAGACCCATCCTTAGTCCATAACATTGAATTGACGGCCCATATGGTTTCTGTAAACAACCAGGAGGGATCAGTGTCTCCAAACCCTGCTCCTAAAAAGAGAAAGGGGAAGTCTCAGACTGGGACTAAGACTAAACCCAAGTCTCCGGGCCCTGAGGCTTCTGGAACATAGCCTAAGAGTGTCACACCCTCGCCGGAGGCGGAAACACGAGGTGTAACAGAAGGGAACATAAGCACAAGATAATAGAACATACCAACGTTAATATTTAAAAGAAAGAGTACACCATTACAATACCAGTTTAGCCGTCATCGGCAAATATATTACAAAGTTTAGTTCCCAAAATATTGCGTTCTATTACATAATGATTTGTAGTGACAAGTGAAAACTTCATTATGCAAGACCTGGTAGAAAAAGCTTACTAACGATCACCTGAAATGCATGAGAGAAAAACGGGTCAACTATGAAAATAGTTGGTGAGTAAACATGTTTAGCAAAATAAGAAAACTCGTAAGAAATATTCAAAGCTTTCGGTCAACGAAAAATGGTCCACAAAGCAAAGGCATTGTAAATCCACTCAGTTCCAAGTTCCGCCCATACAAAACTTGCAACCTGTGTATTCACAACCCATTGCACAAAAGATAGCGTATGAAGTAGTCAAGTATAAGCGGTCATAACAGTTCACAATATAGTACAACGAATATAATAATTCAGGGATACTCCTGATGAAACCAAATTATGCTGGGTGCCACTACCCAAAGTTATGTTGGGTGCCTCTTCCCAAAGATATACTGGGTGCCTCTTCCCAAAGATATACTGGGTGCCTCTTCCCAAAGATATACTCCGAACATAGGAGTCTTTATAGTGATGCTCCGAACATGGGAGACTTTATAGTGATGCTCCGAACATGGGAGACTTTATAGTGATGCTCCGAACATGGGAGACTTTATAGTGATGCTCCGAACATGGGAGACTTTGGGACAAGGTCATAACACGTACGGTTCAATAAGTTCAAATAAGTCATAATTTCGTAATTTAGTTCAAGGATTGATTCGAGTTCACAAGTTCTAGTCAAACTAATTAATAAAAGTAGTGATCAATTTAGCTCAAGAATGGTTCATGCATTTCGCCCCAAAATATAGTAAAAACGGTAAAAAGGGGATGTGATTACTCACTTGATGAATAGATGCGATGACAAAAGTGGTTACACCGAAATGTAGCGTGAATCTCGAAACTGACCTATTATGAATGATATGATATGCAATAAGTCATGATGTAATGTTATGCACGCAATTCGGATGATATTTATACCACTTATGAGTTTTTGAAAATAATACTCTTCGTCGAAAAATACTCTTTTGACGTCTTGACCATTCTTAAATTACTTTACAAGTATTTACGTCAAAATGTCATCCTACAATAGTTTATTAATGATTTATTGTGAAATTTTAACTTTTCGTCGGAAAATAATGTCGTCGGAAATTTCATGAAAGTGACAAAAATGACTTCGAAAAACTAGTCGTAAAATGGTGTACGTCGAACGTTAGGAAACTAACTCGACGGTTTTGGAAAGCTTGTATCAAAATCTAGAAGTTTTAGTACATGAGTTTTCGTCATAGAGGTCTCGAACATAAAGATAATAGAGGTTAAATATGGTGATTTTGTCCAAAATGTTGTTTAAAAGTGAGTTTCGGCAAAGTTTAAGCAATCATAAATAATTTATTACAACTCCGCTATACAAACGGTTAGTCATTTTGAAAAATATGCTTGGTGATCTCGATTTTATTAGAAGACATCTCGTTACAAAAAGTTCTACATCATAGTTAAAAATAGCCTTCAATATGGTCGTTTTGTTTACCGTAACACTTGTCTCGTAAAAAAAATAATATAGTTTTTCTAAAATAATAAAGTTACGGCAATTTATGAAAACGTGTATATTTTAGTCGTTACAAATCCGTTTTCTACGTATTATACGTCCTTAGCTTCGTATCAAAGTATACTAATATATTTTTGATAATTCGAAATAATTTGTAAAGCTTAGGACTCGTTTTTGACTCGTACAAAACTAAAATAGGTTGCTGAATTTTTCAGAAATATATATATCGTCGTCAAACTTGAAAAATTCATAACTTCTTCGTTATAACTCCGTTTTAATCCGTTCAAGCGGCCACGGATCCGTTTTAAAGTATATTTTCTAATTATCTAGGCCAAAAACTCATGTCTACTGTCGGATTTTCCAGAAATGCAAAACAAGATCAGACCACTTTTAATACTTGTCGAAAATAGTTTTTCTCGTACTAAACCTATTCCAATCCCTTCAAAACAACTCCAAAGCTATTCTAATCCTACCATACACCTTCTTAGGGTGTCATGGGTTCCTAAACATCATCAAGACCAATATATAACAAGGGATAAATTATAGGATGACTTTTATATATTAACTCTTAGAAACAATGTAAAAATGGTATAAATAACAATAAGTCTTGCATGCTTGCAAAGAAAATGATGAAATACATATGAAATAAAAATGAAAGATGTAAAAATGAAAGTGATATGCTTACAAGCTACTATGATGAGGTGATAAGGACAAGGATTAAACCTAAACACCCTAGGTTTTTATTTCAAAACCTTTAATAAGAGTGTAACTAGAGTGTTAAACACTTGATCTTGAAAATTTTGATGAGCTCTTCTTGCTCCTTAATGGTGACCGGTTTTGGAAGAGGAAGAAAAGAGAGAAAACCTTCTTGACTTGAACTTGAATGATTGTGAATGAGTTATGAATGTGAGGTTGAGTAAAATTTTCAATATGTAAGAAAGACTTTTCACAAATCAATTAATGCATTTACCCTCCCCCCCCCCCCCCATGACCGGTTTTGGGGGGGATGTATCTTCAAAAATACATTTTTTTTTTTTTTTTTTTTTATTGTGTAAAAATGGTGTAAGTAAATTGACATAAATAAAGGTAACTTTGTAACTTGTATATAGTTGTGAACTTTGAGTAGTGTGGACTAAAAATAAGTTTTAATGAATCAAAGTGAAGTATAATGAGATCATAAAAATTGTAAAAATACATTTCTTGTACAATTTGAGTGATATAATAATTATCGTGTACTTTTTAGGAAAAGCGTCGTAATAATATAAATTTAACGATTTATATACAAAATAAATTTAAAACACTAGGTAAACTCAAAATATTATTTTTATAAACTAAATGTAAGTATAAAAATATATCGGGGTCATTTTTGGAAGTAACGGATTAAATGTTCAAAATAATAACTCACGCGATAACGTTTATTTAATATGAAATTTACGCGTTTATCGTGAAATGAAAAATCATGCATGAACTAATATGATGAATATTGAGTTTAAGAAATGACCGGAAATTGAGAATTGTGACAAAGAGGCACAAAAAGCCCCAGACTGAACAGACACCCATTAGTGACCAGGCAACATCCACCCCCGTGACAACGAAGGACACTGATACATCACAGTCAGTGCCCTTGGTCACAACCACTACTCCCCAAGATCCAGAGGGAAACATACAACCCACTGGTAGGGGAGCGCCTTCCACAACGCCTCGTGATGACATTAGCAAATCCAAGCCTTTGTCTGAGGGAACATTGATTGATCCCAAAGACTCAGGGGGAAACAAACAACCCACTGATAGGGATATAAATTCCACTGACTCCGCTAAAGGCACTGGAAAACACCCGCCAGTGTCTCAGGGGGACAAAGACTCAGAGGGAAAGGAACAACCCGCCGATATGGAACCCAAAACCAATCCTAACTCCAGCGAAGGCACTGAGAAACGCCCACCAGTGTCTGAGGGGTCAACGGGGGACAAAGACTCAGAGGGACATATACCACCCGCTAATATGGAACCCATCACCAACCCCTTGTTAACTGTTGCTGATGTTATTGGGATACTCTTCTCTAAGGATGAACCTGCTGAAAGTGAAGATGACATTTTATCAGCTGGGGAAGAAGTGGACGCTGAAGTTCAAGCTGAACAAGAACCTCAGCCTGATCCACAGGAGTAGACTGAATCATCATTCCAGCCTGACAATATTGACTCTGACTCCTCTTCCTCCACTGATGAGTTCAAGCAGTTTGACAACGTTCTTCCTCTTACTAAAAGACAGCTGGTTCAGTGGATCACAAGAGCCTCAAGGAAACTGTATAAAGGAGTTACTGAAACATTGTGGGAACAACACACTGAGGCTGGTGCTAGTTATGCTGATCTGAAAGCTGAAGTACAGGCTTTTGATGAAAACGTTCATGAACACAGGGATCTGATGTATGAAAACCTTCACAGACTGGATGACAATTTGGCTAAATTCCTTAGGCACCTTCAGGGTGTAGGTACAAAGATAGATGAAATCAGGGAATTTGTCAAAGAAGACCCAACACTCAACTCTAAAGTGCTAAAGGCTACTGAGGCGTACTTGAAACAATCCTCTAGCCTCACTGAACTGCTCGATATGCTCAAGTATGCAAATTTCCAGGGTCTTCCATCCTCAGTCCAGTCTCTTCAAGCTACATTGGACTCCTTGAATACGCAGGTGGCTACCTTGGCTCAGGCTTCCTCATCTCTAGCCTAGAATCTTGGGCCAAGAATGACTGCCTTGGAAATCTCTCAGGCCAATCTGGAAGCAAAAGTCACTGGTATTCAAACAGATACTTCAGACATCCGGGAAATGATCACTGAACTTTATTTGGCCTTTAAGGGTCAAGCAGCCCCGTCCCCCTCAGCACCGACACCAACTCTTGCCCTCACTGATGCTCAGGCAATAGTTGAGGGGGAGAATATTGCTGAAGAACCTTCTTACACTGAGAGGGAGCCAACACCACCAGTATCGGTAGCTCCAGTATCATCATCACCACTAGTCCTAGTTGTACCTATCTCATCAGTACCACCAACAACATCAACAACAACAACACTGATAGTCACAATACCTATCATGACAACAACACCGCCCCTGGTAGCAAAATCCTCCTCAGGACAGGACAAAGGTAAAGGCAAAATGACAACTCCTGAGCTTGAGAAGATTCCCCTTAAGATTGGCGACACTGAATACCTGCTCACACCACCACAGCTAAGTGCATACCTTGCTAAAGAAGAAAGGAAACAGAAACTTGCTGAGGAAGAAAGAAAAAGCAGAGAGGCACTGGTAAAGGTAGTCGCTGAAGAAGCTGAAAACGTTGGAATAGATGCTAAGAAGCTTAAAAGGGGTCAGGCAGGACAAAAGTTCAAGGAAGCTCAGGCTGCTCAGATGGCTGAAATGAGAAAACAGTTGGAAGAAAAGAAGAAGAAAACTGAAGCCATCAGGCAAAGCAGAATTGAGCATTACAACTGGACAATGACAAGCCGAAGGCTACCTGAAAAGATCACAGAGGTCAAAATCATCCCCAATACCAAACCACTGGCCATGAATGTTTACAGAGGAGATGATAAAAGACACTTCGAGGTTCATGATCCCCTAAAATTCACTGACTTTGGGATCACTGAACTCGATGAGCTTGGTCCAATCATTGAAAAGAAGAAGAATGCGGTGGTTAAGGAGCTGATGAAGATGCTCAATAAAAGATATGAAAGACTGAGGGATACACCATCACAACTGAAAATTCAGCCTGCCTTAACTGCACCTCAAGGATCTCAACCACAATCATCCACTGGCAAAAGAAAGAGAGTTGAGTTCTAGCCTGAGATAAAACTGCCTGGCTTTGAATGCAACAGGGAGCCACCTGAAGGTGTTAAGTTTGTTAACTGTTTGGTGATTGAGAAGCCTGAAAGAGGGCTATTTTTCATTGATGAATATGGAAACCCAGCGTTCCAAAAGTGGAGCGATATTGATAAAGCTGGTGTGGCAACAATGCTGAGCTACATACCAGTGGCTTCTCAAATTCAGACTCCTACAAATATCAAGTTTTGTGCAGACTTAAATGCCAAGATAAGAGAGCATCCTGACAGGGAAACACTGATCACAAAGAAAGTCAAGCTTGAAGCACTGGGAATCCATTTAGATTGATTACGTTGTTGACTTATGTACAAGTGATAGTAACTATGTAATCTGATCAATAAATGATGTATATTTTTGTTAAATTACTCAGTGTTCCTGATTGTATTCATTAGTACATTCGGTGTAAGAAGAAGCCATTTGATCACTTACACTGATCAAACACTTAGGCTATTTGTATATCCAAATAGGGGGAGACTGTTGGGTTCAGTAAATACCCAAACCCCTTAATCTAGGATTTGAATAGAAAATAGCCCAAGTGTCTAGTCCATTAAACACTAACAGGTCACTGAGTGCATAGTCTCTCAGTGAGCCATCTTCAGGATACTCAGTACGAGGCGACAAGATAGTCTCTCCACTATGCAAGGCGGAACTTAAAGGGTGAAGACTGAGTCAAGAAGAAGATGGTGGATTCAGTGAGTGATGACAATAACTCACTGAATCCCAAAGACTCCTCTCCAACTACTTACACTGAAGACAAACTGAAGTAGAAGACTGAAGGATGTAAAGACTGGATAATGAGCGGGACAAGGCGGGATAAGTTTGAATCAGATAAGACGAAGTCCTTATCAACCAAAGTCAACTTTCCCTGAATAGCTAAAGATCAGGCTCAGTGTCATCACTGACCTTAGGAAAGTAGTCTTGTCTCTTACCCAGAATAGTCTTTGTAAACAGAGACAAAATGGATGTCAGTTTGTCACTTAGGAAAGAGTTAAAGATCATACATGTATAAATAGCATAAGAGATGGAGTGAAAAGGTTAAGCTTGTGAATTGTAAAAACACACATACACGTAAGCCATCTTTTCACTCCTCCAAATACAACTATGTTCCTGAAGAGTTGTGCTCAGACTTAGCCTGAGCTTAGAGAGGAGTCACCAAACTTTGTTATTTCAATGCCAAGTACTATTCTGCAAGTACTTGGGTAACGTATTCTTTTTGATTGATTTCTAATAAAGAATATGATGTTGAAAATGACTTTGTGTGTTTTACTTATGTTAATTTCAGTCATTGTTCACTATTAACTTGTTTTTGATTCTTAAACTGTTTTTAACGATAGTGAACGGGGAACAACACTTTGTCATGGCTAGGTAGTGGTGGTGGAAGAAATGAAATGGCTTGATGCGAAGGATCAAGTGAAGCGGCTTGTGGAGCTTCAAACGATGGATGGATTGGTGGAGGCGCATTAGAGTATGGCTCGACCAAGAATGATGGTGGTGGTAGAGAAGTGTCAACTTTCATATGGTCGGGTGGTTGACTTTGATGATTTCTCATAATCCAAATGAGATTATACGATGGAAACGGCGAAAAGGAAGCTGAAGCAAGTGTTGACTCAACACCTTGATTTTGTACCATTATTCCTCCTAATGAGGAGAATGTTGTCGGCGGAGGCAGATGAGACGGCCTAGGAGGCAAATCCTCTAAATTGTAGAGGTGTGGTGATGATATTGGAGATGTAAAAGAGATAGCTCTAGGAACCAATGGTGATGGTTTGGTGGAGATGATATTGTTTGGCCTAGGAGGTATGGTGGTGTTTGGCATAGGTAGTTTTGTGGGTACTATCCTTTTAGGAATTGGTTTGATTGGTTGAGGGAAGATCCTATCATTTGTTCGCTTGACTAGAGATGATTCGGTTGAAGAAATTTCGTGTATAACAAGAGCCTTTTTCTTGGGTGGTTCTTTGGTGGATAAGTTACTACTTGGGGTTTTCCTAATGATGAGATGATTTCAAGAGGTTTGTAAGGGTTTCTAAAGTGCTGAAAGTTAGGATGAAGGTGATGACTATGAAAGTCCTAACAATGTGGTTTATAAAGTAAGAGATTTGGCAAATGCATTTAAGCCTTAAGCCACTAAGATTCATTGGAATATGATGATTAACATGCACAAGAGTCATCTTCAGAGTTTGTACTGATCTAGGAACTCATTTAAGATGAGATGGAGTGTTTGAGTTAGAAAGATGAGTTGAAATGATTGTTTTAACAAGAATTGACATAGACTGTCATCCGGATCCCACGGTTCCCTCCTCAGAGGGATCCATCTAGGCTAATCCTAGGGATCCGGCTATCAGTAGCTATGAAAGAGTGGAAATGATGTTTCTAAGATCTAAGATCTATAACATCTTGAGTGTTTTAGTCATCCTAAGTGTCTTAAATAAAGGGGTTCTTTAAGTGCTTGAAGGTAATGAGTGATGTAGCTAATGATTGTCTTTTATGGAAGGATTTGGAACTTTCATGAGTACCAATGGATGAGCAAGGATGACACTAAAGATGAGAGTGTCAATCGAAGCTAAATGATCCTAGAGATCAGTTTGTGACATAGGATAGTGTTTTGGAAAAATATCCTAGAAGCTTTGAGATGGGAAAACTAGAATTTGATCAACTTTGATCAATTTTGAGTTAAAGATGATTTATGACCAATTTTGCCATAATCGAAAGATTTCTAAGACTCGATGTAAGGGATCAAGTGAAAAATGAAGTGTGAGCTTAAGAGCGGAAGAGTAATGGATTAAAAAAATGAAACGATAGATCTACAAGTGTCTTAGAGTGTGATCTAGGTGAGTTATGTGTGAGTAAGAAGGATCTACCTATCTTGATAAGGACTTAATTTTCCATAAGAAACTATGTTGAAACTAGCAGACCTTGATAGATCTTGAGCTCGTGGATCGTTAGCTATGCCTATGTAATCACAAGCACAGTAAAAGATAAATCTCTACAACTTGTATTTAGTAGCGGAATTATAAACACAAGAAACACAAATAACTAAGAACTCTGTGATCCTCTATGGATCTTTATATTAACTAAAACTTTGTTTTTCCAAGCGGTACATAACTCATACTATTGTGTTCCTTTTATAGACAAGGAACCCTAAACCGTTTCTCAAGAAACGTATAAACATAAAACTAAATAAGATATACACAATCACTTCCTAATAAAGCTCATGTATATCCAAACTAAATATACTAAACACGGAATAACAACTTCCGCAGAAACAAACTATCGACTATATTCTTCAGCAGAATTATGTCTTCAGTAGAATCCACACTACTTCAGCAGAATCCCTTCGGCAGTAAGTTCAGCATAATCCATACTTCACATAATTCCCAACAATCCTCCCCTAAACTTGAATTTGACTTGGTTAAGTTCCAGTTTCTTGATAGATCTTGAACTAGACAGCTGCAGAGGATTGTAGACGAACATCAGCAGCAAAGAATCAAAATAAGAACATCTCTTTGATGAATAAGCTCTGAAACTCCATATCTTTGCAGCAACAAATGACAACATGTACATCAAAACAAATTAGTTTCATACTATTCTCATCACATCCAGGTGTGTTAACTCCTGTGAGAGGTGAATCATTGAAAATAATGGATTTGATGTCTCTTTACCAATAGCCATCACTATTGGAGTAGCCAAATGTTTCAGTTCGAAAACTATGGTACACTGATAACCATCTGATTTATTGGCAAACCAGCAACCATACAAACGGATTTGAAATGTCTTTACCTGTAGCCGTTTGCTCAGGACTAGTCAATGCTTAGAATTGGTGAATTGATAACCAAATATGGTAGTCCAATGCCTTTACCACAAGCCATATACATGTGGGCTAGTCAATTATTAGATTCCAAAAAGGAATAAACCATGGTGAATTGATGACCATACACCCCTCAGCAATGAAGCATGGGTGGTTGCAGTCCCTATGATTTTGAGCAAACCATTACAGCTATCAACAGATTGGATGTGTCTTTACCAAAGCTGTACCCCTTGGACTAGCTAACTCTTTGACATAGACAAGGTACATCTGGTGAGTCAAGAACCAGCAATAATATACAACAAACCTGCAATAAAAGTTAGACAAACTCAAACATATACATTTATTTTTAACTAAGAAATAAAGAAAACAAATATTACAAAAGATACAAAATACCACACTCAAGATGAACCTTTATGTTGCAGAAGCTGAGTTTTAATCACTCCAACACACTGTGATGCATGAAGCTCATCATTTCCAACTGGATTAGGAGGTACTTCCAACTTCTGTCTTAGCATTCTTTCCATTAATGGAACAGACAAAGTCTTATCCGAGAACATACACACAATCATGCCACATTGTGTCTGAACCACATGAACACATGGCAGAGGATAGAATCTCCAACTCTCAAGCTCCCACTTATGTGAATTCTTCCAAATAGAATACCCTTTACCATCTGGAGAATGAGAATCAAACAAGACTTGAAGATCACCCAATAAATATAAACCAGAACCCTGTGGTGAATGAATAGTATAATGCTGAGTGACATGTTCATACAACATCTTCAAATCATGTCTATCCACCAAGTGAAAGATTTCCTTCAAGAAGTTGAACTGTATAGTAGAATTATCCAGTCGATAAACAGTATTAAGCTTCCTAGCTGTCCAATCGATCAATACAGCATGTGTTCCTTCAGGAAAAACATCAACAGTTTCTACTGTAATAAAGGTTGACTCATCAGCCTTGAGATCTAAAGAGATACTCTTTGAAAGATGTTTCCTAGCTAGTCTCACAGAGTTCCTTAAGGAACTAAGTTTCTTTTTAGCTATGCTTTTCTTCCTCCTACCAGGTGTATAAATCCCCTAAGATGATCCTTCCTCAGATACTTCAAGAACATCTTCAGCTTGAGAATAAGAAGCAGAAGTAGACTTAACTGGAACACCATCACATAAGGAATTCATTCTGGCAAGCATCTCTCGTGCTTTCTTAGCTTTAGCAACCTTTAGATCATCTTTCTTAGCTTTAGGCAATGCTTCAGGAGAAACCAGAGAAGGTTCAGAAGAAATCGTATCAGTGGAAGGAGTAGTTTTAGTAGTTGTTTTAGTAGTAACAACTTGAGATATCACCGGAGGTGACATAACATCAAAATTTTCCACTATCTCAACTGTCTTAGCTCTTTTTGCTTTAGGAACATTTGAAGTATCAGCAATCCTTTTCAATGAAGAAGAAGAGGTAGAACCATATGAAGATGAAGAAAACTTCATAATCATATTATACTTTCTGATCAAAGCATCATCAGAAAAAGCTAAGATTTGCTTCATTGACATACCAGTGTTGTATACAGTAGAACTCTGATTCTTCACAATCCTCCTCATATGAGCTCTCTTCTGAACTACAGTCATTGGTTTTTCCCTTTTAGCTTTATTCCTTTGAGCAACAATAGCTCTCCTCTTTTCAGCTGCTTCTAGCTTCTTTTGTTTTCCAAGAGCCACCATTTGAGCCACAAAATTCTCACTATCAAAGGCTGCACCTAAAATTTGTTTTGCAAGATTAGGATCAGATGCACCTTGATTAGTATAGGCATCCCATTGAGCATCAGTGATCTTAGGAAATAATGCATCAAGCTCTCTTTTTCTCTCAGTAGGCAAAGTAGAATCAAACTGAGCATGAAGAAATTCAGCCACTGCACGACTCTTCTGCATATTTTCATAATCAGCAAACATCCTATCTTGAGCAAGCCTTTCTTCTTCAGACACCAGATCTGAACCAATCATTTCATCTACCACAGCTTCCTTTCCTTTGTCAGAAGGTTCCTCAGCAGAACCAGTTAGAGAAATATGCACAGAAAGAACTTCAGAAGAAACACCCATATTAACATCAGAAGAAACAGGTTGAGAAAATGCCTCAACAGGTGTAGAAAAGACTTCAGCAGTAGAATCCAAATTATAACTTCGTCCAGCAACAAATACTTCAGTATCATCTGCTGAAGGTTGAGAACTTGGTTGTTCTTTTACAAACGAGGCTTGACCATGTTCAGTAGCCAGATCCTCCATTTGAACATCAGCAGACACCACATTATTACTTGGTTCCTTAGAAGCTTCAGTGGATTCCTTATTCAGATATTGTCTTTTCCTCTTATTTGTAAACACACTTGTTTCCTGTTTCTTTGAAGATTCAGCAGCAACAGGAGAAGAAACATCAGTTGTTAGAGCTGCATCAGCCAAGATTCCTAGTGATGCAAGCTGAGTCTCTTCTTGCTCCTCATCAGAAGAAACCAAAACTCTCCTTTTGCCCCTTTTTCTAAGTTGTTCCTCCAAGTTCTTAACTTTATTCTGCAACTCCACAATCTGACCACCAAGAGTAGACTTGGTCTCTGTAAGCTCCTTCTTTAGATCAGCCACCTCACCTGCATACCTATTCACTAGAGCATATATAGATGTAAGTATAATAGGGTCCTCAGCTCCACCAGCTGATTGCTCAGTGGTAATGGGAGCATCATTGGGCCTTTCAGGAGAAATATGAACATGCTTAAAATTAGGAAATCCTTCATCAAATTGATTCCTAACAGGACTAGGTATGGGCAGTCTATCAGTTTCATGCTCAACTTCATCAAGAGAAACTTGAGTAGGTGGTGGACTAGGACTAGGTCTAGGTGAAGGTATAGGTGGAGGTAGGTCAGGAGAAACACTAGATGCTTCAGCAGTATTAGAAGGGCCCTCATCAATGGCAACTGAAGGATTACCATCAGCAGTAACATTGGTAGAAGGTAAATTAACATCATTATCCTTATCAGCAGCCTCATTCCCCTGAGGCAACATAGCTGCCAGTAAAGGATAATGTGTCCCCTCAAACTTAGTTCTCATTGAAGCAAATAATTTAGCAGATAAAGCTCCTATGGGATAAAAAGCTTGGGTTTGGGTAGTAACATTTAAGATCATCTGTAAAAACCTAGGGTACATCAAAAACTTGCTCTTTTTCCTAGTTATATTATCAACCATATTGTCGAAAATAAATTTAGAAAAATTATAAGTTAAACCTTGAGATAGACATATAATACCACATTCCAAATGAGTAGAAAATTGATCCCATCCTCCTGATTTATTGCTTACACACTGAAGCAACGTATGAACCAAAAACCTCCACATAGGACAAAGTTGATTCTTTAACCACATGTCAGTCCTTGTACCTTGATATCCAATTGCTCTTAGCCCATCAAGTACCACAGCAGCATTAGAATGATAAACCCCATTCTCATCATTCAAACGAAGTTGTCTTCTAATCCGCTCCTCTGTCACCACATGCTCTGTTCTGTCGATCACTGCAACAATCTCTGTATCACTCCGTTTTGTAGCAGTTGCCCAAAATTGAGTAACCAACGATTCATATATTGCATTCGAAGAATGTGTTAAAGCATAATGAATCTTGGACCTCTGTAAGAATTCTACCATTGGTCTATACAACTCATCACCCTTAGCCATTCCAAGAAAAGCGACTTTATTATGATCATGCTTGAATTGAAGCGCCATGAGAAAAATCGTAAGTTAGGATTAAGATTCACACAAGTGGAAGTGTTTTGAACGTGAGTAAAGAGGGAATCGTTTAATTTGAGACGAAGATATGCGAATAGCGAATAAGTAGTAGTTTCCCAATTTTGGTCAAATTGTTGACCAGTGCTGACGTTGACTGCTACTTTTACCCAATTTAACTTTCAACTTCGGCAAAAACACTAGCCATTCTGCTGAAGAATACCGATCAGCAGAAATAGATCATGTATTCAAGAAGCTTCAGTAAATATCTTTTTACTGTTTCAACTATACGCATTAAATCTCATTAAGTCTTGAAACTGTCTATAAAACAATCCCAATGCACACATAACTCTTCATCAAAAACCCCCAAATATCATCATAAACCCTTGGCTTCATTACTTTCCTCAACCATATCCACGACCAAGTAAATCACCCTTTCTCCCTTCTTCAGAAGATGATAGTGTAGTGAATCCAAGTGAATCTGCTGATGATTCTGATGACTCCTATAAGGAGAGAACATTTTACTCCCAACCTCCAGCACCTCAGCCTCAACGAAGGCCTCGAGCCAGGAATTTGCCACTCCCTAAGGATAGAGAGGTGGTTCTTGGTCTTTCGGAACCAGGTTTTGGTGCATCAACACACATCGTATAGAGGAAATGCTTAAGGATGGTGGATTGATTGCATTTTGGTTGAAATCAATAGATGAACCAAAAAGGACATATTATTTTTCTCCATCATCATGCGTGGTCATCGTCATCATCAATGTCTTCATCAATCCATCCATATCATTTTGATCCTTAGCATCTTCGTCATAGTAGTCATGCACCTCCCGCCATCGAGATAGAAGGAATGGGTGGTTATGCAAGGCTTCACAAACGCATATCCAGCATCTAGTGTGAAAGATGTGAGCGATCATGCATATCCAACATTCTGTTAGATGTTGGAATAGATGATATGAACTAGATTAGGATTAGTCGATCATGTAGTTGCATTTGATGTTGATTGTACTCTGTAAGCTGTAAGCTGTAAACTGTTTCTCGAATTAATGAATGAACAATTTGCTTCAGTACTTCTCTTGTATGAACATTATAACTTCAGTACATTGTCTTCAGTGGAAACAAATAGCTCACTTCAGCATTTTGAATTCAGTAGAAACCAGCTTTAGAGCTTTCTTGACCATATTCCAAATAATAACCATGGTAAATTCCAACTTTTATAACCAATCTGCAAAACAGAACAAACACAGAGAAACACACAAACTAACAAAGAAAAACAAACTAAGATTACATTAGCTGGTTAGTGTTAGTGAAAAGCAAACAAACCAAAGTATACATAAAAACCTACAAATTTACATAACAACATGCAAAGTGTACACAAATCCTCCCCTGAGGCCTATGCCTCCCCTTAAACTTTGCAGTTAAGGGTTAAGCATACCGATATGGACCACAAGGTGTTGAAACCTTGGTCCATCAAAAGCCTTTGTTAACAAATCTGCCACATTATCATCAGTGTGAATTTTAACCACTTTTATCAAATGTTTGTCATATGCATCTCTTATAAAGTGGTGCCTGATTTCAATATGTTTTGTTCAACTGTGAAAAACTAGATTTTTAACAATGCATATGGTGCTTTGATTATCAATAAAAATTGTTGTGTTCATGAAGTTATACCCATAATCCAACAATTGATTTTGTATCCAAAGAACCTGTCCACAGCAGTTAGCAGCTGCAACATACTCTGCTTCAGTAGATAAGGTACCCACAATTGTTTGTTTCTTGCATTGCCAAGAAATCAATCTATTTCCAAGGAATTGGCAACCTCCAGTGGTGGACCTCCTATCCAGATTTGCACCAGCATAGTCACTATCACTATATGCTTCCAGCTTAAATGGAGACTCTTTTGGGTACCAAAGGCCTAGATGAGGTTGGCCTTTGAGGTACTTAAAGATCTTCTTAACAACATTGAGATGGGAAGTAAGTGGAGTAACTTGATGTCTCGAACAAACACTCACAGCAAAAGTAATATCAGGCCTTGAAGCTGTTAAATACATCAAAGAGCCAATCATAGATCTGTATAAATGAACATTCACTAGTGGATCTACTTCATTGTTGGTCTTTGTATTTGGAGCTTCATAGGGTGTAGTGGCAGTCCTTACACTCTCCATACCAAACTTCTTTAAGATGTCCCTCACATATTTGTCCTGACTGATAAAGATACCATCAGGTTTCTGCCGAACTTGGAGACCCAAAAAGAAAGTCAACTCCCCCATAGCACTCTTCTGAAACTCTCCCTTCATAAGCTCCTCAAACTCTCTGCACCAAGCTTTTTTTGTGGATCCAAAAATAATATCATCCACATACACTTGCACCAGAATGATGTCTGTGGAATTCTTCTTAAGGAAAAGTGTCTTATCAATTGCACCTCGTCTATAGCCATGCTTCAGCAGAAATGATGAAAGCCTAGCATACCAAGCTATGGGTGCCTGATGAAGTCCATAGAGAGCCTTGACTACTTTATAAACATGATTAGGATGATCTGGGTCTTCAAATCCTTTAGGTTGAGTGACATAAACTTCCTCTTCTATTTCTGCATACAGGAAAGCACCTTTACCATCCATTTGATATACCATAAAACCCATGTAGGATGCATAAGCCAAAAATATCTGAATGGCTTCAACTCTAGCAACAGGTGCAAACACCTCATCATAGTCAATCCCCTCCTCTTGTCTATAACCCTGAGCAACTAATCTAGCTTTGTTTTTTTATCACAACACCTCTTGCATCTCTCTTATTCTTCAAGATCCATTTAGTCCCAATTGCATACTTTCCATCAGGTAGTGTTACCAAGATCCATACCTGCTGATTTTGAAATTGTTGCATTTCTTCCTGCATTGCTTCAAGCCAACTGGAATCTTCAAGGGCTTGAGTAACACTGGTTGGTTCCACTTGAGAGAGAAAGCAGGCAAACAGACAATGTTCATAGTCTGTATGATTGTCTCTTTGTTGATTGGAGACATAAGAGATAAGCGCCACTTGACCATATTTAGAACTTGACACAGTGCCCCTAGTTCTAACAGGTGCATTAGGATCACCAATAATATTGGACTGTGGATGAGCATTGTTGATCCTTTTAGTAGCAGTGGTGTTGACATCAATGGAGGAATCAAGATTAGTCACTGTGGGTTCAAAGTCAGTATCATAGGAAGGTGAGGTGAAGATGCCAGCTTTTAGTTGATGATGACCAAGATCAGAAGGTCTTGGAAAACGTGTATAAGGTTCTCCAAGGTCTGTTGACTCTCTAGTATAAATAGGAGTAGAAACAGCATGTCCTTCAGCAGATTTGGAGATGATAGGAGAAACAGGATCACTTTCAGCAGAATGATTGTTTCCACTGATGGTTTCTCTTGCACTCTCCTCAGCATTTCTGTCAGCTTCTAGGTTAGCTGCATACTCCTGTTTCTTTAACCTAGCAAGGTCTTCAGCATATTGTGAATCATCATCACTCTCATCAGCACCATCTGTAGAAGAATTTTCTGCAAAATTGTTAGTGGAGAAAGAAGGCACATTAATAGGTTGTTCACCATCTTCAAGCTCACTGTCAGAATCAGCATCCAATGTACCTGCATTGTTAGTAGGAGACTCTTGATTACCTACATTTTGGTTAGCCAGATGTCTAGAATAACCCAAATAATCAGTTAAGTAATCAAGGTCAAAAGACCACACATGACCCTGTCCTTGAACATTAGGCTTATCTTCAAGAAATCTCAGATTCAAGGTCTCCTCTATCTTCCTAGCATTCAAGTTGTACACCCTGTAAGCCTTACTATGAGCTGAATAGCCCACAATATAACCATCATCAGCCTTCTCATCAAATTTACCAAGTGGATCACTAGTATTAAGAATTGTCACTTGACAGCCAAAAGGTTTGAGGTAATGTATAGCAAGAACTTTCCCAAACAAAAGTTCATATGGTGTTTTCAAGTGAGGTCTAGTAATGGATACCCTGTTCAACACATCACAAGCTGTGCCAACAGCTTTAGTCCAAAATATAGTGGGTAACTTAGAGTCTGCTAGCATAGATCTTGCAGCCTCTATCAAGGTCCTATTCTTCCTTTCAGCCACCCCATTTTGTTGTGGGGTTCTTGGAGTGCTATAGTCCCTTTTAATACCTTTAGACCTGCAGAGTTCTATAAGTACATCATTCTTGAACTCTGTCCCATTATCACACCTGATTCCTTTAACCTTCTTGTTCAACTGATTTTCCACAAGGGTAATGAAGTCTTTCAGCACTTGTGATGTTTCATCTTTAGTCCTCATAAAGAATACCCAACAAAATCTACTAAAGCCATCAGTGATAACCAAGCAAAAATACTTGTGATCTATGCTTCCTATTTGAGTTGGACCAAAAAGATCCATATAAAGCAGCTGAAGAGGTTCAGAAATGATGCTCACAGCAGCAATAGCTTTGTATGAGGCTCTGTGTTGCTTTCCTTTGTTGCAGGCAACACAATTATGATCATTGGTGAATACTTTGGAAGGAAGACCTTCAAGAAGACTCAGTTTAGAGAGCTGGTTTATGGACTTGAAGTTCACATGAGCCATCCTCCTATGCCATTTGGTAGACTCATCCAGGGATGCTTTGGCCACCAAACAAGTTAAGTCACCTTCTGGTTTAACATCAGTTAAGTTGAATGTATAAAGATTGTGATTTCGAGGAACTCTCAGCAGAATTGAGGTTTCTCCTGGGAGTTTGAAGTCTTTAGACAGCACAAGACATTCATCCTCTGAGAAGAGTATTTTGTTCTTGGTGTCACAGATTTGTGAGACTGAGAACAAATTGAAGTGTTGGAGTTCTTTGACATAGTATACATTCTCAAAATCCAGTTGAGGTGTTTTGATGGTTCGTTTCACCAAAGGTCACATTGCCTCCTCCTTCAATAGGTACAAAGTTATGCATCAAATCCCTGTTTCCAGACATACTCCTTGAACAACCACTGTCAACAATTCCAATATCCTTATGCTTAAGGGGATGATCCTACAACAACAACAAAAAATATAAAAAAATTAGTACACTATGGAGGCTCAAGTCATTGCTGGCTTGAACCTGCCTTGTGGATCATTAGATTTATGCCAAGCAGATGTAAAAGATCCACTATTGTTCTTGGGTTTCCATTGAAATTTAGGTCCCCTTTGATTCCAAGAACAACCTGCTGAGGACTTGACAGCAGTATCCCTATACCCTTTCCCAGCATTCATAGAGTCAACATATCCAGGCCAAAAACCATTATTAAAATATGAACTTGTTGGTTGCACATATGGTTTAGCAAAAGATCTTCTCCAAGTTAAAGGAGAATCAGTATAAGATGTTTGTGGAACATAAGGTGGTATAGCATTAACATTGGTCCACATTGGTCTAGATGTCCTAGAATCACCACACCTACCCATTCTTTGCTCATGATAATCACAATCCTTAATTAAATGAAATTTACTTCCACACACAAAACATGTCTTCTGTTTAGAAGATTTATTCAAACCAAAAGATGTTCTATTACAAGCAGAAGTATTCAAACCAAAACCATGAAAAGAATTGTTTTTAACAGAATTATTATGCAAAGAATTAGAAAACATGTCTTCAGAGGGAACTGTCTTGGAATTTGATTCCTTGGCAGCAACTCTGACATGCTTATAGGTAGTCTTGGGTGCAGGCAGGGGTGAAGACTTAGGAAGGTCAGACTTGGGGAGGTCAGACTTGTCATTTGAATCACACTCTGTAGACCCTTGCTCGGAGGACTTGTCACTGTTAACACAAGAGACAAAGTCATTAGAAGAAGTATCAGGGTCTGGCAAGTCACATGACTTTTTGCCATATAGATGGTGTGATCCATCAAAGTCAACAGAAATAGAAAGGTCAGTGGGCATGAACTCACCTCTAATAGGTCCACGGACAGTATGTAGGTTACATTCTTCCACAAAATTAGCTAGGCCTGCTTGTGTAGATTTACGTGTGTCCTCCCTAGCTTCAAATCCTACATACTTCTTTAATCCTAAACCTATAGTAGTGTTCGGAGTTTGACTAACATAGAGCTCTTTAGCTAGATTTAGACCAGCTTTTTGCCACTCTTTATGTCTAGTTATCTCCTCATCTAGTTTCTGTTTCAACTCTAGATTCTCTGACATTACATCTGCTCTTAACTTCTCAGATCTTTTTAACTCATTATTAGAACATTCAAGATCACTCTCTAATATCCTAATTTTTTCATCATAAGCTATTTGATTCTTCTGAAACCAAACCTTTTGTCTTTCTAATGTTTTTAAAGCTTGTTTATAAGCTTCAACCTCTACATAGCATTCATTATATTTAGGTTTCAAAATATCATAAGCTTCTTTGAGTTCATTATAACATTCACTACAACCAAACAAACAATTTTGTACTTGAGAGATTCCCATCAAGGCAATCTGATCATGCCTATCCTCTTAAGTACATCCTGCAAACAACCCAGTATTGTCACCACCAAGATCATCATCATTCTCCTGCCCATGTTGCGTCCAGTCCACAGTTTTATCAATAGTGACCAAAGCAGCTGAGGTTTTTCCAGCATCCCTTTGATTCTGCTGATAAGTAGAGTATCTCGTCTCATCACAAGCTTTCCTATCTTTCCACTCTCTGGAGAAGTGACCCATCTGTTGACATGTAAAGCACTTGACCTTCCTTTTGTCAAACCTAGCTGGATCTCTTCCTTGGAAGCCAAACCTCCTCCCAGCTTTGCGCTCAAACCTCTTGATATCCATGGACAGCATAGCCACCTGCCACCTCAGATTCATCTCTTCCATCTCCAGCGGATCAACTTGATCAAAGTCCTCATAGGCAAGTTCCTGCTGAGGATCATATTCAGCAAAGAAGGAGCCAATCACATCTTCCATTATACCTTTAGATTGAGAACTTGATGGAGTGTTGGTACAAGATGATGAAGTTGGAATTGGAGCATGAGACATCTTTGGGGTAGAAGCTCCAACAAAAGCTGTGTGACCAGCAGTAGATGATGATCAAAAAGGACTTTTTACATCATGTTCAAGAGCTTTAAGTTTGTTATACAACTCATCAAAAGTTAGCATATCCAGACCACCTTTAGCTTTTAAAGCAATGCTCACTTGCAGCCAGGATGGAGGTAATGATCTCAAGAACTTAGAATTACAATCATCATTATCTGGCTTTGCCTGTAGCTGATTTAACTGACTTAAGATCTTGTGAAATCTGTCATAGCCCTTGTGAATTCCTTCCTCTTCAGTGATGTGAAAGTCTTGAAACTGTTGTCGCAGCATGGACTTTTTCATCCTCCTAGACTCCTCATTCCCTCCGAACTTAGCCTTGATCGCCAACCATATATCCTTGGCATCAACCATATAATGAAAGTCACTCAAGTAATCTTGAGGTATCGCCTGAAGAAGTATAGTTCTCACCTTGTGCTCTCTCTGAACTGCCAGGATTTCATCAGCAGATTTTGGAGGAATAATGACAACAGTTCCATCAGGATCAGTGGTTGTCCTTTTTAAACTGTTTCCCTTCTGCACAATTGACCAGAGATTCCAATCAATGTTGGAAATCCAGTTTTGCATCTGCATGGCCCATAGATCATACTCTTCTCGCTTCAAGTATGGGAATTTAGCATCGTCCACAATTCCAGACATGGTGAAGAATGTAGTGAATGAACGGATTAAAGTAAATAACAACTCTTAGTATCGTAGAGACTCTCACGAGGCTTTGATACCACTTGTTGAAACTAGCAGACCTTGATAGATCTTGAGCTCGTGGATCGTTAGCTATGCCTATGTAATGACAAGCACAGTAAAAGATAATCTCTACAACTTGTATTTAGTAGCGGAATTATAAACACAAGTAACACAAATAACTAAGAACTTTGTGATCCTCTATGGATCTTTATATTTATAACCTTTGTTTTTCCAATCGGTACATAACTCATACTATTGTGTTCCTTTTATAGACAAGGAACCCTAAACAAAACCCTAAACCGTTTCCCAAGAAATGTATAAACATAAAACTAAATAAGATATACACAGTCACTTCCTAATAAAGCTCATGTATATCCAAACTAAATATACTAAATATGGAATAACAACTTCTGCAGAAACAAACTATCGTCTATATTCTTCAGCAGAATTATGTCTTCAGTAGAATCCACACTACTCCAGCAGAATCCCTTCGGCAGTAAGTTCAGCATAATCCATACTTCACATAATTCCCAACAAACTATGTTTAGCTTAGTGTGACGTGTTCTATATGTTTGACATATAATGCTTGCAATTGCATTTTCTGTTTGCCGGATCCCGCGGTTCCCTAAATGTAGGGATCCGTCTAGCACAAACTTTGGGATCCATCCATCTGCTCAGCAGAACCTTTACTAAAGGTATGCAATGATCTTGGCAATGCATTATATCCCAAGGTTAGTTTAAAAGGGGTTCTAATACTTAACATATCAAATGTAAGATGTTTTATTTCATGAAAGAAATTGAATTACATTGATAAAGCACGAGTATGAGAGGATTGATCCTATTTGAAATACTACTTGGTTCCTTGAGTGTTTTCGTTAGGAGGATCATCCCGTTGTTGATGAGTGTTGGTGGAATCAAGAATGAAGAAAGTCTTCATGAGAGATATGTTTAGCGGTTCCATCATCTTGTTCACAAGTACGTACAACGGACTTTGAAATTGAGGATGAAAGTGCATAACGTTATGATAGAGGCACGTCAAGAACATTCCATAAGGGATGAGTTTTATTCTTGGAGCCTTGAAGAATTACAATTCTCCTTGCGAAGAAGTAGGCGAGATTGTATGGTTGTTGTGTTAGAAAACAGTACAACATGTGAGCACAACAAGCGGGAAGGATTTCTCGATTTCCCCTAAGACTCCAAAAATTTTCACGTAGGATGAGTGCAAGGGGCTTGTACTCTTCTCGGATGTCCCGTGTGAAGATAATGTTTGGGTCGGATTAATATGGTCGAGGTTTGCATATTATGCGATGTAAATCTTTTGGGGAGGGTATGTGTGAACAAGAAAATTGAAGAGAGAATCAAGAGACCAATCTTCAGTGAACGCACATTGTCCATGATTTGGAATTCGGAGGATGTGAGCAAAATTCCCAAGGGTTAAAGTAAACTTTTGGTTTTTGATATAAAACCAAAGAGATAGAGAGCGATCCTCGTTACGAACGAGTTCAACTTGACAGAAGAATTCCATTATGAACCTTGGAAATATCTTCTTGTTGATTTCAAGAAGACATTCTAGTCCTATGGCTCGGAAGGAGGTATTGATACCTTCTTCGAATTGTAGATATGTGTCTACAATACGTCCTTCGTGGAAGTGATGGTTTTCGAGATTATTGAACCCACGGACATGAATGCCAGGTGTGTTGGGTTCAAGGGAGATGTTCGGAGTGTAGACGCTAGTGAGTGAAAAATCAAACTCATATTTATGCATCATAATTGAACCTATAGAAATGATGAGTTAATAGAAAGTGATGTTTGTGATTAGCCTATGATTATCTAATGTTTTTATTAGATTTTTATTAACAATGGTTTTTAACAAGAAAGACACTTAACTCACTTATGGTTTTGACATTCTAGTGGAGTATTACTTTTAGAAGAAAGGTGGTTTTTAATTTGCATGAAAAATTGTTCTCCAGTAGGACGGATCCCATGGTTCCTTTTCAAAAGGGATCCGGCTAGTATAACTTCCGGGATCCGTAGATCTGTTAATACAGAACCATATTTTAAGAAAAGCATAGGGTTTTAGATCTCATAGTTTTATACCAAGATAAGTGTTTTAGCCTATATTTTCTTTTAACATGCATACATGACTTCTAATGTACAACGAAAGAAAGAAATACAACAAAGAAAGATGATAAACACATAATAACCTAGATAACTAGATTATTAGTAATATTTCATTTCAATACTAAGAATGATACAAAGGATTGGGTATATAACCCCAATGTAGATTAACAAAACAAAGTAAATGTCTCCGTATGTGAACTTCATCATAGGGAACACAAGTGCGATGAGTGTTAAGATGATGAGTACGAAGGCGATGTAAACCATGTTGAAGACGATTCTTCTTGGTTTCGATTGGGATAGGATGGAGAGGAAGATGAAGTTTTGAATGAGAGAGAATTTTTGAAATTGGAAAATTTGAATAAGTGTGGATTTGATAAAGTGGGCGTCGAGTGGAATATTTATGGGGAAGGAGTATTTTTCGAAATTTGTGTTTTGTATTATTATTGGATTAAAAGAAACAAAACATAAGTTTTATATACCACGACTTTAGACGAGAAATAAAACACGTATGTGAGAAAAAGGCTTCCTAATGAAGCTTCATGTAAAACATGTATATGCACAAAAGATAATCATATAAATACCTAAATAGGCATACTTAATTATCAAGCAAGATAAAAAGAATATCATACCTGTAGCGCACTTAGGAATGTCTTTATAAATGACACAACAAATGTTGTTGGATCGATGTACTCTAACTAAACTAACTTAAATAGCTTGTTAAGGTTTAATAACCTCGGATAAATCCTAAGTTATTAACAATGAAACACTGAGCAAACTCTATTAAGTATGCGGAATTTACTTAACAATGCAAAGAAGAATATAACTTTAACTTGGAACGATTTTATTAATAATTCTAACTCTGCTTATTATGCAGACTCTTTAACAACTCTAATAATATCAAACTTCTCTAAAACTCTAATAATGTCACGTATATCTAATTCCAATCTAGGGGTCCTTTTATAGGTTCAAGGATAACCCTAGTCGGTTTACAATTTGTATCCTTGTACGACAAGTAATCTAATAAAGAATATTCTAGAATTACAAGACTTTCCATAAACGAATATAACAGTTCTTTTAGCCTTGCAGTACTTTGACTTCGACAGCAGTACTTTAACTTTTCTCTTTAGCAGTACTTTGACTTTTCCAGTACTTTGTCAGTCTTCAGCACTTTCATATCCCAACAATCCTCCCCTAACTTGAATTCTACTAGCTTCACTTCAAGTTCCTTTGTGAATTTATCTTTAACTTCTCCTTCTTCAAGGATAGATTGTGTCTTTGTCTTTAAATTATATCTTTGTAATCTCTCTACTTTATATCAATATCATCAAAGTGTCTTTAGAATTTATTCTCTTCAGCATCATTCAGTCAGCTCCATCTTTTCAACAACACAACAACATATGACAGTTTGTACATCAATTCAGTTTAAGTTGCAATCTATTCTCATCACTTCCAGGTGTGTAAACTCCTGTGAGAGGTGAATCATTAAAAATTTAATGGATTTTGTTCTCTTTACCAAAGCCATTAACTCTGGAGTAGCCAAATGTTTTGGTTTGTAAGACCATGGTACATTGATAACCATATGATTTTTAGCAAATCATCAGCTATCAACATATTTGAGTTTTCTTTACCAAAAGTTGTACCCTTTTGGACTAGTTAGTTCTTTCAACAATGGTGAACTAATTACCAAGTAATGGTTTTTCCATAGCCTTTACCATAAGCCATTTTCTTGTGGGCTAGCCAACTCTTCACATTAACTAATATGGTGAGTTGATTACCATACAATTTATTAGCAAGTTGTCAACTAAAAACGGATTTGAGATGTCTTTACCAGAGCCGTTTGCTCATGGATTAGCCAATCCTTTTGTAAGCATGGTGGATTGATAACCTATTTGATGTTTTCATCTCAAAAACCATTTATTTCATTCAACCTTTGTTTCAAATTATTTGTTACTTAACAAAAGGTTTCTTTCAAAAATCATTTAACTGGTTTAAAGCTGCAGACAGTACTTTGATGAAAGTACTGTTTGATCAGCAACACTTTGAATAAAAGTACTTATATTTCAAAAAGAATTTATTCAATTAAAATTCATACCAGTTATTCATCATCATCAGCAATAGAAGTCCATCTGATAAACAATTTGATGACCAATAGAGCAGTTTCATTGTCTTCTTCCACTTCTATTCCATGCTCTAGCATCCTCCTCATATGATCAGCTGTGAGTGGATATCTTTTGTCTGCTAACATATTGTTCCATCTTCTAGCTCTAAAACATGAACTCTAGATTCTTCAAAGAATTTCCAGCTAACAATCTCCCAATCTTCTTGGTTCTTCCAAATTTCAGCAGTGCTTTGTTCTTCAATTTCCCAAATAGTTGTGAGATCCCCAAGCAAGACTAAACCAACTCCTTCTGATGGATTGTGTTCAAAATAATCTCGTACCACATGATATAGATGAAATAAATCCACTCTGTCAATATGCAATATATCCCATAGTGTACTGAACACTTTGAAGCTTTCATCTTCTCTATGAAACATCAGGTAATTTCCATCCTTGGATTCTACAACTTCAAAAGTAGTTATTGGAGATTTATTCATCTTAGCATCATCTTTAGAATACTCAAATTCTACTACTCTTAAGTAATTCTTTAACTCATCATCTGTCTCAGATCTTAACTCTATCTTCTTTGATGACTGTAAATCTTCAACTTCTGTTTTCCTTTTTCTCTTTAAGCTCCCTTTCTTAACATCTTCTTTCTGAACATCTTCTTTGTAATCCTTGATATTAGAAACTTGTCTCTTATATTCTTCCAAAATTGCTTCATATTACTCTTTCATATTAACATAGTTCAACTTGTTCAATCCAGTATATCCTCGACCTTTCAAATAAGCCATCATTGCATTCCTTTCTTTTGCAAGATTTGGTCTTCTTGGTAGAGAAGAAATAGGAAGAAGTGATGGTATAACAGCTTATGCATTCAATTCCTCTTGTAATTTTCTAGCTGCTTCTTCATTCATAATTTCCTCATTAACAACTTCAGCATTCAATTCAGCTTGTAGCTTTCTAGCTGCTTCTTCATTCATAGCTTCGTGAGCAGCTCTTATTTATGCTAAAGAAGGTTTCTTTTTCTTCTTTGTTTCTACCAATATACCTTTTCCTTTATCCTTAGGATCAATAGCAGGTTGAGAAGGTCTAGGTTGTTCCTCTGCAACTTCAGGAATAGTAACACCCTTTGGTTTTGACAAATCATGCAAGATCTCAGCAATGGTTTCATCATCACTTGCAGTATGCTTGGGTGTAACTTCTTCTTCATGAATGATAGTTAAAGGACCAGCTTCTTCTTCATGTATAACAGTTGAAGGACCAGCTTCCTCTTCAAAATCTAATACTCTTGGAGTAATCAATTCTTGCCTGAAAGTTCCTTGAAACGCAGTACTTGGATCTTCAGTACCTTGTGCTTCAGTACCTTGAACTTCAGTACTTTGAACTTCAGTACCTTGAAATTCAATCCTTTCTTCCTCAGTACTTTCAATATTGACATGCTCTTCAGTACCTTGAGATTCATCTTCCTGAACAACATCTTCTTTCAAATTCTTCTCTTCTAAATTCCTCCCCAATTGGACAGAAGATGGTTTTTGAACCTTTGTGCCTTTGGTTTCCTTCTTAAATTCCCTAATAGGTCATCCTAGCTTTCTTTGAGACTTGACCCATAAACGATGATGTTGAACCAATGGCTAGACAAACTTCTTGAGTCTTTTAAACTTGAGCTTCAACCTCTTGATCTCTGTAGCTTGCTCTTCAAAAGATTTCTTCAGTCTTGTTAATTCTCTGGATAAAGCATAGTTAGTAAGAACTTCACCTTCAGATGCCACATCTCCCTCATCTCCTCCAGATGTTTGAATCCCATCTGTGGAAGTATACTCATTGGGAGAAGATGGCTGAGGTTCTTCTTGTTGAGAGTCATGAAAAGAAACTTGTGGAGATGGTGGAGGTGTAACTGCAATATCTTCTTGAGCTTCAGTACTTTGAGAAGCAGTACTTTGTGATGCAGTACCTTGTGATGCAGCACTCTGAGAAGCAATACCCTGTGTAGAAGTAGTACCTTCAGTGTCATCGTCCTCTCCAGCCTCATCCCTTATAGCTTGAACAATCTCCATCATAGAAGTAGTCAATGGAGTGTGTCTTCTAGTGAAGAGATCACTTTTCCTATCCATAAAAGTAAAAATCTTTGCTTGTTGTACCACAACAGGTAGTAAATGTGTTGGCTTGGGTACATCAGCAAGTTGTTTGTTCAAGAACACTTGTATAAATCTTGGATACATCAGCAATTTGGATCCATGTGAGATATGTGAGAGCATTCCATCAAGAATTAGCCTCAAAAAATTGAAAACACGATTTGTAGCTAATCCCACTACAGCAGATGCTATGTTTGACCCAAATTGCTCCCATGAGATACTCTTAGCACTAATGCAATGAAGTAACACATAAACCTAAAACTTCCAATGTAGACATAATAAGGGTTTCTTGAATGTCTGTTCAGTTAATGACCCTTCATACCCTATATCTCTGAATGTATCCCAAATCAGTTGCTTATCAAAACGAACAGCCCCTTCTTTATCTTCAAATAATAAATCAGCACAAATAGAGGCTTCAGTAATCTTCATAGTTCTCCCAGCAACAATAGCTTGAATATATGAGTCATCATTCTCCATATGAACCCTAGCAGTTGCCCAAAATTGTTGAATCCAGGGCTCAATGATGTCTGGTTCCACTAAAAGTGCATAACTAATTGGCGACCCAATGAGATAATCAATAATATCATGAAAAATCACATTAGCTTCAGTCTTTTCTAAGTTCGCCACCATGTTGTGTTTGGAAATAGCATTACGATTTTCCATGGATGATTATGTGAGCACAGTAAAGGTTATGACGAATAATATAGTGAAAAGTGAGAGAAATATGGAAAAGATTCTAAAGTATCAATATGAGAGGGAAATTCGGAGAGTAGTTATTTATAGGTGGGATTTAAAAAATCACAGCCCGTAATAACTAAGTTACCGTTAGTAGAGTTTACCCCTCAATATGACCGTTAGAACAGTACTTTGATAAGACAAACAGCACTTTCCACGTGTGCAGTACTTTCCAAGCAGTACTTTCATAAACCAAAAATGGAGTACTTTCCCAAAATTCTCTTAACAATAGCAAACACTAATGAATATCCTCCCCTCAAAAAATGCATAGGACTATACTTACACTAAATAATCCTCCCCTTAAATGTAGGTCAGTAGTTAATCATGCCAATGCTCACCACCAAGTGATTGAATCTTGAAACATCAAAGCCTTTGGTGAGGAGATCAGCTACATTATCATCCGTATGAACCTTGACCACATTAATGAGCCTATGCTCATAACAATCTCTGATGAAGTGATGCCTAATCTGAATATGCATGGTCTTGGAATGATAAACTGGATTCTTCACAATGCAAATGGTACTCTCATTATCAATGTTGATAGGAGTATTCTTGAAGTTGAACCCATAATCCAAGAGTTGATTCTGCATCCACAAAACTTGTCCACAACAGCTTGCAGCAGCCACATATTCTGCTTCAGTAGAGGATGTTGCTGTAATAGTCTATTTCTTGCATTGCCATGAGACTAATCTTCTTCTAAGATATTGGCAACCGTCAGTTGCTGATCTTCTATCATAATTATCACCTAGCATAATCACTATCTGAAAAGGCTTCTAAGTGAAAAGATGAATCCTTTGGATACCACAACCCCAACTTAGGTTGTTGTTTCAAATAACTAAAAATCTGTTTCACTGCATTCATATGAGAGACTTTTGGTGAGACTTGATATCTTGCACATAGACAAACATCAAACATAATATCAGGTCTAGATGCAGTGAGATACATAAGACATCCAATCATGGATCTGTACAACTTGACTTCAACAGGTTGTCCATATTCATCCTTGCCCAATGAGTTGATAGATTTAATAGGTGTAGTGACTGGCTTCATATCATCAAAATTGAACTTCTTAATGTCAGATACATACTTGTCTTGACTTATGAATATTCCTTCCTTTGACTACTTAACTTGAAGTCCCAAAAAGAATGTTAACTCATCCATTGAACTCATTTGAAATTCTTTCTGCATCAGCTGCTCAAAATCCTTAACCATGGACTGTTTAGTAGCTCCAAATATGATATCATCAACATAAACTTGTACTAACATGATATCCTTCTTGTCTCTCTTGATAAACAAAGACTTGTCAATAGCTCCCCTCCTGTAACCATGTTGCAATAAGAAAGTAGAGAGCCTCTCATACCAAGCTCTAGGAGCCTAATGAAGGCCATAAAGAGCCTTAACTACCTTGTAGACTTTGTTTGGATGTGCAGGATCCTCAAAACCAGGAGGTTGTTTGACATAAACTTCTTCTGTAATAGTGTCATAGAGAAAGACACTCTTGACATCCATTTGATAAACTTGAAAGCCCATATAGGATGCAAAAGCAAGGAAAATTCGAATTGCTTCAATCCTTGCTACTGGAGCAAATACTTCATCATAGTCTACTCCTTCTTCTTGTCTGTAGCCTTGAGCTACTAATCTTGCCATGTTCTTGATAACATTCCCTCTTTCATCTCTCTTGACTCTAAACACCCATCTTGTACCAATTACCTTCTTTCCATCAGGTAGGTCACATAGTACCAAAACTTCTTGAAGTTTAAACTGAAGAAGTTCTTCCTGCATAGCTTCAACCCAACTCTCCTTAGATAATGCCTGAGCTATATTCTTGGGTTCTTCTTGAGAGATAAAACAAGTGAACATGCATGTCTGATGATCCTTGTAATTTAATCTGTTTTGTTTATAAACAAAGCTAAGTAAAGCATTGTGAGGTGTAGAAAAACTCTTAGCTTTGTGTCTTGTAAGCACTCCTTGAGAAGAAGGTCCAATGATTTGACCAGTAGGATGATCTTTATGAACCTTTAAGGTAGAAGTCTGTGGAACTTCATAAGCATCATCCAAGTTTGTATAATCAGCACCTTCATTGGAATTTGTGAAAATACCTTCATCATCATACTCATCATCAGTATCTTCCAAACCAGGCATGGTAGGATCATCTAAATCATCCAAAGTACTGTCAATAGGTGCAGCAGTACTTTGATCGAAAGTACTGTTACCCAAAGTACTGTATGTGAACTCTGCAGTCTTGTTCTTTTTCTTTGCTTCTTCATAAGCTCTTCTTTGATCATCATTGTAAGAATGTGCTAGTACATCTTGAAGAATCATTTGATTGAGTTCCTCTTGAATAGCTTGATCCTCAGCAGATAGTGAGGATTTAGGTTCATCAGTACTTTGCTTTGGATCCACAGATGAGGTTCTTCATCAGGAACATCATCAGGTCTAATATGAACTCCATGAACAACATATTGTAAATCTTCTCCATTTTGCACAGGTTGATTTTCTTCTCTAACAGGTACATAGTTCATAGAAGGAGTCAAAACTTCAAGATCAAACATCCAATCAGGACCTTTACCTTTCTCATTTGCTTGATCTTCTGAAAACTAAAAATGAAGACAATCTTGAACCTTTTTAGTGACTCTGTTGTACACTCTAAAGCCCTTACTGTTGGTACAATAACCCAATAAAAATCCTTCTTCTGACTTGCCATCAAACTTACCTAGATTATCAATTGTATTCAAAATAGTAAGAGGGCATCCAAAAGGCTTAAAAAATCGAATGTTGGGTTCATTGCCCATCAGCAATTCATAAGGTGTCTTCATCTGTGGTCTAGTAACTGATACTCTGTTAAGTACATAGCAAGCAGTACTTACAGCTTCAGCCCAGAATTGAATAGGTAGTAGTGAATCTGCTAGCATTGTTCTGGCTGCTTCAATCAAAGTCCTGTTCTTTTTTTCTGCAACACCATTCTGCTGTGGTGTTCTTGGAATACTAAACTCCCTCTTGATTCCTTTGTTTGCACAAAATTCATCCATCAGCTTGTTCTTGAATTCAGTTCCATTATCACATCTAATACCTCTAACCTTGAGTCTCAATTGGTTTTCAAGTGCTATAATGAGAGTCTGAATAGCATCAAAAGTATCATCTTTAAATCCCAAGAAAAATACCCAACTGAATCTACTGCAATCATCTGTCACAACTAAGCAGTACTGTAACATATTGGATTTCACAAACACACTAAACCATAATCATAATTAGGCGAATAATATGTTTTAGAGAGAGAAAGTGGGATATTCTAGAAAGAGAAACTTGTGGAACGTTAGATTCCCAAATGAACATCCAACCCTCTACCTTGCAAGGTAGAGGGTATTTATAGGTTACAAACTAAACGACCTCCTGACGGCCTGTGGATCAGGTATACAATGGGTAAAGACCCGTCCTTCCTCCACGGTGTTGCACTAAACTAACTAAGAAACTACTTAATAATGTAAATAACGACAAGTCTACGAGCTAACTTAGGCTAGATAACATTTGGGCTGACCGACTCTTTAACTTATGGAATTTCCAATTCCTAACAATCTCCCCCTAAGGGAGGTCACCCCATAAATTACATTGTGAATCCTAGCTTTCTAATAAATCTTCAGTCTTGAGCTCGTAGACTTTTCTTCAACAAAGTATTCAATCTAAGTGCATCTGCGGAGATAACATCATTGAACAACTGTAATGAATAATTCGTGGAGGTTGAAAGTCTGATCCACCTATGACAACCTTTGAGCATTATAAGAGATCATCAGCCATAGTAAGGCTCAGCATCATACATTGAAGTGTTGCCAGCATATGAAAAATTGACAACATGGACCGACATGCTCACATACTGGATCATGAAATCTTCTCATCAGAGTAGCGGAAGCTTTCGTTGATTCATGATATTGGCATCAGCGTAGCAGAAGCATGGAGTGAAAATATCAGAGTCATTGATGCACTAATCATGATTTCTTTCGAGATGAATGTGTTGAGTGAGCATGCGGCTATGGATTGACCGCTTTATTCTGATCTGCTGCAAATGTAGGGCGTACCTGCATAAAACATTTAGCAATAAAGCGCACGAAAGTGTCTTTGATCACTTTCGTTGAATTGAGGTACACGGCCCATGGTTCCCCATTGATCAGTACAAGTACTGCCTGTGATCAGGTATAATTCCGAAGAATTTCCTTGACAGGGTTTCGCAGCTGCTCTAGCTGTTCTCAAACCGGAACGTATCAAAGAAGACAACACGGAGTGAGTGAACCAGCGAATGGAGATTCACTGATTGATGAAAAGAGATTTGAAAAACAATCGTGTATTGCTCAATAGAAATTGTTTTTGCAATACAACGAAGGTTTTAATGAAAATCAATTATCAATCATAAACCACCTTTTGAATTGAAACATTCGTACACGGTCGATGTGCTAAAGAAAAAAGTTTTTAAGCACAATGACCGGTTTTTCAAAGGTATCCGTCAATCCATAACCTGAACCAGGATTGATTCAAAAGATTGAATAGCCCCATTGTTTCTGTTCAGTTGTCACATGGTTGATCTAGAGAATAGATCTCACATGCCACCTACTAGGAGCATGTTTGATGTTGGCTCCAGAAGGCTTTCCATCTTCATTGTGAATATGTTTGCATATCACTCGGATGTTCTGGCAATACCACAAGGATAATGCGAAGGACTCAAGATATAATCTCTCTTTCCACATTGTGCGAAATAGAGATTCTTCATGGAAAGTGTCCTAAGGAGATTTATTAATGATCTCGTGCCTCTAGACTCAATTTGTGCATATTTGGATCCTATATCGGAGACGAGGGAGAGGGTCTCCTTCTTCAATATCAACAATCTCTAAGAGAGAGTCGATAGATAATGTCGGTTCCCCATGAGAATGAAACAAGTCCTTTTAAGAGGAACTTGAGTGGTTTGGGAAGATGAAGTGCAGTGCGTCACTGGGTCCATGACGTCTTGTCTTCAATACCGATGTTACCTTGGTAACCACCAGTAGCATATGAATTGAACCCGGTTTCTGCCCTAAGGTTGAATAAATGGAGGGTTATTTGTTTTCACCCTTTTCTCATTCAATTCTTTTTCATTCTTCAACCCCTTCCGTGCTTACTGAGACTTCATAACTAGAACCTTGTTGGGTTTGTTCCAGTACTAGCTCAATCTCAGTCCGCACACTCCCCATATCTCACTTTTCTCCTTTTTTCAATATACCTAAGGACTTCTATACTATCTAGTGGATAGTCCCAGGGTAGATCCCTCCAGTTCTGGCGGATCATGGGAACAAATACCTAACCTTATCATCCTTATTTCACCATACACAAAGTAAAGTTGGTCGGTCTATTTGGTATTGTTCATCTGCCAATGGAAAGAATTGAAAACCATTTGAAAATCAATCCAGATACTTATGATATATTATCAAAGCATTTTGTACCTGAATTGTTTTTGATATTTTTAGAACAAGAGCTCCCCCTCAACATGTGCATCAAGTGTTTGAAATCTTTTTGCACATGGAGGTAAGAGAAAGAATTAACTTCTTTGATTACCATTTTTCTAAAAGATATCAACATCACTTCCCTAGTCAAATCAAGTAGATAAAGCATTTTGGGGAAGGATGAGGTTTTCAAAAGTTTGCTCCCCCTCAATATGTGCCTTGAGGTTTGAAAGAGTTTTGCACATACAAGAGGGAACATGTACACTGATCACACTGCCATACAAAAACCAAATGAAAATCAATCAAGGTATTTTATGATGAGACATATAGATCTTTGTCCCTTGAAGGTTTCTTTTCGATTTGAAATGCTCCCCCTTAATATATGCTTTGAGATTTGAAAAATAATTTAGCATATATGAAAGAGCAGTATGCACATTGAAATGGTCATCTTTTATCATTTTTCATATTTATATCACATTTTCTCCCCCGATCAAAAATTTCAAATCCTTTGAGATTTTGGATCTCAAGTGATTTAAATATGTATGAAACAAAACATTTGTTGGAGAAAAATGTGTCAGGTTTAATGAGATTGAAGTGGACAAGACTGAAGTTCCCTTTTTATACATAAGGGAAACCATAACACACAACCTAGCACTATTACATACATTATAGTTGTTTATCGACTGTTCACCACAAAATAAACATAAATAGTACAAAATAGAGACTACATCCAGAAGATGACTTTACTCAGTTCTTTGAAGTAGTTTGTAATGACCATCACGAAGTCTACCACCAATAAAACTTTCAAGGCTGCGGAAGATCATTCGAGTCTTAATTCTTCACCTGATTGCAGCAATGAAATCTTCACACCTTTTCAAGTCATCATCAGTCCAGAATTTTATTTTGTTCCATGGCCTCATATCAATTCTGATTTCTTTCACTCTAGAGTTCAACTCTTCTTCAACCATCTTGAGAGTACCATCACTGAATTTGTAGAGCTTGCACAATCTCATCAACATACGAGTTCCATACCTGTCGTGGAAGAGGACAGCTCTGGGGGTGTCAAGCACTCGGTAGTCTTGACGAAATTCTTGTCCTTTGGTATCCCATTGTGGCCTTATTAAATTGACTCATGTCTGGTAGCTTTCTATCCCAAGCTGAAAGTCCTCAACCCGTTTTCGGATGACTAAGCCTCTAATCCAAAGAATGACAGCGGCAGATAGAGCTTTCTTTTCACGGACTGGAAGGTGTTCAAGGTGTCCTTGAAGATTCAGAAGATAGAGATCTTCAAAGTCATTTGGCAAGAGATATTTAAAGTCATTTTCTTCAATGATATATTCTTTCCGGTCTGATCTTTTAAGAACGATCTTCTTCAAATACTCATAGCCATAGATTGGGAAGATCTCTACTCGAACAACACTTAAAATTCTTAGCTTGGATCGAACATCTTTGCGACTCTTTTTAGCTGCATGTCTCTCAATGTAGAAATTCTTCTTCTTGAACCACCAATGAGAGATTCCGTATGAAGCCTCGATGTCATATTCTTGTTCTTTGTCTGCCCAGAATTGATCCGAAACCATCTGTTCGAGACCCTGATCATAGTAGGTAGCAGCTTTCATCTTTGAGATTGATAAGGCTGGTCTTCTTTCAGTAGTATGGCCAAAAAGATAGTCTAGGTCATGATTGAAGAAGAACTCAGACTGAATAGTAATTTATCCAGGTTCACCACCGAGCGAAAGAGGCATGTTCACATTGAATCGACTAATCTGCTTAATGACTTGATCATTCAGCATCTTATGACATTCTTCCATCTGGTATTGGAGCTGATTGGCATCAGAGTGAAACACCTTGACAATTTCATAAGCTGGTCCTTCAAGATCCTTTGGAGTGTTGGACGTGATTTTTCTTCTGTTCATAAAACCACTTAATGAAGCTGCCCATATCACCAGTGACATGAAGGAGAGAGTCTTCAACTGGGGTTTCATAGTTGGAAGAGATTGTTGTAGCCCAGTTGTTGTTAGGGATCATCAAATCAGACTCTGGGATAGACCATGAAGGTTCTGGAGTATGAGGTCTCTCCTCGATGATCCAGCTTTGAATTGTATCTTTTGAAGGTGCAACTCTGGATGTGTTAGTGCGTTTACCTGCCACGTATGAATTAAACCAATCATCTTCAGAAGGCTTAGGAATATGCTTGGTGGATGCATCATTGTCATCTGATTCAGACTCTATCATGACATGCGACTCTTCATGAACCATTAGATCTTCAGGAGTTGAGGAGACTGTGGATGTGAACCTTGAATCAACCGTTGTCCAAGCAACAGATTTCTTTTTAGTTCCCTGGTCTACAGTAGGACTAGATAGATTGGAAGGTTTTGGTACTGATGATGGTGGTTGTTGTGGAGGTGTAGAAGTTGTCTTAGAAGATCCACCAGCTCCAGAAGTTCCAGCACCCCCAGTTGGAGGCGAGGGAGGAGGAGGAGGATCTTTCGGACCTTTACGCAATGTCTCTAGCACCACGGACCTCCTTTTCTTCTTAACTTCTAATTCTCCAATGTCCTTCAGATACTGTACGTGTTCGTCGTACTTAATTGATTCATCCAGAGTCTCATATAGCTTCTTATGTACCTCATGTTTATGTTCGTTGGCTTTAAACATCTTATCAAAGAGCACAGCTCTCATATCCGTAATAGGAAGGTCTTTGAACCGTCTCAGCAGAGGAGCTTCCATTGCCCCTTCTACAGCATCCCTAACTTCGCCTTCAATTGCGTTAGCAACCCCTTCGTCAAAGTTAAGATGCTCCAACCTATAGACACGATCCTCAAGGGCATTAAGAGATCTTGGAAGTTGTCTTTCAAGAGTTTCAATTATTTTCACTGCTTTGTCTAGCAGTTGATCAGATGAAAGTATTTGAGGTGGTGAAGCAGGTGGAGATTCCGTGTCTGCAACTGTAACCACTAGTTCAAGGGATAGATTCTTTGCAGATGTCGGTGGTGGAAGTACGGTTGATTGAGCAGGTTTGGGAGGTGGAAGTGCTGTTGCAAGTGAAGATGTTGACATCGGAGGAATGGTTGATGTGTCTTGCCGAATGTTGACAGTAAACATGGATTGTGCAGTATCTATGGGATTGTCATTTAAGAATTGATCTCCGAAAGTGAAGTCTGTATCTAGGTTCTTTAGTGAAGATAGAGAACCGGTAGACAAATTTGGCTCATCCACGTGCATGGTCTCATTAGATCTTGACTCAAGATTCTCCTGCGAGTCTTTATGCAACAAGTCATCAACATTCAGATCCGACTGGGTATCACTTAATGCAAGAGATTCTTTTACTATTTCAGGCACTTTTTCCAACCCAGATTGTTCTTTAGCTGAAGAGGATTCAGTTCTTCTCTTCAGTTCATATTGATTAGTGGTTCTTGATGGAGAAGATGAGATTGTTAGAAGCATGTGTGCTGCTTGTTCAGTATCAACACTAACAATCCCTTTTCCTTTGTCTTGAGTTATTGGAGTTGAAAGGCTCGGCTCTGGCACAGGTTCTCTGAACACAATACCACCTATTGGTGTATTCACATTTTGACTTTCTAGGCTTTGCTTGATTCCAAGTTGCAGAGCAGCATCATCTTCATCAGTCAACCTCATATTACCCCTGGAAGCCTCAGTTTCCTCAACATTTACTTTTTCCCCTTCTTTCTTCTTTCTTTTCTGCTTCTGGGTGGTTTTGTCAGAAGTTTGTGACTTTTCACGTCCTCTTTTTGGAAGAGCAGCATATGAAGTCCTTGAAGTTTTTGAGCCAGAACCAGACTTAGCAGCTTTGGGTTGTAGTTAAGTGGGAGAAACATCAACATCATCACTGGATCTGGAAGCCCTTTTCTTGAACAGTTTGAAATGATCCGTCTTCTTAATATCTTCAGTGAGAAGAGAATCAGGAATCAGTAGTCCAAAGATCTCTTTATTGGCTCCACTAGGAATGTATTTGAGATTTCCCAGAACAAATTCATCCTCAGCATTATGTAGTTCAGATTCAATCCTAGGGTCGAAGTTGTGATTCTGTTGCAGGTACTGGATAACAAGCTTCGAGAATCTGATGCTAGGAATCACAAGTTTGTTCACTTTCTTTCGTCCCTGAGCTTTATTCTGAAAGTTTGTTCTATCAGATATGAATGTATTCATTGATAGCGAAAATTATTCCCAGATACGTTCCGAGACATTTACATTCGCACCATTGACAATACCCCATAGGATTTGCAAGATAGGAATTCTCACTTTATCAAACCCTGATGTTTTGCCAGATAAGCACTGTTAGGTCACTAGTTTTACAACACAAGCAACATAGAAAGAGATAAAGGCGATTGAACAATAAACCAAACACACACACATGATTATACTTGAACGGTTATGCATAGAGAGTGAGTGAAAGGAATAAATTGAACAACCAACCCTCAAGAGAGGGTTATACAAGAGTATTTATAGGCAAGGAGCAAGGGAAACACTCCCACTCCTTCCCTTTTCCTTATTGGACATGGGCCTAAGCTTATTGGCCTTCTACATAAGCTAGACCTTAAACAAACATAAAGGCCATAATAAGCTACCTATTACATATGAGTAACTAACACTTGAATTAAGGTTTAGGAGTGATTCCAACAATCTCCCCCTCAAGTGTTGGTGATGAAAAACGATGAAGGCGTTGATGTAATAGTAGCTTTGACGTCTTTTGACATTCTTCTTTCTTGTGAGAAGAATTGCCTTGATACGAACAATCTCCCCAGTGTAGAGAAATTGTCTTCTTTGAACGGTTATGCTTTGACGTCATCTTTAACTTTGTTCTTTGATCGTTGTTCTTTGTGATGAAAGTGATAGTATGTCGTTGTCTGCATCAAGTCTGCCTCAGGTCTGCTTTGCTACTCCAGTGTCTCCACGTCATTCTTCAACATGCTCACACGCTCTTTGACGTTGGATTTCTGTACTGATGAAGTTCTTTAAGTCTTTAACTTTGTAGATTCTTTGGTTTGACGAAGAATCATTCTGACTTTTGTGTTGCTTTAAGATAGAACTTCGATTAGTGAAGATGATGGCATGAACATGTGAAGAATCTGCACGATCATTCCGCTCCAGAGCTTCCATAAGAAGAAAACATTAAAACGGTTAGAAATAAGCGGATTCCGGCACTTACAAGTTTGAACTTCGAGAGTGTTAACAGCATAGTGTGAAAACACAACTCTAATTCTCACAAAGGCCATTCCTAAACCGGAGTCCCAGAAGTGAGATAACATGATGTACCAAAGTACACCTACAGTTCAAATGAGTCGCTGAGGTACACGGAAGCATCACCTCACGACTGTAGACCGTTTGAGACACACTAAGCATAATCCACGGGGAGTTACCAAAGTGACCTGCTGTCAGGGCTATTTGATGTTGACCCTGGCAGGAATTTCCATTCAATCACTGAGGATCACAGATGTGAACCTCTCATAAATGTTCTTGACAGATTGCTAAGATCTGTGAAGGACTCGATAACATACCACTGATGTTCTTATTGTTGAACATCAAGTGATGAAATGTCAAGTGTACCTAAGAGATCTTTTGATGAATCTCGTGGCTCTAGACTCAATTGTGCATTTTGGTGTTCCTGAGCGGAGACTAGGGAGAGGGTCTCCTTCTTCAATATCAGTAATCTTTAAGAGAAAGCCAATAGATTATGTAGGGTTCCCTGTGAGAATGAAACAAGCTTCTGTTGGGAGAAACTTGAGTGGCTAAGAAGGTTTAGTGCATGCGTCACTGGGTCCATGACGACTTTTAATCTTCAATACCGGTGTCATCAAGTGACAACCAGTAGCATATGAATTGAACCCGGTGTCTGCCCTAAGTTGAATAATCTGGAGGGCTATTTCTTTTCACCCTTTTCTTTTCATTTCTTTTTGATTCTTCAACTCCTTCTTTCTCCGATTCTCATTTTCTCCTTTTTACAATCATAACTAAGGACTTCTAAATTCTAACTATTTGTGGTGTCCTTGGGTAGATCCCTCCGGCTCTGGCGGATCATAGGACGGTTATTCCTAACCTTAGTCACCTTATAACTCCATGACTAACCTATGTTGCCATAAAACCATTTACATGAAAGATCTCACCCAGTGATTGTGAATGAAAACATTTTGTACCACTGTTGAGATGGGTTTTGCATAAATACTCCCCCTCCACATGTGCTTAAGAGTTTTAACGGTTATTTGCACAGTGAGGAAAGAGCGCACACCTTTTGAATTGATCCACTCAAGATAGACAATCCCCCGCGACACACGGTTACGTTGTATAGTTAAAGAGTTACATTGTCAGCTTTTAGGTGACAACTAGCTCTAATAACTATCTTGAAGGTGTATACAAACCTCGAAAGGTTGTCAAACCCGTCAGAGTTCATGTCTACCAAGAGTTTCTCAAATGGTACATTCTACTCGGACAAGTCCTTTGCGAGACACATTTACATCACTAGCGAACTAGCTTGAAATTATTACCCGTCCCGGACAAGTCTTTTTGAGTTACTAACAGTTTAGAATTTCGTCAATTCGTTGGTTAAGTCTTTTGACACGAGAATTCAACTAACATATTTCTTATCACATATTTTCTCCCCCTCAAAAATGGCATATAAAATGTTATTTTTGAAACGTTTGAGAATAAATATGACCATTTCGAGTGTTGCGGGAAAAGTGACACAAAGAACATATCGGTGAACAAGTTTTAAGTCAAATACTCCCCATCAACAAGTGATATAAACGGTTGAGGTTTTGAAAATCATCAGGGAAAGTACTTGTTCTTTTGAGCAAAACCTTGAAAAATGAAAGGTTTAATAGGTTTTACTCAAAAGTAAGAATCTTTCGCTCCTTTTATAAGGATTGTGGCACTGAAGCGTACCACATGATCCTTTCTTGACAATTACGGGTTGTACACTGTTATGTGTGCACAAGCCATTGACATAATTTAATCACACATCCAAAATATTATGAAAGAAACAGTTCAAGGGGTACCAGGTAGTCCAGTGATGTTCCCAGGAATGCGCACAGGGCGTTGATAGCCGGTGATGTTGATCCTGGGTCGACCACCAACAAAGCTTTCCAATGTTCTGAACTGATCCCTTCGAAACAACCGTTCATCAATCATGGTGATGATCCTTCTCACGTCCCTTCTTTCCTGAGAATTCCACCGCTTAGGAGACCCAATCTTTTGACGTATATCCTTCAACCTGTACGCCAATCCATCCCTAACCATCTTCAAAGTGTGATCCCCGAATTTGTAAAGTTCACTACACACCATTAAGCAATTTCTTTGAAGTTCACTATGGTAAACGATGCCGAAAGGTTTGCTGATGAGTGTATATTGTGAGAGCTGGTTAATGTCGGGAAGATCAAGCTGAGGTGGAGTGAAGTTGACACGGGTCTGATAAGATTCAACTGCAAGCTGGAGATCTTATACACGTTCTTTGATGACTATGCGTCTGATGAAGATGAGCAATGACTTGATGAATTCACGTTTTACATCAGTTGAAAATTGTCTCATGCGACCCTGTACTTTGGCAAGGTACATGTCTTCAATGTCGTTGATAGACAAATTCTCAAAGTCAGCTTCAGAGAATGCATAATCCCTTTCATCTTGTCGTTTGACCACGATATTCTTTAGGAAAGTGTATTCCCACTTATACGAAAGATCAACATGTTTGATGGCAACGATATCCTTAGTACTGAACACTGCATGTTAATACTTCTGAACCTGGCAGCTTCTGTAGTAGATTCTTCGGCGTTCCGGCCAATGATGAATCCCGTACATTGCATCTCGGTCGTATGCTTCCACTTTGTTGGAGAACAAGTGATTAGCTCTTTCCTCGATAGCTATGCAGTTTGAGTATATTGTTGCTGGGAATGGAAGTGTCAAAGATGTAGCGTATTTCCTTGAGCCATCGCCACCGTGTAGAAGAAATTCCAAGTCTTTGTTGAAGAAATATCTGAATGGAATCCTAGGTTCATCTGGTTGGCCAATTGTTGGTAGAGGTTTAGACCAGTCGGTGTAATATGGAGGATTGTCCCGTTTGGTAAAGTCGATGTTTGCTTCTAGGTTGAGCCAATCCATGTTGTTAGACATAGCTCAAGCAATGTTTTCAAGGTGATATTCCACCTCGAGGGCACTTTCCGAGCTATCTTTTAACAGTTGAAATGCTTCATTCTTGATTCGCTTCAACTCGGATTTCGTCATCTTCTTCACATGGAACTTTTCTTGCAGAATTTTAGCATGCTCCAATGTATTACTGTCTACCAGATCTTGACCTTCTTCAGGGTAGGGAGTTGAGTTGACAAGTGAAGAGAACCATTCAAATTCCTCAGTATTATCATCGTCTAGCCACGTTATGACGTCAGTCTGAGGTGTCTTCTTCTTCTTTTTCGAAGGCCTAGATGATGATTCTGGTTTCTGTACTTGTTTGGGAGAGGTGGGTTGTTGTAAGGGCTCAAGGACTTCCTCATCGTCACCACCCGTATATTCAAAATAATCACCGGTTTTCTGAGTCTGGGGTGGTAACTCAAAATCCTGAGGTTTATCTGTAGAAGAACGAGGAGAAGACCTTTGTTGAGCAGGAGTCCGTTGAGGAGGAGGTTGCATAGAAGATGATTCACCAGACTTCTTTTGTCATTTAGCTTCATCATTCTTATCCTGATCCTTATCTTCATAGTCTCTAGGACGTTTAGGCCTTTCTGCTTCGACTCTACATGCTGTTTTGAGTTGGTAGTTCAGCAAAGCATCAAACAACTTTCCTTCTTCAGAAGTAAATGTCGTAGATCGTTTAGACATTTGTGTTACTAGCTTGGCCACCAATTCAGCATCAGAGAATACTACAGGATCAGTTGGATTGATTGTGACAGTTAAGGGTGTTGATCTTATAGTTTGCTTGGCTATCTGCATGAGATTCGGATATAGTTGTCTGGTAAACATCTCATTTGTGACTTTAGGAACGATATCCAGAAGGTACTTGTGAGTGTAGCCTTCGATCATCTCGTTCATTTCCCCTTGGAGATTCCGTTTCATGTACTCCTAGACGTATTTCCTTTCCTCTTGCATCTTGTCGTTCTAGTCATGAAGATATTGTATCTGTTCAGCGTAGAAATTCATCTTTCTGTAGAGCATGACTTTCTTTCTGACTTGTTGAGCAACTTTAACAATTCGGTTCTTAGCTTGAGAAATCCAAGAGGCCTTTGGCTTCTTCACAAATTTAGATGATGATTTGGTTGATCTCTTTGATGGTGGTAGTGAAGAATGAGATGATGAGTCTGATGAGGAGGAGACATGAGGAGACTCGGGGTCCTTAGGCGGTTCAGAAGTTTCCTCCTTAGACATAGCCTTGTCATCAGTCTTTGTTTCATCAGCAGGTATTTCCTCAGTCTTTTCTTTTACTGGTTCCTCAAACTCATATTCAATAGAATCCTCCAAAAGTTGTTGTTGTTGCAGAAGAGTGGTGGCACCAGCTCCCTTATCGGGTTGATTAACCACATCAGGAGATGGTTTAGAGTGGGCAGCACCACTTGAACCTCCAGGGCCACCCATTTGATCCTTAGCAAATTCCTTAGCCACATGTTGGAGTCTAATGAATTTGAACTTCTTCCTGTAAGATGAATCCAGTTGCTCTTCATCACTTTCTGAGCTTTCGTCATATGGAACAAGTGCAGGAGTCTTCCCTTTGCCATGTTCAGCTATTGGACTAGGAGGTTTTGCTACTGAGGGAGGTGGTTCGGTTGCAGATTCAGAGTAGTGGACCTCCTCGTCAGATTGTGTTTCTTCAGAGCTTTCGTCCAGTAGCTTTCTTGGTGGTTCAGGTGTAGGAATAGGAACAGCTTCCTGAGAGAGAACTTTCTTCTTTGGAGTAGGTTTCCTCTTTGGGACCTTCCTTTGACTCTCTGTGCTTACTGCACTTTCAGCACTTCCTCTTCTGGTTCTCCGAGTAGGTGTTCCAGAAGGCTTTTCATCGAGATGACCAACTTTGCCTTCTCTTACTGCTACTCGATACCTTTTGTATGTTTCAAGCTTTTTGATTTCATTTGTCAGAAGGTGATCAGGCAACGCGGCACCTTGTTTCTTTTTTGTCGATTCTTTGATTCTGATTGAAAGGATAGGCTCAGACAACATGTCGTGATTGTCGGGGTCATTGAGCCTCTTGGGAATATCAGGATTAAGCCCAAGCGCTCTCTGGATTAGAAGCTTTGTGTATCTGACACAGGGAATCTTTGAGCCAAGCTTTTTGAGAAATGACATTATGTCATCCCATATCAGTGCTTCAATCTCGATGTCCTTCTTATTGATCAATGACCAGAAGAATTGCAGTTCCATGAGCTTGGGATGCTCATAGCCACTGTCACGACCAGAGACAGACTTAGTGATGATGATGTAGAGTGTTCTCCACGGTTGAGGAATGTTCTTAAGCTCCACGTGAGAATGTTAGTCAACAGAAGGTTTTTATTGTCTAATTATTGAATGTACAGTGTTAATGATTGTTACGAGTCCTAAGTCACTTGTTTGTCCAATAGTCCAATGACGTCGTGAAACATTTCGTAAGTTAGTTAACTTTAAGTTTTAAAGTTTATGTTATCACTTATAGTTCACAACATATCAAACGTTTAAGTTTATTAGTGACATTATTGGTTTCGTGATGATATGATTTGTTTATTTACAAGTATGTACACGTAACAATTCATAATTAAGGTCAATCAAGGCTTAGGCGTAGATATGGCAAAGTTACGCGTAAACAGGAGTGGTATATGCGTAGGCGATAGCTTATGCGTAGGATCCTTACTTACGCATAAGAGATGTTACGCGTAGGAAAAGGGACCTTAAGCGTAGAGCTTACGCGTAGGCGTATATAAACCTTACGCGTAAGGCTTACTCGTAAGAGTAGACCTTATACGTAGAGGTCACTGTTTACGCATATCCTTCACAGGATACGCGTTGTCCCTTTGTAGAACCTTACGCGTAACAGTTACGCGTAAGATTTCTCTTACGCATAACTTTCTACGCGTAAGGTGATCCTTATGTGTATTGTTACAAAGACCTTGATTCTGAGTTTTATGCATAGCAAGCCTGAAATAAAATCATCATATCATCAATCTTAACACATATATTCAGTTTAAGACAGATCATGTCATGAAACTCATTTTACAGTTTATGCGTAGAAAGTCATACGCGTAAGTCAAAACCCTAAAGTTCATGAATTACGCATATGATTTCTAGCCATAGGATATGCACCAAAGTTTTTCTGGGTAGTCTTAGATGTCTTGTGAGCGTGTTAGCCAAGTTTTAACATCCAAATCTCAGTGAATCAATAATACCCAAAACTAAGAACATTGAACCCTAATCTCTAATTCTCAAACAATTAGTGTTTCTAGGTTGATTTAAATCCTAGATATCATCAATTCACTATGATAAAAACATCACACAAAAATCGTTTTGACCAAAACCATTCACATTTTAAAATACCCAAACCGACTCAAGAACCCTAATTTTGAAAAACCATCAATTCGTGTTTGTGGGTGGATTTTGAGGATAAACATAGTATTATTGATGTTAAAGAAACGTTTTGACCCATTTATCTTAACCTCAAACACCCATTGTTGATTAGGTGTTCATACGCTTATGCGTAGAACACCAAATCAATCATATGCAAAAATTTGACCGTTGGATTCGTGTAAAAATCAAAACCAGTGTTTGTAAACACGTTAAGATCATGAAACAACTTACAAATTGATGATCAGAAACACAGATTTGAAGAACAAATTTTGTGCGTAGGATTTGTTGAGTTAGGAGTAATAAATGTGAGGTTAAAAGTTAGGTGGAAGAGTTTTATTAAAAATGACTTTCATCTTTTGACAGTTTTGGTCCCTCCACCTTTTCCTTTTTCATTCAAAGCCATTTAACTTCCATTTTGGTTACCAAACGAAAGATTTTAAGAAAGAAACTTGACGACACTCCCCCTTGACTTAAGAAAATAATGAAAGGTTATAAATTTAGTCCGAGGAGTGTCAGAAAACCAGAAAATTTACCACCATTGATAAAAGAAACAACCTGTATATGATAACATGCAAGTACACAGATATTTTGAAACAGTTAAGTATTTATTTTCTCCCCCTCAACACTTGATCGAAAAATACTGAATTTTGAAAGATTATAGTGTTGACGGAAGAAAAGTACTTGCCATGTTGAAAGAAAAATAGATAGGAGAATGTTTTTGTTGCTTTTATCAGGTTTTATATTTTTGTATTTTGTTTTTGAAAAATTATATACAAAAAGAGATTTTGGTATTTGACAGGTTTTTAAGACTGTTTTAAGAGGTCATCCAATTCCTCTTGAGTCAAACAGCTCATACCAATCAAGTGGACCAACTCATTAAACCTAGCGGGAGGCAAGGCTTTGGTGAGAAGATCTACCAATTGGTATTCTGTACCCTGGAAGTATAATTCAACTGTACCCTGTTCCACGTGGTCCTTGATGAAATGATAGCGAAGATCGATGTGCTTTGATTTCGAATGCTGAACTGAGTTGCACGAGATCGCAATGGCACTCTGATTGTCGCAGTACATCGGGATTCTGTCAAATACATAACCATAGTCTTTGAGTTGTGTTCTCATCCAGATGACTTGAGCACAGCACGCCGACATGGCTACATATTCTGCTTCGGTTGATGACAGCGATGTACAATCCTGATTCTTTGATTGCCAAGACACCAGTTTATCACCAAGAAATTGTAGTGCTCCTGAAGTATTTTTTCGTGAATCTAAACATCCTGCGTGATCAGCATCTGAAAAAGCGATTAGTTCAAAACCAGAATCCTTCGGATACCAGATCCCCAAGTTAATGGTTCCCTTGACGTATCGGAGGATTCTTTTAGCCTCAGAGAGGTGGGTTTCAGTTGGTCTTGACTGATAACGGGAGCTTAGATAAACAGCAAAGACAATATCAGGCCTGCTAGCTGTTAGATACATGAGAGACCCAATGATACTGCGGTATTTGGTAGGGTCCACTAATTTTCCATGTAAATCAGCGTCTAGCTTCTTGGTATGAGCCATTGGTGTGGCATAAGTGTCATAGGTTTTCATTCTAAATTTGTTTAGCAATTCAAGGGCATATTTGGACTGACTCAAGAAAATACCACGGGGTGATTGATGAACTTGCAGTCCTAGAAAGAACGTAAGTTCACCCATCATGGACATTTCAAAATTTTGCTTCATTAGTTTTGCAAAAGCGTTTGAGTACTTTTTATGTGTAGACCCAAAAATTATGTCATCCACGTAAATTTGAACAATTAAGATATGTGCCCCGTGATATTGTATAAAAAGAGTAGGGTCGACCGAACCTTTGGTGAAATTATTGGCAATGAGGAAAGATGATAGCTTATCGTACCATGCCCGAGGAGCTTGTTTGAGACCGTATAGAGCTTTGTTCAGTTTGTAGACATGGTTCGGGAACTCAGGATCAACAAATCCATCTGGTTGGCTGACAAACACCGTTTCTTTAAGTTGTCCATTGATAAAGGCAGTTTTGACATCCATATGATAGACCGTCATATTCATATGACCGCGAACACGAGAAATATCCGAACAGCGTCCAAACGAGCAACCGGAGCAAAAGATTCTTCAAAGTCTATGCCCTCTTCCTGATGATAACCCTTAGCAACTAGTCGTGACTTGTTTAGGATAACATTCCCTTCAGCATCCAATTTGTTCTTCCAAATCCATTTTAGACTGATGACGTAAACCCCTGTTGGTCTTTCAACCAGTTCCAATACTTCAAGACGTTTGAGTTGGTTGAGTTCTTCTTGCATGGATTCAATCCAGGTGTTTTTTGTCATTGTGTCTTTTATGTTTTTGGGCTCATATTGGCAGACGGTGAGTGCATAAATGCAATGTTCACCATCTGAGTAAAATGTTGTCTTGTAACGATCGGTTGATTCGGGTTGCCAATAATATTTTCCAGAGGATGATCTTTTGTCCATATATGTGTAGAGGGTTGATGTTGGTTTACATCGTGCATATTTTGAGGATTCAAATGGTTTGTTAAAGATTCCGCGACATCTGGTGCAGCAGTCTCATTAGAAAATGGGTTAAAGAACGCATTCGGATCAAAATCGGCAGGTGGGGTACTTCATTAAGAACATCATCAGCCGGTTCATCAATGTTGGAAGCGGTTTGTTCCACTGTTGTGTTGGAGTCAACTGGTGGTGCTTCTTCAACAATAGTTGTTGTCGCAGGTGTATCAGGTATAGGAATATTATCAGGTTGTGCAGTGAAAATAGCGGATACACCTGGAGCACATTCATCAATATCGTCACTGAACAGTGGAGCAAATAACCTTTCCATTTGTTGACGAGTGAGTTGGGGGCTTTGTTCAGCTGATGATGGGGTTTGGGGGAAGTTTAAGCAGTTGTGACCGGGTTCTAAGCTGTTATACTCAGAAGCCATTTCCATGAGTTCATCAAAATGAGCATGAATCATTTCCATAACCTCCTTTGTTCAAAGATTCCAGATGCGGAAACCTTTAGAATTATCACAGTATCCAATAAAGACTCCAATGTCAGCTTTGGCTTTGAGCTTTCCAAAGTCATCACGATAATTATTCGGATAGCAAAGAGATCCAAATACATGAAAGTGTTTGAGATTAGGTTTTCTGTTGTGGACAAGCTCGAAAGGTGTTTTGTTGTGGCGTTTTGTAATCATAGAACGGTTATGAGTATAGCATGCAGTAGATACAACTTCTGCCCATAAGTAATCTGGGAGTTTGGCATTGATTAACATTGTTCTTGCAGCTTCCACCAACGTTCGGTTTCGTCTTTCAACAACTCCGTTTTGTTCAGGTGTACAAGCAATAGATGTCTGATGCTGAATTCCCACTTTCTCATAAAATTCACGAAGGGTTTTGTTAACAAATTCAGTTCCTCTGTCTGTTCTGATATGTCGGACGGTGTTTCGGAACCGAACCTGTATTTTCGTGAAAAAGGTGATTATCATCTGTGGAGCTTGGTCTTTGCTTCGAAGAAAGTAGACCCAAGTCCAACGTGAATAGTCATCAACGATTACTAAGATGTAGCGTTTGCCATTTATCGTTTGCACACGCATCGGGCCACACAAATCCATGTGAAGAAGATGTAGCACATGCTGAGAGCTGTGTTCCACCTTTGAAGGAAAATGAGCACGAGTGCTTTTTCCTTGTTCACAAGCTGAGCAAAGGTGATCTTTAGAATACCGAAATCGTGGGAGTCCTTCAACTAGTTTGTGTCGAGCAAGGTTGTTGATGGTCTGAAAGTTTAGATGCGAGAGACGACGGTGCCATAGCCATGATTTTGTTGATGTTGCCTTTGAAAGTAAGCAGATGGGAGAAGAAGCAACCATGTCTTGCATAGAGATAGTGTAAAGACTAGAAGTACGCGAGCCAGGCATGAGGTCGTTTCCTTGTAGATCACAAATGAAACACGATTTCTCCCTGAAAGCAACCTCCAAATCTCCATCACAGAATTGACCGACTGAAAACAGATTGTGACCGAGGCCTTCCACATAGTAAACCCTGCTTATTTCAATGTTCCCATTGATATAGTCTCCGTAGCCCATGATAGTTGCGAAGTGATCATTCCTGAACCTGACAGTGCCAATGAACTTTGCAATAAAGTTTGATAGCAGTTTAAGGTTGCCTGTCATGTGTCAGGAACATCCGCTATTAACAATCCAGAAAATGATCTGCATCACCTGCATTACACACAGACGACACAGATGGAATAGAAGTAGATGTGGAACCCGAAATGTTTGAGGGTTCCGGAGCAGTTATATTAGACATACACACATCAATAACTTTAGGCATCCATTTAAATCCTAGTGTGTTATATATCCATTTCTGCCATCTATAACTACTATTTGCTTTAGTCTTAGTAAATGCACTAGTTGGTACACTATTCTTAGGAGGTGAAACTGGTGCTAAGGGGACAACAGTGTGTTTCTTAGAATCTAAAGAAGGCGGTCTACCAAGCACAGACTTAGAAAGGTTAGTTGGCCTAGAGGTATTCCGATTCATAGGATCCCTTAAACGAGAGATGATAGCTTTAGCAACATATTTGTCATGACAATCAAAATTCATACTTTTAAGACAAATAACACAAGGTGCATCAGACTGAATATCAAAAGTACTTAAAGGTTTAGCATTCGTTACATCACTATTTCTATTACATTTGCCAGACGCAATATCTATGGTGAAAGCAACGTGAGTCTTATTCATAGTCCTAGGGTGTTCTTCTACTTTAGCATTCCTTATTCATCTTTTCTTAGGTCGCAACTTCCTATTCTTCGATGTAGTGCTCCTAGGCTGTGAAGTGCGGACGTTTGGAAAAGACGTAACTAGTCCTGTTTCAGTATAAGGAAGCACATTAGCAATGTGTGATTTGACAGTAGGAATTCTAGGTTCACGATTACTAAGTGTTACTGGTGCTATCTTCTTAATGACGGTTGGGGGAAGTTGTTCATACTTTCCTAACATTTCTCTTAACTTAAAGATAGTGTGCACCAATTCTTGATTTTCAGAACGAAGATTTCTCGAAAAATTCATGACTTCCTTAGTGTGTTTGAGAAAATGATCAAGCTCGTTTGATGCTTCATCACGAGTCTTTTTAAGTAAATCAAATATGACACCATATTCCTGTTTAACTTTTAAAAGTTCTTGTTCATATTTAGAGATTTGACATTTCAAAGACACGTTCTGATCATCCAGTTGCTCAAATTTTGGATTAAACGATTTAGATTGCAACTGGGTGATTTTGTTTTGCAAAGCAAGTTCACGATTTTGACAATCTTTTTGACACCATTGAAGACAACGTTTTGCATTTGAAAGCTCGTTATTCAATCGTTCATTTTCAGCTTTTAAAGATTTAAACTGATGCACATTATCAGAATTATCAATAGTAACAACATTATCAATGATTTCAGCAGAGAGATAATCAGATGCATGTGGCAAAGAATGAAATAACACAACATTATGGATATCAGCACAGATAACATCTTCCAAGAGTCGATCAGCATCTTTTCTCAAAATTTTCTTTTTACGTTTAGTATTAGAAATAGATGTTTCAGTTTTCTCAAAAACGACCTTCATCACTCCAGGTTCCTTATGAAATTCCCATTCCCAAGATAATGCACAATTTTTCAAGTTTTTAACATTAGGTAAAAGATTTTTGTGAAAAATGTCTCTTTGTTCTCGCGCCAGAGGCGATTGAAAATGTTAAACTTTGATTTCAGAATGATATTCTATCTCATGTTGCAAAGTTTTGAGGTCAGCCATGAAAAGGTCAAAATATCTGAGAATTTTGCGATTTTCAGGTTTTGAATTTACTTCACTGATGGAAGGTAAAGGACCATAAATTTGTGCATAATCTGGTTGGGGATTTACATTAGAAGACTCAGGTGTTTTAATGATTACCCTTGGTGTGTTAGAAGAATCCTTTGGTGGGACTAAAGTGATCGCTTGTGAATAAGTAAAAGGTTTGTTGTAAACAACTTTTTCTAATTTTGATCGACTCTCGTCTTCAGCATCTAATTCCTCTTGATGATGATATTCAACAACAGTCATAACAGAATCATCAATTTTATATTCTACACTGGAAACTTTCGGATTTGGTTTGAATGTTTTGGGAGAAAGCTTAGGTTTGTAATCAGCAAGAATCAGTCCATATCCTTTTGGATTTGGTTTTAAAGTAAACTTTTCAATAGCTGTTACGGACTCACCATGTTTATAAACGACAGTTTTAAACTCTTTAAGCTTGTTTTGCAAATCAACAATTTCTTCCAGATAGTCATCTATTCGATTTGTTGAATGCTTTTTTATGCAGAGAACGTTTTTTGACAAGTTAACAACTCAGCCTTAGCTTTTTGATTTTCCAAGGTGAGAGCGTTAATTTTCTTTTTATGTTCATGTTTCAGTTGTTCTATTTCAGACAACAAAGCATTTTTCGAAGCGGATAGATCACGCATCTATCTCTCTAAATATTTTTCGTTTTGATGAGATTTAGCAAAAGCTGCTTCAAAACCTTTTTCACGTTTTTCTTGAGCTTTGAAAAAATTGAGTTGCATTTTTAAACATTCGAAATCCTTGGTTAACAGTGCATTTTTGCTTTTTAAGTCCTCATTAATGGCACGACATTCTTCCACTATGGTTTGTTGGTCTTGTATTAAACGAGCAAAATCTGGATGAGGCAAAAGTTCGGCTTGTTCAACGTGAGTCTCAACATGATCATTATTTAGATCCTCAAGTATAACCACGGAGTCAATTTGATAATCAAAGGAAACCATAAGGTCATCTTGATCGTCAAATGTAACTACGGGGTCTAATTGAAAATCGTCAGAATGAGATGTGGAAGACTCATTTTGAACATTCTGAGCCTTGCTGGATTCAGATTTTGGCAGAGATATTAGATCAGAGATATACATGGTTTGTTCGGGTACCTGAGACAAGCCATCAGTGTCATACACTGGGCCTGTTTCACTTATGTGTAGCTCTTGCATATTGGCCATCAACATAACTGCTGAGTTGGTCTGCAAGTCCTCCATATTATCATCTGAGTCAGCATCTGCCATAAAGCTCTGTTCTTTGTCTGTGAGAGTTCCACCAGCTTCATCCTTAAGAGCCAAAAGAAGAGCCTCTTTGTGATAAGCACTGCCCCTAGTCCTCGGCTTTGGGCATGCATTAGCTAGGTGTCCCTTCTCATTGCAGTTGTAGCATCGAAGACCATTTAACCCATTCTGAGCATTTCCCTGTTCCACCACTTGAGCTCTGTTGTTATTCCTACCCACAGCATTAAACCCTTGACCACAGCTCATCTGTAGACCATAACCACGATTCTGAACCTCAACTCGTCCATTGTTCACAACAGCCTGATTCCTTGTGTTTGAGGAGGAACGGATGCGATTGTTGGATTTGTTGGTATAACAGCCAAAAGCATTAACAATCATAACAAATCCTTGTTGCAATGCTTCGAACGGATCAATTTCCTCATTAGCTTCACTGACAAGTGCTTGAGCATTGTTGTTGTTGTATGGAACCAATTGATTTTGTTGAGATTGTTGCTGTGAAGGATCATGTGGTGTGGTTGCAGTAGTTGGTTGAGTTGCTGGTTGAGGAGAATAATTGTTTTGAGCATACAAGGCAAGTTGTTGATTTTCCGGATGTGTCGGTGGAGCAATTTGAGCATGGAGAATCCTTTCCCTATCAACTTCCTTTTCATGAGGCTTCAAGTAATCGTACAACAATCCATATGTAGAATGATGCATATTCTTCGCTTGACGGAGAAAAATGACATACTTCTCCCATTCAGGACCAAGACTACTTAGGAACTTAGTATTCACTGCAATTCTTGGCATGATGATGTTGTGTTTATCCAAATCATTGATGATGTCTGAGAATCGATGATGATAAGACTCTAGTGTCTCTCCAGGTTCAATCATGAAGTGTTCATAAGCCAAGTAAATTCTGGATTCCATATCCTCCTAATTGAGTATAGATCCTTCCATAAGAAGACGAATATCATCCCACATCGCCTTTGCAGTCTTTTGAGCATCAACACTTCGAAGAATTGGGTTCGGTAATCCTAAGAGGATATATTCCATTGCAAGCTCATCAGCTTCATAGTGTAGAAGTTCTTCTGGATTCAAGTCTGCAACAGTAGCAATGTTCGTTTGTTCATCTCTTGGTGGATTAGCATTTGGATCTTCGGGTACAATGACATTAGGCATCTGAAATGGACCTTCCAAGATAACCTTCTTTAAGAACTTTCCATGTGGCTTCTTCAGATCACAAAACCTAAAGAACCTTATCACCCATTGATCGTAGTTTCCTGGAGTGAGCATTGGAGGTCTATCAAGTGATCCAGCCTCATGAATTGATTGTTGGCTGCTTAAAGCTTCACACATCTTTGCAAACCAAGTAGGTTCCTTCATAGTGTACCTTGATGGATGTTGATTGAATTCATTTGTGTAGGGTTGAACTTGAAGACTTGGTGGTGGTTGAACCATTTGAGGTTGTGGAATTGCAGCAAGTTGTTGGGTATGTTGTTGATTAAATTGTTGTTGATAAATTGCTTGTTGTTGATTCCATTGTTGATGTTGGGGACTTAATTGTTGTTGACGTTGAGGATAAGTGTAAGGGAAATAGTTAGAGTATGGTGGTTGAGACATGTTGAAACACTTGTGTTATAAAAATGGATCTTTGTAGTCGAATGAACCTTTGTTGATGAAGTATCCTTAGGCATAGAAATCACAATACCCAAGTAGCAATTATATGTAAAAACACCAAAGTTACGCGTAACAATCAAGAGTTACGCGTAGATTAAGCTTACGCGTAAGTAGGGAAAAGACTCTAAAGTTATGCGTAGACACAAAGTTAGGCGTAGAAACTTAGGGGTAGGATTACCTTATGCGTAAGACTAGGCTTATGCGTAAGATGAATCTTATGCGTAGGATTTCTACGCGTAAGCTTTATGCTTATGCGTAAGTTTAGGGTTTTGCCCAAACGATCTTTTACACTATCACAGTGAAAAAGATATCCAAATTCGACGTATTTTCAGGCTTATCCAAGCAAGGAAACACGGAGTAAACCACGAAACTGAAGATCAAACCACGGATAAAGTTACGCGTAAGATTAGGGTTTTGATACGCGTAGCCTTACTCGTAAAAATGATTTTGCCCAAAGATTTTTCTAAACCAGTTTTTGTGTGATAAAATAGCTTCAATAACACCAAAAGAACACAAGAATGTGAAATTTGATGATCCAAAGCTTCCAAAATGGTTACGCGTAGGTTTACACCCTCGTTCAAAAACTAGTTGAAAAACAATGATCCACGCATAAAGTTCGAAACTTTTTGCCAAAAACAGTAAGTTTAACACCTTATAACATTGAAAGTACAAGAATCTTGGAATAAAAAGAGTTAAAAATGCTTTTTTAAGCAAGCCAAAGTTATGGAACCGTAAGTTATGCGTGAGACCAAAACTCACTTCAAACAATACGTTCACCCAACTATTAGGCGATTGATACCACTGTTAGGTCACTAGTTTTACAACACAAGCAACATAGAAAGAGATAAAGAAGATTGAACAATAAACTAAACACACACACATGATTATACTTGACCGGTTATGTGTAGAGAGTGAGTGAAAGGAATAAATTGAACAACCAACCCTCAAGAGAGGGTTATACAAGAGTATTTATAGGCAAGGAGCTAGGGAAACACTCCCATTCCTTCCCTTTTCCTTATTGGACATGGGCCTAAGCTTATGGGCCTTCTACATAAGCTAGACCTTACACAAACATAAAGGCCATAATAAGCTACCTATTACATATGAGTAACTAACACTTGAATTAAGGATTAGGAGTTATTCCAACAAGCACAAGGTGAGAACTGTTGTCATTGCTCTCCAAGGTTGATACATGTGACCGGTGATGATGTCAGAAGCTCTTGTTATGCTAGTCTGGTATCCCAAACCAATTAAAAAAACTATTAGGTCTTCAGCACTGGGTGGTGGTTCTGATCGTATGTTGGGGTTACAGGGAGTGATTCCAACGGCTTTGCTAAGAATGTCAGAATCAATCACAAATTCCCTGTCATCCAGTTTGCAGGAATATTTTGCTGTGATTTTGTCCTATTCAAGGGTGTTCCAGAATTGTTGTATGTAAATGGAGGGAATTGTGCATTGCCTTGTTAGTGCACCGAAGAAGTTTGTGTTTTTCAGGATATCAATAGACACTTTGAGGATAGGATTTTGTTGCAACTTTTGTAAATCTACATAACAATTACTTTTTCCAATTTCTGCCCATTGACTTTTAGGAAGGATTTCTTCATCTGAAAGGAATTTGGATGGAGTAGAAGATGCAATGTTCTTAGCTGAGGTTGTGTTTGGCATTGAAGATCTAACGATACACACAAGCAACAACAATAATTGAGAGCATGTCAGATTATAACTGGTTAGTAAAAGCAACCATGAATCCACCCTTGTGACAAACACCGTAAGTAAGAGCATGGATATAGTTCCCATAAACAAATGGAAATAGATTGAGTGGGATAAAAGAGTTTTTCAGGTTAACGGATCCATTTGACACAGATTTCGAGAGACAAGTTGGTTATGGATCAAATTATTTAAAAAAAACATAGTTACTAACAATTAATATCACGAGAAAAGATACTATTAAGGAGATGTTATAGCAGGATGTTTGGACCAGGTTGTGATACCAAGTTGCCACAAGAGAAACCAAGTACAACATGATCAAACAGTAGCTGATATAGCAATTCGCTAACAGTATGATTGTCAATACAAGTTGCTACAGGAAAACCTGAGACAAGTTGCTAACATGAAATTAGGCTAGTAAGTTGCCTTAAAAATAGTTTAATAAACCAAGTCGCCACTAGAAATTTGTGCCATCAAGTCGCTAATTTTGCAGAGGTAAGTTGCTATCAATAGTGATAAGACCAAGTCGCTACATGATTAATATTATTAAGTCGCTAGCTTTAAATGACAAGTCGCCATCAACAGTAATTCTGCTAAGTCGCTACAAGTAAGTTGACTAAGTCACTAACTTTACTATGTCGCTAACTTGTAAAGACAATTCGCCATCAACATCAATACTGCTAAGTCGCTATAGGTCAGTTCACTAAGTCGCTAACTTGACTAAGTCGCTAACTTGACTAACTCACTAACTTGTAAAGACAAGTCGCCATCAACAACAATACTGCTAAGTCACTATAGGTCTATTCACTAATTCGCTAACTTGAATGTATTCAGGAGTAGAAACTCGCCACGAAGAATTAATACACTAACTCGCTACCAAGAACGTTGTCATAGCAGATAAAGAACACAGGCATATTATTCTTATAATCAACTCAATCCATTCAACACAATCCAACCACTATCAGAAACACATTCAATTAATCCATACACACAACCAGATTCAAAAACACAACCCAACTCGAATCTCAAAAAAAAAACAACGCTCACATATTCATTAACACATATACTCATAAGGATTTACAACAACCCAGTGCATTCAAACTACTCTTAAACCAATAACATATCAATCTCAATTGTTCCATTAAACAAATCCAACAACAAACCTTTACGAGGGAAGCAAGAGATGATTTTCAAGATCCGTGGAAACTGTTAAGGAATAAGAGTTAGGAAATGCATATATGTTCATATATGGAGACAAGAAACAGATCAATATTCCCTTACCAGACACAAGTCGCTACGAAGATTCGAGAGAGGGAGAGAAAAACGAGAGGAAGATAAATATTTTTAAGTTTATGAAAAATAAAAAAGCAAGTCGCTAGGGTATAGAGAGGGGTTTAAGCAAGAATACCAAGTTGACACATTTAGTCCCTGTAGTTTTGTGAGTGGTTAGCAACTCGCTATCCTAGATTCATAATAAGTCGCTAAGACTATACTCAGCAAGTCTCTAACCTCAAATTTACCAAACCAAGTTGCTAAGACTTTACAAAGCAAGTTGCTATCTTATCACATTATGTATTACAGACTCATTGGTTATATGAACTTATCAGATAGCAAGCTAACATAGATAGCCTAAAGAGATAACATAATAAGATAAGCAAACTCACATAATGGATAAGCAAACTAACAACCTGTATTTGAGCACAAAACATAACCATCGAAGATATAAACAAGATATCTTGAAGAATTCTCCCCCTCAATCAATGTTACTAGAGAACATTGATTGAAATCAACCCACCCGATATAAGATTAGAATATATCAGTTGTTCGAACTTCATCTATGATCCCGTATCATTATTGAATGACATTTCTAGGACCGTAGATGTTATCGATAACAAAGAATATATCCTTTATTAGTTTGAGGAAAATGACAAAATTATGAATTTAAAAGAATGAAATATTTAAAAAAATATTAAAACTAAGTGTAGAGAATGTATTTGCGAAGTATTAAAACAAAGTTAAAGTTTTTTTTTTTTTTTTTAACTTGATTTGTACACATATTTTTAAGAACGAGTCCTGATTCAAGATGAAAAAGGAGTCAAAGTACGAGGTACATCAAATCTGGCATGCTATGGCTCCTGAGTGAGCTATATTCATTTCTGATGGAAACCAAGTCATGAAGTTCCTGATAGAATTAAACATTGTACCTGAAAAAGACTGAGAGCACATTGTACTAGAAGCACATGTAGAATTGAAAATGGATGGGTTAGTGACATGATTAATCTCACTATTGGATGTATCACAGTTTAATATAGATGTATCATTATTAGAGATCCCTTTAGGTTCAATATACTTGAAGAGTTTTCCTGTAAACTTAAATAATCTGCCAGTGGGAATCTATTTGAAGCAGTTGCTAGTAGATTTGTATGTATGCACTTCCCTGTTTTGACTATTGGTCCTTTTGTGATTAGTATGTTTCTTAGGGGATTGATCAGCCAATTGATGTTTCTTATGAGAACTAGTCGTACTTCTAGTATTTCTGATCTTTGAGCTTTGAACATTAACCTGAGGTTTGAGATTCATCATATCGGAACGAAGCAATGAAGTGACTGGTTTTGTCAAAAGAACATTCTCATCAACTTGGGAGGCAAGCCTAGATTTCAATGGTTTAACTCTTTCAGTTCTGAAGGCATTAGGCTGCTTAACTACTGTACATTTAGAGTGGTTATGAACAGTTGAATTTCCCAAAGTTGATGGTTTTGCAAACTTAGTGTTCATCCTATTTCCAATAGATTTCCTAAGCTCATTTTTTAAGGCAACAATATTGAAGCTCTTATCCTGAATTAGGGCTTTGAGGTTATCAATGTCTTTCAACAAGATGTTAGATTGATTGATCAACTTGGAATTGGTCTCCTCTAAGTTCTTTCTTAATGACTCATTTTCTCTTAATAGGTTGGACACACATAGAGCTAGTTCAGCATTTCTTGATTCAAGTGTATCACTCATCTCATTACAGTCATATTTTTGCACATCTGAGAGTAGTAATTTCAGATTGCATATGGTTGAATCTTTGTCCTGAATCTGGGTTTTTAATTGATTAATTTCAAAAAAATTCTGGAAATTCCTGATTAATACAAGATTTTTTTTGCATAAAAGCTTTCATCCTTTTGTTGTATTTCAATTTCCAATGAAATGCAATGTTTTTCAAGAATTGAGTATTTGTTTGAAAGTTCATCATATACCCTTTTTTCAATCATGTCATTAGCTTTAACAGTTTTAGATTCAGGCTCAACCAAGATCGATTTCATAGTGTTATATTCAGAGTTAGAGTCAGGTACATTAACATATGAATTACTATGATCAGTTAAGTGTACCTCATCACCTGAAACCTTTTCTGACTCTGAGTCTTTGAGATCAGTACAGTTGTCTTCATCCTCTTTTATTGCAACTGAACTTCTGCATTTGATATCATTCATTGGTTCAACTGATCTATTGCATGACCTGTCAAAATCTTCCCATAGCATCACTTGACACCCATTCATTTCATTCAGCTTGTCATTCTCTTTAGCAGCTTCCTTAATGTATATTTCCACATTACCCATAAGTTGAATAAAGGTGTTTCTGAACTCATGAATTTCCATTCCAGTGTGTTTCTTGAATGAGATTCCAGTCATCTCATCATCAAAATTTGAGGAATATTCCCCTCGGATAAGTGGCTGAAATTGATTGAAGATTACTTGAAGAGCTGCATTTGATTCATCAGTTGAGAACTTTTCTTTGGTAATTTGAAACCTCAGTTGTTCTAAGTTTAGTAACACAGTTCTTGTCAAAGTGGGAAAGTCCTGACGAAGGATAGCACTGCTTGTTCGATCCATAGTTATAGATAAAAGTAGTTTGAGATGCTGATGAAGAAGTTGAAAGGGCTCAATGGAGCATTCCATTTGCTTTGCATCATTTGTCAATATTAAGGGTGACTCATCAGAGTTGTTTTGATTAAAAGATGCTGAATCATTTACTGTAGAGCATTCTGGGAAGCATCCTGTTTCATTATTCTGTGAGGTATCATAGAGTGCAAGTACTTTGGTGATTAATGGATCAGTGATGTAAGACATTGTGTTGATGAATGTGTTTATGGATATTAGATATAAGTAACTTGCTTCACTTCACCAAGGTATTCAAAATCCAAGTCGCTAAGTACCAAGTAGCTAAGAGTTTAACAGCAAGTCAGTAATAACTAAGTCGCTACGAATTTTGGCACCAAGTCGCCAAGCACTAAGTTGCTAGGTAAAAACAAAACAAGTCGCTAATTTCCCAAGTCGCTACAAAATTTTGACGGCAAGTCGCTAAGAACCAAGTCGCTAAGATTTCAAGTCGCTAAATAGCAACTCGCTATGGTCCAAATCGCTAGTACGAAGTCGCTATGAAACTTAAAGAACAAGTCGCTATCAAAATTGAAAGCAAGTCGCTACCGTCACCAAGTCGCTACCCGTAGTGGAGAATCCACTAAGTGTACTGTTTGTCGGCTTGTCTCAATAGACAAGTCGCTAAGCAACAAGTCACTACCAAAACACACTACAACTCACTACAGTTTTACAAACCAAGTCGCTACCAAGAAATGAAGTCCGTAGCACAAGTCGCTAGCGAGAGTAAACTTTAAAAACACACATTTCAATCCAAAAACAACCCAACCACGATGATTGAAGCTTTCCAAATCAAAACCCAAGCACATACAGTGATTCTAAACACAAAACTACACCCAAGATTCAAACTTTAACACTAGAAATGATCCAAATGATGCAAAAACCACAAAACTTTTTCAAACTCTAAAACCACCTAAAAGTCACTAGAAATCCAAAGATATGTAAGAGATGATCAAACCATGGCTCTTGATACCATTTGTAACATATTGGATTTCACAAACACACTAAACCATAATCATAAGTAGGCGAATAATATGTTTTAGAGAGAGAAAGTGGGATATTCTAGAAAGAGAAACTTGTGGAATGTTAGATTTCCAAATGAACATCCAACCCTCTACCTTGCAAGGTAGAGGGTATTTATAGGTTACAAACTAAACGACTTCCTGACGGCCTGTGGATCTAGTATACAATGGGTAAAGACCCGTCCTTCCTCCACGGTGTTGCACTAAACTAACTAAGAAACTACTTAATAACGTAAATAACGACAAGTCTACGAGCTAACTTAGGCTAGATAACATTTGGGGTGACCGACTCTTTAACTTATGGAATTTCAAATTCCTAACAAGAACTTTTTCTTGTTTAAACTTGCCACAGATACAGGTCCAAACAAATCCATGTGTAACAGCTCCAAAGGTTCTCTAATAGTCCTCTCCTCAAGCTTCTTACATGAAGCTTTATGTTGTTTACCCTTCTTGCACGCCAAATAGGAGTGATCGTTCTTGTAAGTCTTTGAAGGTAAACCTCTAACTAAATTTCATTTGACCAGTTTGTTGATATTCTTGAAATTTACATGGCCCAATCTTCTATGCCACTGATGTGCTTCTTCAGATGTTGCTTTTGCCACCAAACATGTGGCTCTTCCATAAGAGTGAAGACTCTTCATATCTAGACTGTACACATCATTGGTTCTTGGTACTCTAAGGACTACCAAGTTATCATCAACAGGCTTGAATTCAGTGGATAAGATGAGACATTCTGTGTCAGTGAATAACACAGGATGCTTTTTATCACAGATTTGAGAGACTGATAATAAGTTGAACTTGAGCTCCTTCACATATCTAACATTCTCAAAATCTATACGCCCTGCTTTGATGGTTCCTTTTCCAGTAATTCTTCCTCCATTGGGATCATTCCCAAATGCAACTCTTCCTCCACTAATAGATCTAAAATCAGACAGAATCTCCTTGTCTCCTGTCATACTTCCAGAGCAACCACTATCTATAATCAAATTATCTTTAAGCTCCTCTTCTGGGTTTCCCTGCACAAAGATTTAAAGAGTTATATTCTTTTAGGAACCCAAGCCATTACTGACTTGTGTTCCCCTTATGGAGTTACAAACTCAAATTCTTTGAGTATGTAATTCCAACTATTTTTTAAAACATGATCCAGAATTATCTTTTGATTTTTAGCATGTGGATTTTCAAAACTTTCTGGATTTTCAACAAAACTCTCTTTTGCAATTTCATTCTCTTTTTCCTGTATCACAAAAACATCTGATTCACTTTTTGTTAAAAGTATTGTTTGTCCCTCAGCAGTACTTTCTCTCTTAACCCATTCGGTTTTAACACTTGGTTCCTGTGATCTAGATACCCTATGTGAATTGTAATACCTTCTAGGTTGATAGTAATGAGATCTCCTAGGGTTCCTGTTCCAAGAACTATTAGCAGTACCTTGGTTTAATGGAGCAGTACTTTGGGAATGTACTGCATGTGTAGGTACTGGTGATTTTAAAAAAGGTCTTCTCTGGTGAGGGTACCTATGGTCTGGTAAGAAATTGCCGTGATTGACCCTGTTTGAATTATTCCAGACTGGTTTTATTTCCCTATGTTTCTGGTTGGCATACCTGTTCTTTGGAAATTTTCTAAGGTATTCTGAGTGACGTTCACAATCCTTGATTAAATGAGTAGGACTATAACACACAAAACACAATTTTTGACCCATACTTCCAAAGTGGTTTCTTCTATGTCTATGACCAAAACTATTTTGCCTTCTAGGTGAATGATTAAACATGTTTTGACCAAAATTATCCCAAAAAGGTTTAGTAGTACTGTTTTGAAAAGATTTTCCTGGAGGTACTGCTTATGGAGCAGTACTTTGAGTTGAAGGTACTGCTTGACTTTGAACATTGTTTTCAACAGTTTCTTTTGGGGTTTCAGACCTAAATCGACCAATAAGCTTTTTCCTAAACTCAAGAATGTCAACACCAAAACGAGAAACATCAGGCCTAGGGGGTTGATGAATTCCAATGGGATGAGGAACTGCATGATAACCATTATCAGAAGGTGTTTCACTAACTGAATCCTCATTACTAGATGTGTCTACATAATTAATGAGTTCATCATCACTAGTGGTTATATCCTCTAGGTCATCACCATATTCATTTTCTTCTATGTTATCAAAGTTCATACCAAAACCTAAGCCAGATCTAATGTAAGCTCTTCTCTGTTTTGGAACATAAGTAACATGTGATATGCCAGATTCTTTCCAAGCATCAAACTTTGCTAACAAATCTTCTTTCTCCTTAGTTAGTTTCTCAATTTCAGAAATCTTACAATTTAGTTTCCATTCACTTAGTTTTAACTGGTAATCCTGTTGTTCATACTTTTTAGCCCAAGCCATTTCATTATTTTCATGAGTTAAGATTTTGGCTTCCATTGATTCTAATGTTATTTGATAACCAGCTACCTCAGACCTAGCCCTAACATAATTATCTCTTTCAATAACATAACTGCCAAGTAATTTTTGATAAAAATCATGACAATTTGAGCACACCTCAGAGATAGGGGTGAATTTGGTGAAGTAGCCACCATTTCAAGTAGAACAGGATCCTATTCACTCTCCATGCTCCAATCAAATCCTCCAAAGCCATCTTCGGATTCCAAAGCAGCATGATCAGATTCCTCATCAAAAGCAGTGCTCCAGTCCAATTCTTCTACTGAATCTTCAACTGCTTCTTCCACTGCTACCATACAATAAGTTACTGGTTCATCATCAAACTCAGCACTCTAGTCAACCTCTGATAAACTTTCTTGAGTAACCAAGGATTTTGTTTCAGTAATTGGTATTTCTTTGAGCTCCAGCTTTGGTTTCTCAGTCATCCTGTTTGCTTGATACTTAGCAAACCTGCACTCCCTTGCAAAGTGTCCAGTCTTTTGACAATTGAAGCATTCAATTTTGGATTTGTCAAAAGTGATTCCCTGTTTTGGTTTGAAGTCAATGTTCTTTCCTGTTTTCTTCATATACTTCTTGATCCTTGCAGTGATCATTGCTACTTGCCACCGGATATCAATTTCTTCTAAAGCATCCTCTTCAATTTGTGAGAGATCTTCTTCATAAGTGACAGGTAAAGAAGCTTGTTGTGCAAAGAAAGAGCACACAACTTCATCTGAGCACATGGTAGTAGTTGGTGGGGCTTGTTGAGCATAGGTTGGGGCAGTATAGGAAACAGTACTTTGAGTTACAGTACTTTGAGTAGGAGAAGCAGTACTTTTGGTGGAAGTACTGCCCCTCTTTTCAGATGACAGAAAAGCAATACTGTGAGATTTGGAACTTGTTTGACCATTCATCTCATGCTCATACACCTTCAGATGGTTGTAGAGATCATCAAAGCCCATGACATCCAAACCAGGTTGTCCTTTGATCATAGTAGCAATCACATGCCATGTGGATGGCAAACTTCTCAAGAACTTCAAATTGGCATCTTCAACAGATACTTCTGCCTTGTATAGCTCCAACATGTTGAGGAGATTTTGAAATCTATCATATGCAGCATCAAGACCCTCTCTTTCACCAATAGTGAAAGTTTCAAACTGTTGCTTCAACAGATTTCTATGCATCTTCTTAGAAGCTTCATTCCCTCCAAATCTTGTCTTGAGAGCAGCCCAGAGCTGCTTTGCATCTTTAGCATCATGAAACTTCAGTAGATGTCCATCAGGTATAGCAGATAAGAGTATGTTAAGAGCCTTTTCTTGATTCCTTATGGTAGCTGCTGGTAAGACTAGTTTTGGTGGTTTAGGTTGTCTAGGAATTTCCACAGGATCTGCAACTACTGTGTTGGGAATTATGTGAAGTATGAATTATGCTGAAGATTATGCTGAATGGATTCTACTGAAGTGTATGGATTCTGCCGAAGACATAATTCTACTGAAGTTATATAGTCATTAGTTTGTTTCTGCGGAGATAGTTATTCCGTATTTTCTATAGTTAGTTAGGATATGCATGAGCTTTATTAGGAAGTGATTGTGTATATCTTATTTAGTTTTACGTTTCTTAGAGAAGAAGTTAGGGTTTCTTGTCTATAAAAGGAACACAATAGAATGAATTATGTACTAGACGTTTATGAATTATTAATATAACGATCTATAGAGGATCGAAGAGTTCTTAGTTATCTGTGCTTTATACTTGTGTTTATATTCCGCTAAAGAATACAAGTTGTAGAGATTTTCTTTTAGTTTGTTTGTGATTACATAAGCAATACTAACGATCTATGAAGCTCAAGATCTATCAAGGTCTGCTAGTTTTCAACAAGTGGTATCAGAGCCTCGTGAGAGTCTCTACGATACTAAGAACAGGTTTTTCTAAACACCCATACAACCAAAACAAAATTCACTATGTCTGGATCAGACGTTGATGTCGAAATCACCAACAACCAAAACTCCACTCAACTACAACAACTAAGTCTTTCGAACAGTAATGCTAAGTTTCCTTACCTTAAAAGGGAGGAATATGATCTTTGGGCGATGAAGATGCAAAACTGGATCTCCAACATTGATTGGAATCTATGGGAGATCGTAAGGAAGGGAAACAGTCTGAATAGAACTACCACAGATGCTGATGGCAATCTTACTTTTGTTCCTCCCAAATCTGTTGAATAGATATTCGCAGTTCAAAGAGAAACCAAAGTTAAGACAATTCTTCTTCAAGCTATTCCTGAGGATCACTTGGGTGATTTTCACTTCATGAATGATGCTAAGGACATATGGTTAGAAATCAAGGCTAAGTTCGGAGGGAATGAGGAGTCTAGGAGAATGAGAAAGTCGATGCTGAGACAACAGTTTGAAGATTTTCAAATCTCTGAAGAGGAAGGAATTCACAAGGGCTGTGACAGGTTTCACAAGATCTTAAGTCAGTTGAATCAGCTGAAGGCAAAGCCAGATAATGATGATTGTAATTCTAAGTTCTTGAGGTCTTTACCTCAATCCTGGCTACAAGTGAGCATTGCTTTAAAAGCTAAAGGGGGTTTGGATATGCTTACTTTTGATGAGCTGTACAACAAACTTAAAGCTCTTGAACATGACGTAAGGAGTCCTTTTCGTTCATCATCTACTGCTAGTCACACAGCTTTCGTTGGAGCTTCTACTCCAAAGATGACTCATGCTCCAAATCCAACTTACTCATCATCATCCTATACCAACACTTCATCAAGTTCTCAATCTGGAGGTATAATGGAAGATGTGCTTGGATCCTTCTTTGCTGACTATGATCCTCAGCAGGAACTTGCCTATGAGGATTTTGATCAGGTGGATCCACTGGAGATGGAAGAGATGAAGCTGAAGTGGCAGGTTCTATGCTGTCCATGGATATCAATAGGTTTGAGCGCAAAGCTGGGAGGAGGTTTGGCTTCCAAGGAAGAGATCCAGCAAGGTTTGACAAAAGGAAGGTCAAATGCTTTACATGTCAACAGATGGGTCACTTCTCCAGAGAGTGCAAAGATAGGAAAGCTGGTGATGACACTACAAGAAAAGTGGCTTTTTAGGACCCCCATAAGCGTCATAAAATGATACTTTTTAGGACCTTTCATTTAATAGGACCAAGGATGAAAGCGTTTCATGTAAGGCAGTTGTAATAGGTCCAAAGCGTCCTAACCCTTATGAAACCAATTTTATGGTCGTATTATATGTCTATGAACAACACAAATAGCGTCCTAATAAAACCATATTAGGACACTTTTACAATGTTTTAACATGTGATTACCTACTTTTAATCTTTCGAGACACATAAAAACGTCCTTAAAAGTATTGTTAGGACGCTTATGATGTAACATCATAGCTATTTTAGCAACCAAGAAAAGGGTACTAATAACTCAAATAAGATTATGATACCAATTTTATGGTCGCATTTTAGGTCTATAAACAACACAAATAACGTCCTAATAAAAACATATTAGGACACTTTTCCAATGTTCTAACATGTTATTTTAGGACACTTTTGTCAAAGTGTTGCTCTTTTTACAAATGCAACACTTTTATATTGCAACACTTTTAATACTCATGTGCAACACTTCTTATTACACGACACCAACCAATGACAACACTTTTACGCATCAAATGCGACACTTTCCATGATCTATCGCAACACTTCTTTTTCGTTTTAACAATACTAGTGCAACACTTTTTCTACTATAGGCAACACTAATTCATTTCATGCCGAATAATTGCTCAACAAAATCCAAAACTACAAATATAGGTAAAGTTTTAATTATACATGGATAGATAACTCGTTTCCATCATAGCAATATCATATTCCAAATACAAATTTGTCAAAAGTCAAACTATCATAAAGTTCATGAACACAAAATATGCATACTAAAATAATGGATAGTACTAAAATCTTCTTTGACATGAATTCTCAAAAGACTTCAATTTGATAGTTGCGAATCTTGATTTCCACCATATGTCATAATAAAGAAACCTGGTAAATATAAAACCAAATAATAAAATTAGATTTTCTTACAGTATGTGACACAAGATGTTATCAAACACTATATTAAAGCCACTAAGTCAATGATATCAATCCCTTACAAGACCTGATAGAAATTGTCCTTAAAGAAACATGTTGGTGTATTCTGATATAAGTATATAACAAGTTCACCTGCTTTTTCCAGTATGTGACACAAGATGTTAGACTATGTAATTCAAGTTAACCTGCTTTTTCCATGTTAGCGCCATCAAGTTGTGCGTCAACAAGTTCAACATCCTCATTTTCTGAACCATCTTCACTATCATTCCCATATTCTATCCCGTTTTGATTATTTTCAAACATAAAATGCTCAATTTCGTCATTCTCGTCACTTTCAAAACCATCTTCTGATATTTCATCTTCGCTCATATCTGTAATAATATAAAGCAAGTTAACCTTAAATTGTCTCATTATTTTTTGATTCAATTTTTACCATAAGCTATTTTTTTAACAAAAACTAAACTTATAAACTAGAAAATAAGCTTTTTTGAAACTCTTATTTTATTTATTTTTTTTTTGAGAACTTTGCTTATTGGAAAATGAAGATGCAATCAACATAAGTAACCTTTGTAAATACTTTTCTTCTAAAACCTCTTGAATAAGCTACATAAGCAGCTTATTGCTTTTGATTGGTGACAGATCCAAACCAAACACACCTTTTAGTTCACTTGAGCACAAATAAGCAAATGCAAACAGTTGGATAAGCAACACAAAAGGAGAAATAAGCAGTAGGAAAGAAAATGAGCTAAGTCTAACTGAAATAAGCCAATAGAAACAGGGATAAGCAGTTGGCAAATAAGCTACACTAGTGGGGGATCCTAAACTACAAGTGTGATGAATAAGCAATTAGAAGACATAAATAAGCTAAAAGCATCTAAGAACAGTAAAAACTAACCTAATGCACTAATAAGCAACTAAGGGAATCAGAATAAGCCAAAGCTAATCTAAATAAGCACAAAAAAAAAAAAAAAAAAAAAAAAAAAAAAAAAAAAAACATATCTGTAGTTGTGCTGTGCAGCCAAAAAAAACAATCCAAGGGGTACCTTTAGAGCTTATTTTGAATAAGCTAGAGAGGGAAATAGCATATGAGCTTCTGGCCACTTAGAGTCCACCCAGCCAACTGCCTTTTGCCCCCAAATATGTAGCCTGAATAAGCACTTTACAGCTTATAAATAAGCTGAAAAGGCTGCTGGGATGTTATCTCAAACAGTTTCGAAAACAGCTTAGGGTGGCTGTTTTGAAACTTATTTTGGACAAGCTACAAAGGGTATAAGCTCTTGAGCTTATGGGTATTTCAAGTTCATCAGGTAGACAAACCTTTGCCCCTATCTCTAGCTAATGAATGGCTTATTACAGATTGTAAATAAGCCATGCAACCAGGCTGCTGGAGTCTATTTGTGTCCTGTGCACAGTAACAGAAAAGGCAAAGGGGCTAATTTGAAGGCAATAATAAGCATTCAATTAAGCTCCAAAAGTGAAAAACAAGCTAACACTAATAGACCTAGTTCTACTAACTACTAGCACAAACAAATTCCAATCCTATATCTAACTTAAACCATCTAAAAATTAATCTTGCAAAAGTAATAGCTAGGTTGAAAGTGACTATGAGACAGAAAGAAAAATTACCAAAGCTCTTTGAAATGTGAATTTATGACTCAAACTTTCACCAAATACTTTGCAAAAGACCTTCACCACTGATTTTAGAATCAAAATGGGTCAAATTATCAATTTTGACCCAAGAGTAAGGCAATTCCAAACACCCTATTGGGCATAAAACTAGAAAACGTTTTCAAAATTTAAACTTGAAACCTTGAAATCTGAAATTGTACCACTAACAGCAACTCAGAATGAGTGTATACAATTAAGCAACTCTTTAGAACAAATAAAGAAACAGAATTTAAGAACATTAATAAAATGAAAAATGCTCAGGAATTAAAAACTTAAATTAAACTTGCATTGAGAGTTTTAAAATTACATGAAACTTAAACGACAAAAAATCAGTCCATTTAGTATTAAAGTAAAAAACCATTAACCAGTGGACCTCTCGTTAGCAAACTAATTAAAAAATTTACTTACGTATAACCTCTCGTTTTCCTTAGTCTGGAACACGTCGTCTTTATCCGTATGAGTGAGCCAAGTCTCGACCAAGTCCTCATGATGCTTTTCTTTTATGAACTATAAACAAAACAATATAAACACAAACTATATATAAACGCATATTCAAAAATGTATATCCAAATTCAAATATCATTCAAATACCATCCCGACACCAAATACATTACTAATCAAACGCAAAAATCAAAACAATTAAATTATATACAATGAACAAATACAAAATAATTGAATAAAAAAACATACTAGTGTCACGGCTGAAATAGAGGATGAGAAGATGAAAAGTAGAAAGGAAGAAAAGTAGTGTTGGTTCGGCTGCACAAAATCAAACACAAACATAAACACAATCAAACATAAAAAAAATCAAACAAAAACATTCATTAACAACCTATAAACGCCCCACTATTTTACTACCTTAACCTCAACATCTTAACTAGCTTACTACGTACTACATACCTTAAACAATCTACATACATTAACCTCGACATCTTAGCTCGTACTACCTTAACCTCAACATCTCAAATTTCATCAACAACCTGCACATTAACCTTAAAACAAATACAAGTATGTAATAATAAAAATACATACACAAGAGATGGGTACGGCACGAAACGAGAAGGCGGCGGCAAGACAACAGGTGGCGGTACTACCCAAATCAAACACAAAAAGTAGGTGGTGGTGACCGGCGGTGGTGGTCAAGAGAAGAGACGGCGGCGAGCGGTGGTACTACACAACCACAAACAAAATTTAACAAACACAAACACAAATCTATATAAACAATAAACTTAAAAATATATAAATTAAACAAAAAAAACAAAAGAATATTAAAATTAAAATTAAAACACAAACCTTTAAAGTTTAAACTAAATGTATTTTGGTTCAAATCGTGATGGTGGTGGTCTGCTGTGAAGGTGGAGGTACGGCGTGTGATGGTGGTGGTGCGTGTGTGTGGCGGTGCGTGTGTGGTGCTGTTGGTGGTTAATTTCGTGTGTGGTGCTGTTGGTGGTGTTTGTGTTTTTAGATCTAGGGTTTTCACTAATTGGGAAGATGAAGTGAGGAGGGAACTGAATAGCAAAGGTTTGTTTTGGCGGATTAAACTAAAACTTTTGGAGGAGATCCCGCTAAGAAGGTTTTGGTGAAAAATAATGGCGCCATCAATCACAAAATTTGGGAGTTTAGGCGGAAAATTGAGCGGGCGGGTTAGATTTTATTGCGAGGAAGATGAAAAAATGTGTACATTTTTATAAAACTTTTGCAATTAAGCGTTCTATAAAACTGAATAAGCGTTATAAAAAGCGGATGTTTTACGACTCTAAAAAGATGTGCCATATTGTGGTGTATCATAAACAAACCATTATGAATAAGCGTTATATAAAGGTTAACGTTATAATACCCACGTGTCAAAGGTCCTATTAAATTTTGCTATAATAAAACTTTTTGTGAATAAGCGTTTTAACTAACTGATGTCTTATGACTCAAAACTCAAGTGTCCTATTATGGTTTATTATAATACAACCATAATGAATAAACGTCTTATAAAGGTAATTTATTAGGATCCATATTTTAAGTGTCATATTAAGTTATATGATAATAGGACCCCAAATCATCGACCATCCTATTATATACCTTTTTAGGACATCGCCTAAGTAGCAAATATTTAAAAAGGACCCTAAACGCTCATATGTCCTATTAAACAGTTTTTTAGGACTCCATTATCATACCGTCCCACACAAAGGGTCCTAAAAAGCCACTTTTGTTGTAGTGTGAGACAAGATACTCTACTTATCAGCAAAATCAGAGGGAGGCTGGAACTTCAAAGGGATCAGCAGCTTTGGTCACTCTTGACACCAATGTGGACGGGAAGCAACATGAGCAGGAAAATGATGATGGTCCTAGTATTGATAATGTTGGTTTGATTGCAAGCTGTACTTCAGAGGATAGGCATGATCAGATTGCCTTGATGGGCATCTCGCAGGTACAAAATTGTTTGTTTGGTTGTAGTGAGCGTTATAATGAACTCAAAGAAGCTTATGATATTTTGAAACCTAAATATAATGAATGCTATGTAGAAGTTGAAGCTTATAAACAGGCTTTAAAAACTCTAGAAAGACAAAAGGTTTGGTTTCAGAAGAATCAAATAGCTTATGATGAGAAATTAAGGGTGTTAGAAGGTGATCTCGAATGTACTAAAAATGAGTTAAAAAGATCTGAGAAGTTAAGAGCAGATGTAGTGTCAGAAAATCTAGAGCTTAAAGAGAAACTAGATGAGGAAATTGCTAGGCATAAAGAATGGATGTTAAATGGAAACAAGTTAGCGAGTCACATCTATGCTAGTCAAACTCCAAATATTTCTATAGGATTGGGCTTTAAGAAGTATGTAGGGTTAGAAGCTAGGGATGACACACGCAAATCTACACCAGCAGGCCTAGCTAATTTTGTGAAAGAAGGTGACCTACATGCTGTACGTGGACCTATTAGAGGTGAGCACATGCCCATTGACCTTTCAATTACTGTTGACTTCGATGGATCACACCATCTATATGGCAAAAAGTCAAAAGACTTGCCAGACCCTGATACTTCATCTAATGACTTTGTCTCTTGTGTTAACAGTGACAAGTCCTCCAAGCAAGGGTCTACAGAGTGTGATTCAAATGACAAGTCTGCCCTTCCCAAGTCTTCACCCCTGCCTCCAATAAGCATGTCAGAGTTGCTGCCAAGGAACCAAATTCCAAGACAGTGTCCTTTGAAGACTTGCTTTTTAATTCTTTGCATAATAATACTGTTAAAAACAATTCTTTTCATGGTTTTGGTTTGAATACTTCTACTTGTAATAGAACATCTTTTGGTTTGAATAAATCTTCTAAACAGAAGACATGTTTTGTGTGTGGAAGTAAATTTCATTTAATTAAGGATTGTGATTATCATGAGCAAAGGATGGGTAGGTGTGATGATTCTAGGAAATCTAGACCAATGTGGACTAATGTTAATAATATACCACCTTATGTTCCACAAGCAACTTATACCAATTCTCCGTATTCTTGGAGAAGTTCAGTTGCTAGACCATATGTTCAACCAACAAGTTCATATTTTAATAATGGTTATTGGCCTAGATATGTTGACTCAATGAATGCTGGGAAAGGTTATTGGGATACTGCTGTCAAGTCCTCAGCAGGTTGTTCTTGGAATAATAAGGGACCCAAATTTCAATGGAAACCCAAGAACAATAGTGGATCTTATAAATCTGCATGGCATACCTCATATGATCCACAAGGCAGGTTCAAGTCAGCAATGACTTGAGCCTCCATTGTGTACTAATATTTTGTATATTTCTGTTGTTGTTGTAGAATCATCCTCTTAAGCATAAAGATGTTGGCATTGTTGATAGTGGTTGTTCAAGAAGTATGTCAGGAAACAGAGATATGATGCACAACTTTGTACCCATTGAAGGAGGAGGCAATGTGACCTTTGGAGGAAGTGATGGAAGAATTACAGGGAAAGGGACCATCAAAATATCTCAACTGGACTTTGAGAATGTATACTATGTCAAGGAACTCCAACACTTTAATTTGTTCTCAGTATCACAAATATGTGACACCAAGAACAAAGTACTCTTCACAGAGGATGAATGTCTTGTGCTATCTAAAAACTTCAAATTCCCAGAAGAAACCTCAATTCTGCTGAAAGTTCCTCGAAATCACAATTTATGTACATTCAACTTAACTAATGTTAAACCAGAAGGCGACTTAACTTGTTTGGTGGCTAAAGCATCGCTAGATGAGTCTACCAAATGGCATAGGCGGATGGCTCATGTGAATTTCAAGACAATAAACAAGCTCTCTAAACTGGGTCTTGTTGAAGGTCTTCCTTCCAAAGTTTTCACCAATGATCATAATTGTGTTGCCTGCAACAAAGGAAAGCAACACAGAGCCTCCTACAAAGTTGTTACTGCTGTGAGCATTATTTATGAACCTCTTCAGCTGCTTCATATGGATCTTTTTGGTCCAACTCAAGTGAGAAGCATTGATCACAAGTATTTTTGTCTGGTTATCACTGATGGCTATAGTAGATTTTGTTGGGTATTCTTTCTAAGGACCAAAGATGAAACATCTCCAGTGCTGAAAGACTTCATTAACCTTATTGAAAATCAGTTGAACAAAAAGGTTAAAGGAATTCGGTGTGATAATGGGACAGAGTTCAAGAATGCAATTCTTATAGAACTCTGTAGGTCTAAAGGAATCAAAAGGGGCTATAGCACTCCAAGAACCCCACAACAAAATGGGGTGGCAGAAAGGAAGAATAGGACCTTAATAGAGGTTGTGAGATCAATGCTGGCAGACTCTAAGTTACCCACCATGTTTTGGACTGAAGTTGTTGGCACAGCTTGTTATGTACTGAATAGGGTATCTATTACTAGACCACACTTCAAAACACCATATGAACTTCTCTATGGGAAAGTTCCTGCCATTCATTACCTCAAACCTTTTGGTGGTCAAGTGACCATTCTGAATACAAGTGATCCTTTGGGCAAGTTTGATGAGAAAGCTGATGATGGTTACATTGTGGGATATTCAGCTCATAGTAAGGTGTACAGGGTTTACAATTTATCTGCTAAGAAGATTGAGGAGACTTTGAACCTGAGATTTCTAGAAGACAAGCCTAATGTTCAAGGACAGGGTCATGTTTGGTCTTTTGACCTTGATTACTTAACTGATTATTTGGGTTATTCTAGACATATGGCTAACCAACATGCAGGTACTCAAGAGTCTCCAACTAACAATGCAGGTACTATGGATGCTGATTCTGACAGTGAGTTTGAAGATGATGAACAACCCATTGTAGTGCCTTCTTTCTCCCCTAACAATTTTGCAGGTGACACTTCCAAAGATTTTGATGATGAGAGTGAATATGATTCACACTATGCTGAAGACCTTGCTAGGCTTAAGAAACAAGAGTATGCAGCTACCCTAGATGCTGAGAGGAATGCTGAGGAGAGTACAAGTGAAGCAATCAGTGGAAACAACAACTCTGCTGAAAGTGACCCTGTTTCTCCTAACATCACCAAATTTGCTGAAAGACATGCTGTTTCTACTCCTATTTCTACTAGAGTGTCAACAGACTTTGGAGAACCTTATACACGTTTTCCAAAACCTTCAGATCTTGGTCATCATCAACCCAAAGCTGGCATCTTCACCTCACCTTCCTATGATACTGAGTTTGAACCTACTGTCACTAATCTTGATACCTCCATTGATGTCAACACCACTGCTACTAAAAGGATCAACAATGCTCATCCACAGTCTAATATTATTGGTGATCCTAATGCACCTGTTAGAACTAGGGGTACTGTGGCAAGTTCTAAATATGGTCAGGTGGCTTTTATCTCTTGTGTCTCAAATAAGCAAAGAGACAATCACACAGACTATGAACATTGTCTGTATGCTTGTTTTCTTTCTCAAGTGGAACCAACCAGTGTTACCCAGGCTCTTGAAGACTCAAGTTGGCTTGAGGCAATGCAAGAAGAGGTTCAACAATTTCAAAATCAGTAGGTTTGGATCTTGGTACCACTACCTGATGGCAAGTATGCAATTGGGACTAAATGGATTCTGAAAAATAAGAGAGATGCAAGGGGTGTTGTTATTAAAAAAAAAAGCAAGATTAGTTGCACAGGGGTATAGAAAAGAGGAGGGAATAGATTATGATGAATTTTTTGCACCTGTGGTAAGAGTTGAGGCCATACGGATTTTCTTGGCTTATGCATCCTATATGGGTTTTATGGTCTATCAGATGGATGTTAAAGGAGCCTTCTTGTATGGTGAAATAGAAGAGGAGGTTTATGTCACTCAACCTAAAGGATTTGAAGACCCAGATCATCCTCATTATGTTTACAAGGTAATCAAAGCTCTCTATGGACTACATCAGGCACCCAGATCTTGGTATGCTAGGCTTTCATCATTTATGCTGAAGCATGGTTATCGAAGAGGTGCAATTGATAAGACACTTTTCCTTAAGAAGAATTCCACAGATATCATTCTTGTGCAAGTGTATGTGGATGACATTATCTTTGGATCCACAAAAGAAGCTTGGTGCAGGGAGTTTGAGGAGCTTATGAAGGGAGAGTTTCAGATGAGTGCCATGGGAGAGTTGACTTTCTTTTTGGGTCTCCAAGTTCAGCAGAAACCTGATGGTATCTTTATCAGTCAGGACAAATATGTGAGGGACATCTTGAAGAAATTTGGTATGGAGAGTGTCAGGACTGCCACTACACCTTATGAAGCTCCAAAACTAAAGACCATCAATGAAGCAGATCCACCTATGAATGTTCATTTATACAGGTCAATGATTGGTTCTTTGATGTATCTAACAACTTCAAGGCCTGATATTACTTTTACTGTGAGTGTATGTTCCCGCCATCAAGTTACTCCACTTACTTCCCATCTCAATGCTATTAAGAAGATCTTTAAATACCTCAAAGGTCAACCTCTGTTAGGCCTTTGGTACCCAAAAGATTCTCCATTTAAGCTGGAAGCATATAGTGATAGTGACTAAGCTGGGGAAAATCTGGATAGGAGGTCCACCACTGGAGGTTGCCAATTCCTTGGAAAGAGATTGATTTCTTGGCAATGCAAGAAACAAACAGTAGTGGCTACCTCATCTACTAAAGCAGAGTATGTTGCTGCTGCTAAATGTTGTGGACAGGTTCTTTGGATACAAAATCAATTGTTGGATTATGGGTATAATTTCATGAACACAACAATTTCTATTGATAATCAAAGCACCATATGCATTGTGAAAAATCTAGTTTTTCACAGTCGAACTAAACATATTGAAATCAGGCACCACTTTATAAGAGATGCATATGACAAACATTTGATAAAAGTGGTTAAAATTCACACTGATGACAATGTGGCAGATCTGTTAACAAAGGCTTTTGATGGACCAAGGTTTCAACACCTTGTGGTCCATATTGGTATGCTTAACCCTTAACTGCAAAGTTTAAAGGGAGGCATAGGCCTTAGGGGAGGATTTGTGTACACTTTGCATGTTTTTATGTAAATTTGTTTGATTTTTATGCATACTTTTGCTTGATTTTGTTCTCTAACACTAACCAACTAATGTAAATTTAGTATGTTTGTTCTTGTTTGGTTTGTGTGTTTCTTTGTATGTTTTGTTTTTCAGATTGCCTTAAGTAAGTTGAAGTTCATCATGTTTGGTCAAATGGAAAATGGTCAAGTAAGCTTTGAAGCTTGTTTCTACTGAGTTCTAAGTACTGAAGTTGAGCTATTTGTTTCCACTGAAGAGTAATGTACTGAAGACAAATTGTTCATACAAAAGAATTACTGAAGTTAATTGTTCATTCATTCATTCAAGAAATAGTTTACAGCTTACAGATTACAATCAACTTCAAATGGGAATACAAGGACTACTAAACCTATTCTAAACACTAGCTCATATCATCTATTCCAACAGCTTTTAGAGATGCATGATCGCTCATATCTTCCATTCCAGCTGCTGGATATGCGTTCGTGATGTCTTGCATAACCACCCATCCCTTCTATCTCGATGGCTGGATATGCATGACCGCTATGACGAGGATGCTAAGGATCAAAATGGAAAGGATGGATTAATGAAAATGATGATGATGAAGATGACCACACATGTCTTTTGTGTTTCATCTACTTGGTTTTACCAAAAAGTAATCCATCCACCTTCCTTAAGCTCTTCCTCTATACGATATGTGATGAAGCACCAAAACATGGCGCAGGAAGAGCTAGCACCACCTCTCTTTCGGCACATGGCCTTGGTTGAGGTTGAGGTGCTGGAGGTTGGGAGTAAGATGTTCTCTTCTTAGTAGACCCATCAGAGTCATCAGAAGATTCACTTGGATTCACTACACTGTCATCATCAGAAGAACTGAGAAATGGGGATTTCAAAGGACGAGGGTCAGGTGGACATGACAAAAACTAAAGGAAATCACTGGATGATGATGATGATGATGATGATGGAGAAGAGGTTGGATTAACAACCCCTGGTTTAGTGTTCATGGCTAATTATGGTTGATTGTGGATTGTGGTGAATTTAGGGTTTGTAAAGAAAATTAGGGATAATTGATGAGAGTTAAGAGTGCATTGGGGTTTGTTTTATAGACGGGTTCAAGGCTTAATGAGAATTAATGCGAGTTGGGTGAAACAGTAAAAAAATATTTACTGAAGCTTCTTGAATACGTGAATTGCTTCTGCTGATTGTATCACTTCAGCAGATTGACCATTGTTTCTGCCGAAGTTGGAATTTGAATCTGGTAAAAGGTTGCATTACACGTCAGCGTTGGTCAACAACTTAATATATTTGACCACAATTTGGGAAACTTCTACTTATAACCTATTCTCATATCTTCGTCTAAAAATAACTGATTCCCTCTTTATTCGATTCAAACACACCTTCAGTTGATTGAATCGTAACCTATTATCTAAAGTTCTCATGGCGCTTAAATTCAAGAACGATCATAATAAAGTTGCTTTTCTGGGAACAGCTAAGGGTGATGATTTGTATAAACCCATGGTGGAATTCTTAAAGAGGTCCAAGATTCATTATGCTTTAACACATTCTCCGAATGCAATATATGAATCGTTGGTTACTCTATTTTGGGCGACTGCTACAAAACGAAGTGAAACAGAGATTATGGCTAGAATCGATGGAATAGAGCACATTGTGACAGAGGAGTTGATACAAAGACGACTTCAGTTGGATGATCAGAATGGGATTTATCATTCAAATTCAGTGGTGATACTTGAGGGACTAAGAGCTATTGGATACCAAGGTGAACGAATAGATATGTGGCTCAAGAATCAATTGTGCCCGATGTGAAGGTTTCTTCTTCATACATTACTTCAGTGCATAAGCAACAAATCAGGAGGATGGGATCAGTTTTCTACTCAATTGGGTTGTGGTATTGTGTGTCTTTCTCAAGGGTTGACTTATAATTTTTCCAAGTTTATTTTTGATAACATGGTTGAGAATATTCAAAGGAAAAAGCATAAGTTCTTAATGTACCCTAGGTTTTTGAAAATTATATTAGACATCACCACCCAAACCCAAGCCTTTTATCCCATAACAGCTTTATCTGCTAAACTGTTTGCTTCAATGAAAACTAAATTTCAGGGGACACATCATCCTTTGCTAGCAGCTATGTTACCTCAAGGCAATGAGGTTGCTGATGAGGATAATGATGTTAATCTACCTTCTACCAATGTTACTGCTGATGGTAATCCTTCAGTTGCCATTGATGAGGGCCCTTCTAATACTGCTAAAGCATCTAATGTTTCTCTTGACCAACCACCACCTATACCTTCACCTAGATTTAGTCCTAGTCCACCACGTACTCAGGTTAGTCTTGATGAGTTTGTGACTGAACCTAATCGACTGACCACACCTAGTCCACTCAGGGAACCCTTTAATGAAGGTTCTCCTAATGTTGAGCATGACCATATTTCTCCTGAAAGGTCCAATGAAGTTCCCATTATCACTGAGCAATCAGTTGGTGGAACTGAGGACCCTATTACACTTACATCTATCTTTGCTCTAGTGAACAGGTATGTAGGTGAGGTTGCTGAGCTCAAAAAGGAACTTTCAGAGACTAAATCTTCTCTTGGCAATGAGATTGTGGAGCTGAGGAATAGGTTAAAAGTTTGGAAGATCAAATTGGGCATCATTCCAAAAGGAGGCTAGTGGTTTCTTCTGATGAAGAGCAAGAGGATAATCCTCTTAAGATTTTGGCTGATGTTGCTCAAAAGACTCCTGTTTCTCCTCCTGTTGTTGCTGAATCTTCAAAGAAAAAGCAACATATTCGATTTACTAGAAAAAGGAGAAGACAATATCTGAATAAGGAATCCACTGAAGCTTCGAAAGAACCAAATGTTGATGATGTAAATGTTGATGTTTCTATGCAGGATGTTGTTTCTGTACATGGTCAAGATTCAGTTGTACAAGATAAACCAAGCTATCTACCTTCAGCAGATAATTCTGAAGTATTTTGTTAGGAATTAGAAATTCCAGGTTTAAAAGAGTCGGTCACCTTAAGTATATGTTATCTTTAGAAAGCTCGTAGTCGTAGTTCTTTTAAGTTAAGTAGCATTTAGTTAAGTAACACCGTGGAGGACGGATGGGTCTTTACCCACTGTATGCCTAATCCATAGCCCGTTATGTGGCGTTTTATTGTAAGACTATAAATACTCTCTACCTTCCAAGGTAGAGAGTTGGAGCTCATAATAAGAATTTTCTTTCTCTCACTAAAGTTCCCTAAACCTCTAACTTTCTCTCTCTAGAATTCCACATATACGCCCACTTTGTGTTATGGTTTGATGTGTATGTGAAAACCAATATCCTACAATTGGTATCAAAGCCATGGTTAGATCATATCCTACACATCTTTGGATTTCTAGTGGTTTTTAGGTGGTTTTTGAGTTTGAAAAAGTTTAGTGGTTTGTGCATCATTTGGTTGATTTCTTGTGTTAAAGCTTGGATTTTGTTAGTACTTTTGTGTTTAGAATCATCACAAGTGTTTAGGTTTTCATTTGGCAAGCTTGAATCATCTTGGTTGGGTTGTTTTTGGATTGAAAAGTGATGTTTGTGAAGTTTTCTTGCTAGCGACTTGACCTACGGATAGATTTTCTTGCTAGCGACTTGCTTTACATTTTGGTAGCGAGTTGCAGGTTGTGGAGTTAGCGACTTAGGCTTAGCGACTTGTCTAGTGAGACAAGCCGACAAACAGTACAAGTAGTGGATTCTCCACTACGGGTAGCGACTTGGTGGAAGTTAGCGACTTGTACGTGTGTTCGTTAGCGACTTGGTGTTAGCAACTTGGTACATAGCGAGTTGCTATTTAGCGACTTGACTCATTAGCGACTTGGATCTTAGCGAATTGCTGCCAAAATTTTGCTAGCGATAACAGGCTTAGCGAGTTGCTATTTAGCGACTTGACTGTTGTTTTAGCGACTTGGGACTTTAGCGACTTGGTAGTATAGCGACTTAGTAGTTAGCGACTTGGTGCATAATTTTCTAGCGAATTGGGTGATTTTTTTTATATGGTTTTCTCTTGATTTAGTAAAATCCCGTGAAAGAATCTATTTCCCGGTTTAATCATAAAGTTACAAAACCTGTGTAATCTGTTAACATTTCTACCAACGTTCCTACTATCATCTCCACTGTTGCAGAGGATGTTCAAGCTGCAGGCTTAGATACTCATCCACCCATGCTTGACAGAACTGACTATGACTCTTGGGCTCAACGAATCAGATTGTATTGTCTTGGAAAAGAAAATGGGGTTAACATTCTCAAATCCATTGATGAAGGACCTTACCGAGTTGAGACTACTAGAGATGTACTTGATACTGCTGAAGATGGAACTCTGATTTACGTAATGGACAGACCAAAGATGTATGATGAGCTTGATGATAAGGAGAAAAAGAGATTCGATGCAGATATCCGAGCTTCTAACATTATACTGCAAGGTCTACCAAAAGACATCTACAAGCTTATCAATCACAACACCGAGGCAAAAGCTGTATGGGATAATGCCAAGATGCTTCTCTCTGGTTCTGAGTTAACTGTTGAAGACTGAGAAGCACAGCTGTATGATTAATTTGAGCACTTCAAGATGAAACCAGATGAGAGTGTCTATGAGTACTATGTGAGATTTCATAAGCTGGTGAATGACATGAGGAACATCAGAATGACTATGCCTAACATTCAGCTGAATTCAAATTTTGTAAACAACATGAATCCCTAATGGCACAAATTTGTCACTTCTGTGAAGCTCACTAAAGGATTGAAGAATAAGAATTATGAGCAACTCTGTGCCTTCCTTCTTCAAAATGAGAGACATGCCATGTTTGAAAAGAGGATTCTTGATCAGTTCAAAGCTCAGGGAGAAACAAGCTCAACAAATGATTCAACTGCCTTTTACTCAAATATTGGGATTACCACCAAAGCTTCTCAAGTTGTACCTATGGGTAATGGTAATCATAAACTCATTTCTGATCCAATGTTCAAAACAAGCTGATGCTGATGCAGGCATAGGAAACTTCATCAATCAACTGGCACTTATGATAAGTCAAAACATGAATTCTCTCCCACAAACCAACAACAACCTCAGAACAGCATCTAACCCACATAATCAAGCTACTGTCAGAGATGGGAAGATTGTTGTACAACCAGTACAGGAAAGACAGTATGATCAGGGAAGAGGTGGAGCAGGTAGGGGTTATGTTGCAAATCAGAATCGGGGAAGAAATGGTAATCAAGGTCAAGCTAAGCCAATAAAATGCTATAACTGTAGTGGTGAGGGACACATTACAAGGAACTGCACATCTCCAAAACGTCCACAGAATGCTGAGTACTTCAGGGATAAGATGCTGCTAGTACAAGCTCAAGACAATGGAGCAGCTTTGGATGAAGAGGAGTTACTATTTCTTGCTGAAGGAAATGCCAAAACCTATGATGCTTTCCAAGTGGTTGATTGTGATGCATACGATTCTGATGTTGATGATGGACCTTCTGCAAAAACAATTTTCATGGCAAGCATTTCTCCAATGGTCTCTCCTAAGGTATCTTCTTCACCACCAACTGGACCTTCCAAAGACAAAATCATCTCAGAGGTATTAAAACTATATGATGATCTTGATGAGCGAAAGATGCATAATGAAGTACAATCTTTTGAGACTTACGACTCAGATATTGATAATATGGGTAATAGTAATGTTGTCCCACATAATCAATATGTGAATCAAAGAGAATCTAAGATTGTACCAAGTAATGCATCTTCTGTAGTCAATGATGAATTCACTGCATGTACCCCTGATGATTCTATTGTCTCTGAACTGAATGCCTATAAAGAACGGGTTGCCATTTATGAACAACGAGCTAAGTTTGAATTGACCACTCGTGAGCAGGAAATGGATGGCCAAGTGCGTACAATCATTAGAAAAAGTAATTTTAGAGAAGAAGTATTAAAACAAGAGGTAAATTCCTTGCAAGAAAAGCTTTCTAAAACTGCTAAGCAAAAACAAGAACTTTAAGAAAATGTGAAAATGCTTAAGCAAGAATTTAATGCAAAGGAATCAAAACTCTTGAAAGATTTTTCTAATCTGAAAACTTTGAAAAACAAACTTGAAAACAAGTTATACATACAAGGGAATACCATTCAGACTACTCACATGATCACTAAGCATAGAGTCTTAAGTGATAAACACAGCATTGCCCTTGTTGAGGAACCTAATCCTGAGGTCATTAAAAAGGCTAGAATTACACATAAGGTAATTTATGATGGTAATGAAATCCTTAAACCTAGACAGAAACCTAGTTGCGTTGAGTGCTCAGAGGAAGATAAAAAATCAGATGAAATCACTAGGGAAAAGATAAACAAGAAACTAGCTTATCCAAAATGTAAAGAAAAGAAAGTAATCATCACACCCCATGATTACAAAAAGGAGAATTGGATTGCCTTAAACAAGTTTAAGCCTCAGACATTCTTAACTCCCGAACAAGTGTTCTGGAAAATGGATTTAGATAAGCAGAAAGCTGAAAATATTGTTGAAACCAACCCCCCCCCCCTTAGGAAAATGCCTAGAGCGACTGTGTATCCTCCAAATACACCAATGCATCTAGTTCCTAGAACAATTTCCACTAAAAGCAAGACCTTAATCAGTCAATATGTTATTTTTCAACTATTTGTTGATTTTGAGAAAACTTGCAAGAAAAGGATCACACCCACTGGTATAACTGAAGGAGAAAGAGGTTTTGAGCAAACTAAAGAATGTTATTTAACTGAAGTCATGCCTTTCTTTAAACAACTAAAAGATCACTTTGAAAGTCTTAAAAAGGAATGAATTCAGACATTAAAGAAATGGAAAAGGAATTTGATGCAATGATAGTTGAGGTTACTGATTATGAGCGAGCATTAAAATATAATGAGATTGAAAGGAAGAACTTGCATACACTGAATGATAATATGATTTCTGAATGTATTGCTCAAGATGTGTTTTTCACTGCTACAAATTGTTCCATTAATGCTTCTCATTTTCATGAACTATCTGTTGCTCTGAAAGTCTCCATGATCGTGTCATTGAGCTTGAAAAGACTAATTCTAAACTAATTGAGAAAATTGAACTGGATGATCACGACAATTTGGTTAAACATTTTTCTAAGCTAGAGGTTGAGCATTTTAATTTACAACTAAAATATCAACATCTTAAAGAAAATGTAAAAACTTCAAATATCAAGACATCCTCAGATGCTCCAGAGTTTGATGCAGTTTTTCAAATAAACAAATGAGATGAACAGATTCAGGCTCATTGTAACACGATCAGAAAGTTGAAAGCCTAAAGTTCTCAATTGAAGGGTGAAAAGAACAATGTGACTGGCTCCCAAATGCCTCCTCTTTTAGATTCTCAGAATTCCCAAATGTTTCATCTTCAAAACTTAGTAAACACATTACAGCAGAAAACGAAAGTTTTCTTGAAGAAAATTAAAAGGTTAAACGTCATTTCAATGAGTTATTTGAATCAATAAAGGTCACTCATAACAAAAATAATGAACAAATAGCTTCATTACAAAAGGAAATTGAGTATCTGAAGAGCCAGGTAAAAGGGAAAATGCCAATGACCTATGGGGGGGAATGAAGGACCAAAGGTACCTATGGATAACAAATATGCTTTGTCTATGAAATATGTCCCTCCTCATCTCAGGAATAACAAACTTGCTATTCAAACATACTTCTCATCCCTTAAGGATTGCCTAGAATGTCTGCGTGAGATTGTTGAACAGGATAAGTTAGAGAAACCTCATGATAATGCAATTGGGCATGCATGCTTATATGCCAAACGATCTCAAGAAATCCTAGAATTCTTGATCGCAATATGTCCTAAGTCATTAGGTGAGAGAGTAAATCCTTTGATTCCATGTGCTATGCCTAGTGCCAAGTATGCTATTCATTCGATGCCCAATGTGTTGAATGTGAACCTTAGTGTGCCTTCAAGTAGTTCAGATTCCAAATCTTTGAATGCTAAGAAAGCAAACTCTAGTGTGGACTCTAGAAGTTCAAATCCCAGTAACTCTAGTGATAAGAAAGTGAACCTTAGTGTGCCTGCATGTAGTTCAGATCCCAGCACATCTAAACAGGTGAAGCAAAGAGTAGTAAAACCAACTAATGTTCCCATTCCCTCTACAGGAGTAATCAATGACATTAAAGGGAGCAGGTCAAAGTCTTAAGACAATACAAGGAATGATAGGACCTCGCAAGATAAGAATGTGCACTGGAAAAGAGTAAAAGAACAATCTAGGAACTTTATGTTTGAGCCGAATAAAACGAATCGTGTTGATTCTAGTATTAGCCTTAGGCGTACTGTAATTAATTCGAATTCTGATACTATTTTCAAACCTTGTAATGACGATTGCTTGAATTCTGTTACTAATCATGAATGTGGTATGAATGTTTTGCCTAATGCTATCAATTGTCCTGTGAAAAGTGTTAATGCTAAAAAATGTGCTAAGAAGGCTAAAAGGCAAAAACAAAAGAAAGCTAGAAAACAGTGGAAACCCATAGGAAGAACCTTCAGTAAGGTAGGATATAGATGGATTCCTGTTGGTCAAAAGGCTAATCAGTCCTGTCCTCAATATGCTAAGACAATGCCCACTAGAAAATGGATGCCTAGTGGAAGAACTATCCCTTTAAGAAGTGAACATACTTTGAATAGGCCAAATACGAACACCAGTATTGCATCTATTACTCATGATTTCATTGACTCTATCTCTGATTTAAATGTTTCCATTTCTGATGTGGGTGTTCCAATCACTGTTACTAACCAAATGGAACCCATTCTTGCAGGGGGATCCCAAATATCCAGTTATCCATTCTTGTCTGTGTTCAACTGCAGATCGTTTAAATCGTTATGTGGTACCTGGACTCAGGCTGTTCCAAGCATATGACTGGTGACCGGTCGTGGCTCATGAACTTCATGAGCAAATTCATCGGGACAGTTAGATTCGGAAATGATCATTTCGGTGCAATTATGGGTTATGGAGATTATGTTGTTGGTGATAGTGTCATCTCTAGAGTATACTATGTGGAAGGTCTTGGTCATAATCTGTTCTCTGTTGGTCAATTCTGCGATTCTGATCTAGAAGTAGCCTTCAGAAAACATACTTGTTTTGTTAGAGAACTTAATGGTAAGGAACTGTTAAGAGGAACTCGTGGTTCAAATCTTTACACCATCTCTATCGATGATATGATGAAGTCTTCTCCAATTTACTTGTTGTCAAAGGCCTCGAAAACAAAGTCATGGTTATGGCATCATCGTCTCAATCACTTGAACTTCGGCACCATCAATGATCTCTCCAGAAAGGACTTAGTTGTAGGTTTACCTAAACTAAAGTATGAAAAGGATCATCTTTGTTCAGCATGCCAATTGGGAAAAAGCAAAAAGTATGCCCATAAACCCAAACCTACAAACTCAATTATAGAAGTTCTTCATACCCTTCATATGGATTTATGTGGACCAATGAGAGTGCAGAATATCTTTGGGAAGAAATATGTGTTAGTTGTCATTGATGATTACTCTAGATTCACCTGGGTCAAGTTCTTAAGGACAAAGGATGAAACTCCCAATATCATCATCAAACTCATCAAACAGCTGCAGGTTCGACTCAACAAAACAATCAGAATTATCCGAACAGACAATGGAACTGAGTTTGTCAACAAACAACTTAGTGAATTTTATGAAAGCATTGGAATCAACCATCAAAGAAGTGTTCCACGAACTCCTCAACAGAATGGTGTAGTTGAAAGACGAAATCGAACTCTTGTGGAAGCCGCTAGAACAATGCTGATTTACTCAAAGGTTCCAATGTTTCTCTGGGCTGAAGCTATAGCCACTGCATGCTACACACAAAATCGTTCCCTGATTCACATTGTTCATGGAAAAACTCCATATGAACTTGTCCACAACAGAAAACCTAATCTCTCTTTCCTTCGGGTGTTTGGAGCATTGTGTTATCCAACTAATGAGGGTCAAAACTTAGGCAAACTTAGAGCTAAAGCAAACATTGGAGTATTTGTAGGGTATGCACCAAACAAAAAGGGATACCGAATCTACAACAAAAGAACCTGAAATATCATGGAAACAATTCACGTTACGTTTGATGAGCTGACCAGTCAAACGGCTCCTGGACAATCCAGTTCTGGACCCGCACTTCAAAACAGTCCTATTGGTTCATCCCTTGTACCATTTCCCTCCCCATCAGCTTCATATGTACCTCCATCAGAAGATGAATTAAGAAATGTGTTTGATCCTATGTTTGATGAACAGTATGAGCCAAGTGCTAATGATCTGTCAATTCCTACAACAGAGGCTGCTCCTATCCAAGTAAATGATGTTGATCCTTCAGTCTCAATATCATTAAGCCAAGAAGCGCCTGCTGCTGATCATTCTGTTTCATCAACAAATCATCAATCATCGAGTGTACATCAGGGAATGGTATCTGGTATCAACAATGAAGAAAATCCCTTTGCTACTCAGGAAGATGCTCCGTTTGAAAATATATTTGCTCCTGAATCATCATCAGAACCGTCTTCATCAGGAGAAAACAATTCAGCTACTTCAGTCCTTCAACCGCAACCACATCAACACCTCAGAAAATGGACTCATGATCACCCATTAGACAACATCATTGGAAACCCCTCTCGTCCTGTATCCACACGTAAACAACTTGCAACAGATGCCTTATGGTGCTTCTTTAACTCTGTACTATCTAAGATCGAACCAAAAGATGTTAAAACCGCCATGGATGAAGACAGCTAGTTCAATGCCATGCAAGAAGAAATTCATGAGTTTGATCGACTTGATGTATGGGAATTAGTACCTGCTCCAGATTGTGCTATGATCATTGCTCTAAAATGGATCTTCAAAGTTAAACTTGATGAGCATGGTGATGTGTTAAAGAACAAGGCTCGATTGGTTGCTAAAGGATATCGTCAAGATGAGGGTATTGACTTTGAGGAATCGTTTGCCCCTGTTGCTCGTATCGAGGCAATCAGAATCTTCTTAGCTAATGCTGCTAGTAAGAACATGGTAGTCTATCAGATGGACGTAAAGACAACATTTCTGAACGGAGATCTTAAAGAAGTCGTCTATGTCAGCCAACCTGAAGGCTTTGTGAATCCCGAGCATCCAACTCACGTTTATCATTTGAAGAAGGCTCTATACGGTTTAAAGCAAGCTCTAAGGGCATGGTATGATACGCTATCAAAGTTTCTTCTATCCACTGGATTCAGCAAAGGAGCAGTCGATCCAACATTGTTCACCAGGATGTCAGGGAAACATTTAATTCACGTTCAAATTTATGTTGATGATATCATCTTTGCCTCGACTGACCCCAATGAGTGTGACCATTTTTCAAATGAAATGAGTTCAAAATTTCAAATGTCAATGATGGGACAAATGTCATTTTTCTTGGGATTACAAATTTCACAAAGTCCCGGAGGCATTTTCATAAATCAATCTAAATATGCAACTGAGATCTTAAAGAAATTTGGATTTGATTCAAGTGACCCTGTTGACACTCCCATGATTGATCGAACCAAACTAGATGAGGACCACTCAGGGATCATGATAGACCAAACGAAATATCGTAGTATGATTGGATCCCTGATGTACCTCACTGCTAGTAGACTAGACATCTTGTTTGCTGTTTGTATGTGTGCTAGATACCAGGCTAAGCCTACTAAAAAGCACCTTGAAGCAGTTAAACGGGTCTTTCGGTATCTCCAAGGAACCATCAATATGGGACTTTGGTACCCGAAAGACACCGGTATGTCACTAACAGCATATGCAGATGCAGATCATGCAGGGTGTCAAGATACTCGTCGAAGTACGTCTGGAGGTGCTCAATTTTTGGGTGATAAGCTTGTGAGTTGGTCATCAAAGAAGCAAATGAGTACTACTATTTCCTCTACAGAGGCGGAATACATAGCCATGTCATCGTGTTGTGCTCAAATCCTTTGGATGAGATCCCAATTAACTGACTATGGCTTTGTATTCGACAAATCCCTATGTACTGTGATAATAAAAGTGTTATTGCTCTCTCATGCAATAACGTTCAACACTCAAGAGCCAAGCATATCGACATTCAACATCATTTCATCAGGGAACAAGTGGAAAAAGGTGTAGTGGAACTCTATTTTGTGAGGACTGAATATCAGTTAGTAGACATCTTCACCAAAGCTCTTCCAAGAGAACGCTTTGAGTTTATTCTTCCACGACTGGGCATGAAAAGCCTTCAACCAGAAACACTCAAACGTCTTCAGGAGGAAGACGAGGAGTAAAGGTCTTTCTTCATCTATCTCCTATATATATCTATTCGAAAAATGTGACAACCCGTACTTTCAGGTCATTTCTCGAAACAATTTATGCCTTACAACTTCAACATTTATCGTAAACTTGGTTTGCGTATGCCAAATTCGCGTAACCTTTATGGTTTAGTGGCGAATTCATGATCATATCATCACATACATTTCATATGGTCTAAGATTAGTCTACATTTCATTTGCATCATTTGCACCATATTAGTTCATTCATGACATTTCATTTCACATTTAATCGCGTGAGTTATTATTTTGAATATTTAATCCGTTACTTTCAAAAATGATCCCGACATATTTTTATACTTACATTAGTTTATAAAAACTATATTTGAGTGTTCCTAATGTTTTAAATTTATTTGGTACATAAATCGTTAAATTTATATTATTACGACACTTTTCTTAAAAATCATACGATAATTATTTTATCACTCAAATTTCACAAGGAATGTATTTTTACAATTTTTATAATATCATTACACTCTATTTTGATCTATTAAAAATTTACTTGTACCTAAAAGCTACCAAAACCTTACAAGTTATTATTAATTTACACATTTACCTACATTTTTCTTACAAGTATACAAGTACATACATTATAAAAAATAAAATAAAAAAAAAATACATTTGAGAAACATAGATCCCCAAAATCCGGTCCTTTAAGGGTGGCATTAATTTGAGGTATGGTTTTTCTTGAATGGTAGACTTTTTACACTACATAAGTCATACTTCATTAACTATCTTATTCATTCTCAAAATAATTCAAGTCTAGCAAAGTTAGCAAAAGTTTCCTCTTTGTTTTCTTCATCATAACCGGCCTTCAAGAAGTTCAAAAAGGGATCATCATTTTTTTTCTCAAGCACAAGTATTTCAATCTAGATGATACTCTTATTAAGATTTTGAAATAAAAATCTAGAGTATTTAGGCTAAACCTTGGTTCTTATCACCTCATCATATACTAGTAAGCATGTTTCTTTCATTTTTCATGTTTCCTTATCATTTCATAGTTATCTCTTCATTTTTGGAGAGAACATGCAAGACATATGTTGATTATACCATTTTTACATGATTTTAGAATTATATATAAATAAAGGTCATCCTATAATTATCCCCTTGGTATACTTTGGTCTTGATGATGTTTAGGAACCCATGACACCCTAAGAAGGTGTATGGTAGGATTAGATTAGCTTTGGAGTTGATTTGAAGGGATTAGAATAGGTTTTGTCCGAGAAAAACTATTTTCAATACGTATTAAATAGGTTCTGTCCTTGTTTCGATTTTCTGGAAAAACCGACAGTTGGTACGAAACTTTGGCCTTGATATTTAGAAAATATACTTTAAAACGAATCCGTGGCCTTTTGAACGGATAAAAACGGAGTTATAACGAAGAAGTTATGGATTTTACAAGTTTGACGACGAAACGTATACTTTTCAGAAAATTCAGCAAGCAGTTTTTAGTTTGTTCGGGTCAAAAACGAGCCTTAAGCTTCACAAATTATTTCGACTTATCAAAAATATATTAGTTTACTTCGATACGAAGCTAAGGACGTATTATACGTAGAAAACGGATTTGAAACGACAAAGATATGCACATTTTCATAAAGTTGCCGTAACTATTATTTTTCTGAAAAACTATATTATTTCTACGATACAAGTGTTACGGTAGCTGTAACGTCCATGTTGAGGGCTGTTTTTAACGAGGTTGTGAAACTTTTTGGAACGAATTGTCTTCTAATAAAATCAAGTTCACCGGCCATATTTTTTCAAAACAACAAGCCGTTTGTATAGCGGAGTTTTAATAAATTAATTACGGACGTTCAAACTTGGCCAAAACTCATTTTCTGCACGACAATTAGCCAAAATCACTATCTTTAACCCTTATTATCTTTATGTTCGAGACCTTTTGGACGAAAACTCCTGAACTGAAACTTCTAGATATCGATACAAACTTTCCAAAACCGTCGAGTTCGTTCTCTAACGATCGACGTACACCGTTTTACGACTAGTTTTTCGGAGCCATTTTTGTTAATTTCAAGAAATTTCCGACAACATTGTTTTGCATCGAAAAGTGATAATTTCACCGTAAATCATTATAAAACCATTGTAGGATGACATTTTGACATAAATACTTGTAAAGTGATTTTTGAAGGGTCAAGACGTCAAAAGAGTATTTTTTTTTGACGATAAGTAATATTTTCAAAACGCGCAAATGGTATAAATAACATACGAAATGCATGCATATCATAACATTACATTGCAACTCATTACATGTCATATCATTCGTAATAGGTCCCGGTTAACGCATCACATTATACCTCGGTGTACTCACTTTTGTCATCACACCAGTTTACCAAGTGAGTTTTCATAGCCCCGTTTTACATGCTTTCGATTATTTTCAAACCCACGGGGGAGAATACATTGCACTACATTTTTTTGTACGATACCAAGTATGTTAAATTCATTTACATTGCTTAAGTTACCGCATTTGCCAATTTGAAAGTCCCCATTACCTGAACATGAACCGTTAATCTTTGAAGCGAGGATGAGTGGATAGATCTATCGAGGGTGACGCCTCCATCCGAGTTGGTGAATCCCAACTTGTCATACGGATGCATTTCATTTGATAACATTACGGAGTTGTCTGGCAAACACTCTGCAGGGGCATACATTATGAACAGTCTCGTTTCGGTGTCATGGGCTTAAAGCAATTGTAACATTTTATTTATGTGACATGTTTGTCATACCAGTAACATTTTTACGTGACATGAGTGTCATGCCTGATCTATACTTGCGTAGTCGTATAAAACATTTACATAAACCTATGATTTCTCACCAACATTATTGTTGACCGTTTTAGCAATGTATTTTCAGGTAACTGAGGCATTATCATCATGACATGGTTTAGGGACCTATCTTTTGAGTCGCGGCGTCGACTTACATTATTGTACATTATGGCACTTTATTTCAAAACCATCGTTTGGATTTGTAATATATTTATGTTTCCGCATACTTTGTAAACCTTTTGGGACCGATGTTGTAACTCTGAATGCTTTTGTTAAATATCAAACGATGTGTTTTTAAAACGACACTTTAGGTCGTTCAATATAACTGTGATGTGGTGCTATGACAGTCAATCCCCAGGAATTCCATTCCGCTGCAAAACAGGTAAATTGGGGGTGTGACAGATTGGTACCAGAGCTACAGTTATAGAGAACTAGGTTGCATCATTGACCCTAGACTATAACTACATCATCATAGCATCTCATCATTTCATCATAAATACATAGTCACTATACATGCGGTTTTATACACACATTTTACGAGTTATTTACTTTCATTTCGAACTCGATTGTCACATAGATGCCTTCAAATACCCATCCCATTATACTCACATCACTTTGACATGGAGAATGCTTGGTCAGTCCCTATCATAATTTTTAACATCAGTTGACTCAACACCGATAACATCAGATGATGACACTGAGACCTTTTAGGAGGACGAAGTTGCACCTACACCATCGCGATCACTATTGATTCACTGTAGGATCAGGACAATTTTTATCACTCATTTGGGACAGATCATACCATTGGGTAGAACTTATAGGCTTAGTCCTAATGAACCTATTTTCTTAACTCACCACAAGGACTTCCATTATTATCATTATTATTTTGAGCACCATCCGTACCATCACATCTCATACACGATACTCATATACCTGACTTGCAGCTTGGGAAGTGTGCATGATTTGACACACCATTACCATCTACCACTAAGACTATAGACACTACACCATCTCATAGGTTTGAGGACTGTGAGAGTTCTAGGGCTATCGTTGCTAGACCGCCTAATACTCCTACACTTGAAACACGATTAGACCACCAACAGGAACAGATAATAAGTATTTTTTTAGCTAATGTAATCCTCATCATTTATTATTTCTACGATAATCACCACCTTGTTTATTTCATTCCTTACTCCAATTGCCCAATTTTCCATCATTCCACGACGATACATCACTATCTTACTAGGGGTTAGGCCAACTTTATTCTCGACAAATAAGTAGACTATTACTACTCGATAAGGTTCTCTTATGTATCCTACAAACCATCCAACAAATTTTATTCCAAATTATCCTGCTACTATTTCATGAAATTATTTCACTTGATTTTATTTCGAACTATTTTATCACCATCTTAGAAACGTTGTTTCATAAAGTTTTAACGCAAGTTGTTTTATTACCAACTTATCAATTGGTTTCAGTCATTTTATCAACTATTTAATATCCTCATGCGAAACGATTTTCATGTTACTCTGAAAAATCATTGAGCCATTATCTTACAAAACAAAACGTTGAATACCAACTATTTGCCCTACATTCTCTCTTATGAGATAATAAACTTCATCGTTATCTAACGCAAACTACTTTCAACTATTTTACCGACCATTTCATCTTACTCCTGTACCATTAAACCAAAAATTTACGACTTTAATAATACTTTATAAACAATGACCTTACTGATACTTTGCAAACTATTTTCTCATAGTATGATAAAACGATTAAATTGCTATTATTTTATAAAACAACAAACAATTGCAATAGCAAGTTATAAACTATATTACAAATTTTTCCTGCAAGTAATATTACGGTCTTATAAACTATTTTACCCTTTTGGTGAGCTATTTTAGCCACTGTCTGATTTAAAATCATAAAACTTGGTACGCTTACCTCACAGACTATTCGCCTTTACTTTACTGACTATTATATTACCAACCTATAAACCATCTTGATATTAATTGAACTACGAAATCTTCTATTATTTGGCAAACGATAAATTGTTTTCTTGTAAGATATTTTACAAATCATTTCACGAGTTATGTTATAATCTGAATTGTGTCTTACCAAAATATTTCACTACCATTGTTAAGCCGTTTTTCTATCACTATATAAGCTGTTTTAAAATCACCTTAACAAGTTGTTGCTTTAACACCAAGCCACAACTAAGATTTATTATTAAACTGTAAATGATAAAAATGTTTCTTTCTTACTCAATAAAGTGGTTTTACAAACCTTTTCATAAACTTTACTGTAATTTTCTTACAAACTATTTATTCTCGTTTGAAAGCAACGTTTTATAATCAGATATATCGTGCATAAACATTTCTTTCTGTTAACACTCTATAGATGCTTACGCCATTTATCTCTCACTCAATCGATAAGTTAGGATTTGACGAGTAACCTTCTTAGGAAAGACTTCCTATACCATCTGTGAGGAGGATTCCTCGATACAAGAAAACAATGAAAGGATTTTGGAATTACCAACGAGGACTAGAACTAGGTGGTAGGATGATTCAAAACTCAACAAAAATCTTAAGACATCACGAGACATTCCGAACCACTATTTTGAATTAGAATCCAAACTCTATCATTCCAAAAGTACTAGCTAGACCGAGTTACGAGATTTAATACGAAGCGAATACCCATGAAGCAACACTATAGGGATATACCAAGTCTTCTAACTGAGACTGTTGAACCTTCTGTTAAACATGGCCTCAACAATATGTGAACTTCCCTACAATGAGTTTCCCTTAAAGGAAAATGTAGATAAATGAAGGTTATCGATATAAACTTCCCCTAAGGCATTGTGTTCTCTAGAAATTCCAAGTAACCTCACTTCCATATCAAGAGATGCAACAGGTTTGAACATAACGGAAAATCAATGACTCTCCATCTACAAGTGAAATTTGAACAAACATTCTTTGACATAGTATGAGCTGATATTTATTGTCTTGCTGGCATGATAACGATTTCAGTGATGAACTATTTTAGAAACACTCAAGTAAGATTGAATACCTATGCCTGTAGATTTTACCTAACCTCGACTTATAGATATTATCCAACATCAGAAAATAAACATTTTAGTCATAGAGACTAAGCACATTAGGCAAGTAATACTCAGGTCATGACATTCGATAGGATTAGAAACGCGAGGAATCGCAACTGTTATCTATAATCTATTCTTTTCAATAAGGTCCTTTCCGACAGATTTAACATTTTTGAAATCTAACACAAGACACGTGGTATTAATTCCAGTTGTACCTATTATAAGCTATTCGATTCATCTTAGACTGCTGACAGTCATTTCAGGATTTCCATGAAACCTACTAGGACATGATTACCGCCTACTATCCTCAGCTCAATGGTTAGAGCGAGAGAGCAATTCCCACATTAGATAATATGCTCAAGCCAGTATGACTTTCTAGAAACGGATAGGCAAATTATTCTCTATCGACAAATTTCTTTGCAACAATAGTTAGCTCGTGAACATGTTGACTACACCAGTTGAGGCACTGTAAGGTTGAGGTATCAATCACTTATTCAAGGATTAAAATCAGGAAAGTCCAATTCATTAGTCCATAACCCATTCATGAAACAAACAGAGAAGTCATACAAATCAAAAATCAGTTACAAGTAACAACCTATAGCTACATAAGCTACATCGTTATACGATGCAAAATTTGGAGATATGTCCCATAAGCCGCAAACCATTAGAAATTCAAGTTGATAACAAATTATGCACAAGGACCCGTCTTGGAAAGGCGTGGTACGATTTAGAAAAACACTGGACGAACCAATTCGACCCAAATATTCTCATCTATCGTACTTATTTTCTTTTTGATTTGTTATAACCTATGAGAATTTTACTTCCTGTTCCTTAACGACCAGTTTAACGACACGGTTTAAATCTTTGTAAACATTGAGAGTTATAACAACTAAACCGAACGTCACATCATCGTTCCTTAATTATACATAGCCTAGCTAACTATGTCTAATTCTGGAGGGATCATGTTATGTTGGGAGCAGTTATTTATAAATCTTAGTGCAAGCAAAATCTTCACATATTCCAAAGTCAAAGTGTTTCTTATGAGAGATTCATCCAATATTTTCTTTACTATGATGTTCTATACACTCTCAATCATCAATAACCGTAACGACACTTCTCCATGTCTTTTCTCCTCGTTATTCATTATAAACTCAAAAATTCGTTAGACCAACACGAATTGAATTCAGGGACTGAATTCCTTTTTGGATGGGCGAATGTGACAACCCGTACTTTCAAGTCATTTCTCGAAACAATTTATGCCTTACAACTTCAACATTTATCGTAAACTTGGTTTGCGTATGCCAAATTCGCGTAACCTTTATGGTTTAGTGGCGAATTCATGATCATATCATCACATACATTTCATATGGTCTAAGATTAGTCTACATTTCATTTGCATCATTTGCACCATATTAGTTCATTCATGACATTTCATTTCACATTTAATCGCGTGAGTTATTATTTTGAATATTTAATCCGTTACTTTCAAAAATGATCCCGACATATTTTTATACTTACATTAGTTTATAAAAACTATATTTGAGTGTTCCTAATGTTTTAAATTTATTTGGTACATAAATCGTTAAATTTATATTATTACGACACTTTTCTTAAAAATCATACGATAATTATTTTATCACTCAAATTTCACAAGGAATGTATTTTTACAATTTTTATAATATCATTACACTCTATTTTGATCTATTAAAAATTTACTTGTACCTAAAAGCTACCAAAACCTTACAAGTTATTATTAATTTACACATTTACCTACATTTTTCTTACAAGTATACAAGTACATACATTATAAAAAAATACATCTGATTAGAA